>JALIGW010000023.1:2264298-2749298 GCA_023053685.1 Diadophis punctatus similis | reverse complement strand
GAAAGAAAGAAAGAAAGAAAGAAAGAAAGCTGAAACTAGATGGTAACCACATGCACAGTGCCGGAAACTCGGCTTCTGCACATGCTCAGAATAAAAAAAAATTCAAAAAAAATTTTAAAAAAAAGATGGCGGTGCCCATGGACCAGCACCGACCGATCCGATCCGGTGACATCATCGTGACATCACCAGCAGGTCACTACCGGTTCTATAGAACCGGTCCAAACTGGGAGGAACCCACCCGATATTATTCCTCTCTTCTGATTCATTTCCTTTCATTCCTTATTTTTTTATCTTTATATTTTTAAGAAATTTCCCTTTTCTTTTACATCATTTAGAATTCACAGAATTTTAGTTTTTTTTTTAAAGAGATAATAAAAACCGGGCACTTACAAGTAGCCTGCACTTCAAATAGGTACAAAATTGAGATTCTAAGACAGATGTGAATAATTCAGTATTCCAATTTAAATTACAAAGTTCCCATCCTGGCCTATTGCTCAGAGCTCCAGACTGCTGCAACTGTGAGCAATGTAGAAGACAGGCATATTTTTCAAAATGGATTGAGACAGGTTTGATGTACAAATGCTATGATGGTGACATGAAACTGCTGGATGAGATCATCCGTTACCATGGGACAAAATCAGTGGTGGGTTCCTACCGGTGTGGTCCACTCTATAGCACCGGTAGCGGCCCTCTGGTGATGTCACAGTACCGGTGCGGTCGGTTGCCGTTGCCTGGGCACCACCATTTGTTTAAAAAAAATTTAAATTTTTTTACAAATTTTCTTCTGCGCATGCCCAGAAGCCGAGCTTCTGGCATTGTGCATGTGCTGCCTTCCTACCCCACAGTGAGTCCAAGCAGGGGAGGATGGTTGAGGAAGTGCGTGAGACACTGAAAGAAAAGGGCAGCAGGAGATGATCCTAGGCATTTTCGCACGTTTGAGGCTTCTTGAGCTGCTGAGGGGAGGGGGAATGGGGGCAGGATCTATCTCAGTTCCCCTCCCTTCAGCAGTCTGAGAAGCCACGCCCACCCGGTCACATGGCTGGCAAGCCACACCCACAAAATAAGCCACGCCCACAGAGTGGTAGTAAAAAAATTAGGAACCCGCCCCTGTACAAAATATCCCCATAATGATCATACTCAGCTGTACACCTCTGTCCAGGTCACAAGAGGTCCACAATTCCACTCTGTTCTGCATCAACCAAGCCATATTTAAATATTTAGTCTAGTCTCTGCCCATGTGAGTTAAGCGATGCTGCGACCACACTTTCTCAATGCCTGAGACTTTTGAGTCTGGATGGGGAGCAGCAAATTAAAACTGGACACTGGCAAGCCAGAGTGACTTTGGATCTGGGCTCCTTGGTTCTCAGAGAATTACCATCTTTGATCATGATTGGAATTGCACTGCCCTAGACAGACCAAGTGTGTAATTTGGAGGTTCTCCTGGATTTGCAGTTTCTGCTCAGAAAGCAAGTGGCTGTCATGACCAGGAGAGCCTTTCAACAACTGTGTGTTGTACTCCATTTATGCCCATTCATGGACCAACGGGCCCTTGTCAGTTACTCATGTCTTGGTTAGCTCTGGTTTGGGCTACTATAATGCATTCTACATGGGACTATCCTTGAAGAGCATCTGGAAGCTTCAGTTGGCTTAAAATACAACAACCCATATGGTTGCAAGAAAGTCCAAATTTATACACTACCAATTTGCTTCTAGTTGTAATTCAAGGTGCTTGTTATCACCTTTAAACCTCCACATGTTTTAGAGCCAAGTTATTTAATGAACCGGCTCTCCCCGGCCTATCAGAGCAGGAAGGCAGGGCATGTTGCAGGAAGTATCTAGAGATATAACAGAGTTGGAAGGGACCTTGTAGGTCATCTAGTCCAAACCCCTACTCGAGCAGGAGACCCTACACCATTTCTGACAAATGGCAGTCCAATCTCTTCTTGAAAGTCTCAAGTGATAAAGCTCCCACAACTTCCGAAGGTAAATTTTGTTCCATTGGCAGACGAAGGATACTGTAAAATCTCCATTCCCTCCCCACTCCAGGGGAAGGTTACTTAGAGCCAAGATGGCGCAGCAGGTAGAGTGCAGTACTGCAGGCTACTTTAGCTGACTGATCATTTGAGTTCAGCTGTTCAAATCTCACCGGCTCTGGGTTGACTCAGCCTTCCATCCTTCCAAGGTAGGTAAAATGAGGACCCAGATTGTTGGGGGCAATGTAAATATATACATTGCTTAATGGTGTAAACCGCTTAGAGGGTGCTTGCACTATGCGGCGGTATATAAATATCACAAATAAATAAATAAATAAATAAATAAATAAATAAATAAATAAATAAATAAATAAATAAATAAATAAATAAATAAATAAATAAAATCCCCATTTCCTCCCAATCAGCTGGGATTCGGGAGGCCAAGAATCGGTGGGGGGTGGGGCCAGTCAGAGGTAGTATTTACCGCTTCTCCAGAACTACTCAAAATTTCCGCTACCAGTTCTCCAGAACTGGTCAGAACCTGTTGAAACCCACCTCTGGTGGAGATCCACATGGAAAACTAGGATTTATTGGACAGAAGAGCTATTATTTATTCCAAGGTTTGGGAAGGCTGAATGTTCTTTAATGATAATAATAACAATGCCAACTAACATAATAGAATTTATACTCTGGTGTTTGAAGTTGTCAATTGTATTGGTTCTTTTCTTAGTAGGATAGCATCATAAATGGGTGTGTGAGTAAGGTATACAGTAAGATGTTTTTATTGAAAAAGGGACATCAACATGATTATATCCTTATGTTTAATTACAGAATGTTTGTTTTGTTACCAGAATATATTTTTGTGCTATTTTTCAAAGTATATTGAATTAACATTTCCATTCTCTCTCCTTTTCTCAGTCCATGTATAATGGCCTATCTTCTCTTTATTTGACTTCATTAAAAAAGGAAGGGGCCATTCAACTTTTTACTTACATCCCATCCCCAACCCTTAAAGTTTCTTCCCAGCCAAGTCATGGACTGAGCAATAATAAGATAGTAGTTATTGACTTCTTCCCAGAGATGTTCTCAGGAATCAATGTTTCGCAGAATCATGATAGTAGTAGCTATGCTGCTTTTGTGCATCCATCCAGCAGCATGACACATGTAGATATAGGTGGGCTTGTGTTGAGACAACACAACACCATTTTCATCATTGACCTCCACTGCAGAACGCTCTGCTTCTTCCATTGTGTTTTTGTTGTTCACTTTTTGTTTTAATCTACGGTCTTCAGTTTTATGGAAGACAAATGTTGGGAAGACTGAATTACAGCCTTCCAGTAGCTCAAGAAGTGAAAACGAGTCCATTTGATGTCGTCATCTGTCACAGTCAACTATTTTTTATCTAGATCGCTTAGTTTTCCCTTGAAGTTCCTTGGAGGATTATTATAGGCTTCTCTTCTTGCTACATTTTTGCCGTGGCACCCAATGGCATACGCAACACGAATAGACACAATACAAAGTGTCAGAGAAGACAAACAGGAAGTAGGTCCGTGTATCGACGATGGCTGATGGAAGGCAGCTTTCCCAGGTTCCTTAGCATGAGTTTCATGCCCAAATGGCAATGACAGCCATGATAGAGAAGCCTAGGCTGATAAAAAGGAACTTGGTGAGAGGGCTTTCATGCGAACCCAGCTCGTAAGGAAGAATTTCCAGGAATGTGATATAGAGGAAAGTTCCTGCTGACACCCCTTCAAGGACAGCTTGAGCCAGACCGCTCCCATCCCCATTAGAAAGAGACACACCGATGCCTACGCTGATACCAATTGGAGACATCAGAGCAAAGACCACCAGGTAGAGTATCCTCCACTGGAGCTTCGTGCTACTCTGCACTAGCTTCAGAGACAAGCTGAAGCTCATGATGGCTTTATGGATGAGCACGGCCAGGCAAAGTTGGATGGTGTCTGTGGTCTCCTTTTGCACACCAATAGCGAGTCCTTCAAAGACCGAATGAAAGGACAGCGACAGGAAAAGTATAAATGCCCGGAAGGAACTGTGAGAAGGTGGGAGCTCTTTGTGATCCTCATGATTTTCGTGGCTGCCATGCGAGTGAACAGCTTGGGGGCAACAGTGGAGTACCACGCTTTCGATAAAAAACACCAGGAAGAAGCCCAATGAAATTATGAGCTCTCCATATGGGTACAGCTGTCAAGGGAGAAAGGGGAGAGAGTGGGGAGAGAGAGAGAGAGAGAAAGAGAATGAATATGAAACACAATCATTATGAATTAAAGCACTCATCATTGCATAATGTATTAGTTCAGGTTAAATCTCCCCTTTCCTCCATTAGCACATTCTTAATTTTCTTACAACGTTCTGTGGAGTTGGTTAAGCTGAGGAAAAAAAAAAACCATTCAAGAAGTTTGCCTGGCTAAGGGTGAACCTGAATTGTTAAGCATTACGAACAAACTCATATCTAGCTAAAATTATCATAGAATCATGGAAGGGATCTTAGAGGTCTTCTAATCCATCAGCCTGTTCAAGGCTGGAGTCTTATTCTATCCAATGGTTGTCCAGTCTATTTTTTGAAAGCCCCCAGTGACGGAGCACCCACAATTGCAGGAAGCAAGCTATTCTATTGATTAATTGCTCTCACTGTCAGAAAATGTTTCCTTACTTTTAGGTTGCTTTGACAAGCTTCCCCCCATTGTGCTGGTCCCTGGTGCCCTAGAGCAGAGGTCTCCAACCTTGGCAACTTTATGAGGTGTGGACTTCAACTCCCAGAATTCCTCAGCCAACATGGCTGGCTGAGGAATTCTGGGATTTGAAGTCCATACCTCATAAAGTTGCCAAGGTTGGAGACCTCTGCCCTAGAGAATGACTCTAACATAACAGAATCTAACAAAATAACTTGGAAGAAATCTTGGAGGTCTTCAAGTCCAACCTCCTGCTCAATATATACCAGACAAGTGGCTGTCCAGTCTCTTGATAATACCTCCAGTGATGGAGCACCCACAACTTCTGAAGGCAAGCCATTCCGCTGGTTAATTGTTCTCCCTGTTAGGAGCCAATCTCCTCTTCTTTTTGAGAGCCCCTCAAGTAGTGCGAAGCTATCATGTCCCCCCTCATCCTTCTCTTAAAAACATGGGTGTTTCTGAGTTCTTTAGAACTCTAACCAAAAATGGGAGTGTTGGAAAGAAGAAAGAAATCTAGCTGGGTGTTGAAACAATTTGGTTGAATATTGAAAGTCCTCTGTTCCAAGGCAAAGGGAAGCTAACTGAAGGCAAGCTGACTTTCAATGCAAGCTGCTGAATGAGGACCAGTATTACACACTACACTCAGTTGTGAAGGAAACAGCAGATTCCATCAATGCTGAACAGAGGCATCCGTGATTATCTCTGACCAACACTGATGCACACTGGCACATTGGCCTAGAGAAGATCCTTATGATTTATATTAATATTGATTGTTTCCTGATTGCTTATTTGAACCCTATGACAATCATTAAGTGTTGTACCTCATGATTCTTGACAAATGTATCTTTTCTTTTATGTACACTGAGAGCATATGCACCAAAAACAAATTCCTTGTGTGTCCAATCACACTTGGCCAACAAAGAATTCTATTCTATTCTAAAAAAAAAGATCAAGTGGACAAAATGTCAGTCACTACTACAACCAAGCTACTGTAATTTGGATTTTAAACTGGTTGGATCCATCCAGAGAAACCCATGAATGTCCATTGTTGAATGGAGTCTTGAATCTGGATTTTGCTGGCCCCATACCTATGTTCCATTTGCTTTAAGGATCCAAGACTAGGAGACTTATTTATTCATGACCAACTATAGTTTTATCCCTACATTGAAAAACCTGGACAATTACTCCCATTGCTACTTTTCAAGAAATGAAGGCAAAACTAAGAAAATCTTATATGTAGCAGTTGTCTCAGCTAAAGGTAAAGGTTCCCCTCGCACATATGTGCTAGTCGTTCCCGACTCTAGGGGGCAGTGCTCATCTCCGTTTCAAAGCCAAAGAGCCAGCGCTGCCCGAAGATCTCTCCATGGTCATGTGGCCGGCATGACTAAATGCCAAAGGCACACGGAACGCTGTTACCTTCCCATCAAAGGTGTTCCCTATTTTTCTACTTGCATTTTTACTTGTTTTCAAACTGCTAGGTTGGCAGCAGCTGGGACAAGTAACGGGAGCTCACCCCGTTATGCGGCACTAGGGATTCGAACCACTGAACTGCCGACCTTTCAATGGACAAGCTCAGCTTCTTAGCCACTGAGCCACATGGTCCCTTTGTCTCTTTGTCTCAGCTACTAACTTTTAATTCCAACTTCACTTATGTGGACCTCATCCTGTATTTAAGAGGTTCCTAAGGTTCCTAGTGCGTAAGTGCACTAATGTACCTAGCATCCCTGTCACAGTTTTTTCATTATGTTCGTTCACATTTGTAAATTTTTGTTTCACAAATAAATAAGTGTATTTTAAAGTGCTTTTACTGATTCTGGAAAATTGATGCATGGCAATACTAGAGTTGGACCAGCAGGTGGCAGTGAAAGATTACTCAACAGAAACTCTTCCTTTATGGACAGTAATTTATTTCTTTTTTTCCAGTAATTTTCCAGTAATATTTAGTAATTTCTTAGGCTCTTATGTTATCAACATTTCTACTGGGAACAAAGAAAAGATCTCTCACCAAGTACAGAAAGGCACTTTAAAAAAAGTATATCAACATTTCCAAGAATGCAAACTTGTGCAAGTGTGTGTGTGTGTGTGTGTGTGTGTGTGTGTGTGTGTGTGTGTGTGTGTGTTAATTTTGCTTTTTTACTCCCTGTGGAACAAGAATGAAAGTCTATGGAGATTCTCAGTCATCCAGGTCATGGTTGTCCCAAACGGTGCTTTTTCAAGAGGCAATTGGACTTCCAAAAAGTCCAGTTGCTTCTTGAAAAAGCACTTTTTGGGACAAGAAGAATGGAAAAAAAACCACATAATGTGCAGTTCTTCTAACACTCATTTGTTATCTCAATAGTCCTATGAGATAGGTGAGGTTGAGAAGTCGCCCAGTTTCCTAGATCTCAAATCTGATCTCACTGGACTTGGACTGACATGAATCGATATACTCTCAGAGGTGTAACCTATTGTCCTGATGCCAGAAACCAAGTTCTGAACAAGCCAGGGACATGCCAATTGTGAGCGCAATGGTTAGAGTGCAGCACTGCAGGCTACTTCAACTGACTGCTAGCTGCAGTTCAGCTGTTCAAATCTCACCAGATTAAAGGTTGACTCAGCCTTCCATCCTTCCGAGGTGGGTAAAATGAGGACCCAGATTGTTGGGGGCAATATGCTGAACTCTGTAAACCACTTAGAGAGGGCTGTAAAGCACTATGAAGCGGTATATAAGTCTAAGTGCTATTGCTATGTGAATTTCGTTGTATGGGTATACTATGTATATACATACAATGACAATAAATAATGATAATATCAGAAGGATGGAAGGCTGAGTCAACCTTGAGCCTGGTGAGATTTGAATAGCTGAACTGCTGAACTAGCAGTCACTGAAGTAGTTGCAGTGCTGCTTTTAACCACTGCGCCACCTCGGCTCCACCTTGGCACATAACCTCCATCTCGGCACATAACGCTTCAAGACATCCCAACACACATAGCAATCCCCACCCGTTACGAATTCCTCACCCTGAACCACTCAAACATCCATACAACAGACCAAGTAATACAATCCAACAGCAAGCCCCCGTTCAAGACCAGAGTACTGTTGTGTGGCAGGGTGAGCCTCCGTCATTCGTTCCAGCAGTTCCAAAGTGAGTAATTGCAAGTAGCAATAGCACTTAGAAATATACCGCTTCACAGTGCTTTTACAGCCCTCCCTAAGCGGTTTACAGAGTCAGCATATTGACCCCCAACAATCTGGGACCTCGTTTTATCCACCTCGGAAGGATGGAAGGCTGAGTAAACCTTAAGTTGGTTCAGCCCCAATTCAGGCATCCCCCGGGGAACTGTGATGTCACCAGCTAATTCTTTCAACCTGTAAGTGCCTTAGTGACACGAATACAAGCGAGCAAATAAGCAAGATAAGTAGGACTATCGCCAATGATGAGGAATGCTGCGAACTGTAGTGCAAGCAACACCTGGAAGGCCACAAGTTACCTTCTCATTATCTATGGACAGGGTATTATTGAGTAAAAAAAATCCCCCCCGTTTGTGAAAGATTACATATTTGTTGGTTTCTAAATCACTTATCCCCACCCTAATACCATGTGAACATGTTAAATTACAGGTTTTTACTACTCCAGCCCGACCCAGCCCCTACTGACAAAGTTCTTACTAAGTGGTGAATTCTGGAGATTGGAGTCCAATGACATAGTGGAATCTGGAGCTGGAGTGAATCTTGGAGGAGTGAAAAGACTGACTAGTTTGGAATTAGCTTGAACTAACTTGGACTAGCTTGGAATTGTTAAGGGGAAGGAGGTGGTGGAAAGCAAATCCTCCCTAAAGCTTGTAGTACTTATCTAGTAGTTTCTGTCATGAATGCATCAGTCTGGCGAGATTCCTGTCAATAGGTGAGCAGTAATAGACATGTATGTATGGTTAGAATCAGTGGTTACTTTCCCTATCGGTTTGCAAATGTGAGCTTGCTTCGCTCGCACGGGCAACCTCCGCGCATGCGCGCAGCTTGCAAGCATGCATGAGGCTTCCTTTAAATAGGATGGCATAGCACTGGGGCGGGAGGGCGGGGCCACCTGCAGGTCGCTACTATTGGTTCGCCCGAACCACTATGAACCATCTGAATACCACCTCTGGTTAGAATGCAGTATTACAGGTTAACTCTGCCCACAGTCTGGAGTTCAATCCTGACCAACTCAAGGTTGACTCACACTTCTATCCTTCTCAGGTCAGTAAAATGAGGACCCAGATTGTTGGAGGCAATAGGTTGACACTGTAAATCACTTAGAGAGTGCTGTAAAGCACTATGGAGGGGTATGTAAGTCTAAGTGTGATTGTTATTGCTATTAACTACCTGTGTCATCCTGGTTCCTTGCACCTGACAAATGCACTAGGAAGTAAACTAGGGTTGGGGGCAGGGGCGGGTTCCTAATTTTTTTACTACCACTCTATGGGCGTGGCTTATTTTGTGGGTGTGGCTTGCCAGCCATGTGACCGGGTGGGCATGGCCTGCCGGTCATGTTACCAGGTGGGCGTGGCTTCTCAGACTGCTGAAGGGAGGGGAACTGAGATAGGTCCTGCCACCCATTCCCCCTCCCCTCAGCAGCTCGAGAAGTCTCAAACGTGCGAAAATGCCTAGGATCATCACCGAACGTTCGTGGCTTCTCAGACTGCTGAAGGGAGGGGAATGGAGATAGCTCCTGCCGCCCGTTCTTTCAGCATCTCACACGCTCCCTCAGCCATCCTCCCCTGCTTGGACTCACTGTGGGGTTGGAAGGCAGCGCATGTGTAGTGCTGGAAGCTCGGCTTCTGGGCATGCACAGAAGAATTTTTTTAAAAAAATTTAATTTTTTTTTTTAAAAAAATGGTGGCACCCAGGCACCGGCAACCGACCGCACCAGTACTGTGACATCACCACGGGCCACTACCGGTGCTATAGAGTGGACCGCACCGGTAGGAACCCACCACTGGTTGGGGGAGGAGGAGTTTCTTTTGCCAAATCATCCCTGTAGCCAAGACTGTTGTTTTAAAGCCAACTTCTGTTTTAAAGGCTTTGCAATGCTTTGGATATGACTCTTGAGCATGTATTTTGGAGTGTACTTCTTGGTGTGTCTTGAAAGCAGCCATGTCCTTTTCATAATTACTGCATGATGCTGATAAACTATCACTAATTTAATGAAGATCTGGTGAATGAAGCCTGTATATGCCTGCATACTTGGAAGCAACTTTTCACATTTTAATCCAAAGTACTACATTGCCCTAAGAGCGATTGTTCAAAATTTACGTATTTCAATCTACTTGTTTTAAAGCTTGGTTTTAAAAAGTCTTCCAGAAAAATGACAACAATCAAATATATATAAAAAAGATTAAGACTCAAACAGGACAGCAAATCAAGGAACAGTTCTTTTTCTACTCACATGATAAGTTATCATATCAGCTGGACCAGTGAGATGAAAGCAGTGTGTCAGGCGAAGCCATTTTACTTGTGATCTTTGGCCTGCCACACTTTATGCTATTTTAAAATGTATTCTTTGCTGTGGGGATTTGTGAGGGGTAATTGCATGAGGGATGTCTGCATGTAGCCATAACACATTCCTTCTAGATTGCCAAGGTCATCCTTTGTCTCTGCACTCCTGCACCTGCACGGAAGGAGATGCGAGTTTCTGCCAAGCTGTCAGATGAAGATTGGTCAACGTGATGAACTTGGGGGTGTGGGGACAAGGGCTTGAACTTTCAACTGGGTGGAGAAATGCCTGGGACTTCAGATTTGTGTTTCTCCCAGATGTGCCAACATGGTTCTGCTAATAAATTGGAACTTTGAGGAATACTTTGCCTCGGACTCTGATTTAGTTTTCAATGCTATTTGGAACCCTGACACAGTGATTAGAAGAACTTTAAGACAAGTCGTAACAAATCATTTAAAGTTGTTTAATCTAATAAAAA
This sequence comes from Diadophis punctatus similis, assembly GCA_023053685.1. Lineage (NCBI taxonomy): Eukaryota > Metazoa > Chordata > Lepidosauria > Squamata > Dipsadidae > Diadophis > Diadophis punctatus. The sequence goes on along the minus strand of JALIGW010000023.1, from coordinate 2,738,704 downwards.
AAATCAACGGTAGGTATTGCTATCTTTGGAAGCTCTAAAACCAAGTGGAAGCTTGAGCTTGTGAGATTAAGTAATTGAAAATATTGCAAAATGGAGAACCAATATAAAATTTAATCTTGAGTGATCCACACCCATTCTGTTACAAATTTGAACATTTGGGCCAACTATTGGAGTTGCTGATTCTACTTTAAGTAGAATGATATAAAATAATGATTCATAGGGGTAACAGTCAAGGAATTGATTTCTCTCTAGACTGGTGTTTCTCAGACTTGGAAACTTTAAGATGTGTGGACCTCAGCTCCCAGAATCCAGCCAGCTTTGCTGGTTGGGGAATTCTGGGAGTTGAAGTCCATACATCTTAAAGAGGACAAGGTTGACAGATGTTGTTCTACTCAACTATGTAGCAGCATTTAGCAGAACTTAGCTGATCTCCAATAGCTAAGCACGAACAGGCTTGGTTAGTTGTTGAAAAAAAAAAGGAATTCTAAGCATTCAAGACTAAACTGGGAAATAAAAATAAATCCAATGAAACACCCACCACGACCACCAATAATCCCATAAACCCAAAAGAAAGCAATGGGAAGTCACTCTGTATTTTTGCCAAGAGAGTTACACAGCTTTCTATACTCCTGAAATCACCAGGAATCACATTTGACTCAAAGAACATATTATCTCCCTCTACTGACATTATGGTCTTCAAATCTTGATTTTGATGAGGCATCTGTGGAATTCAAGAACACTGGAAGTTCACAGATTCCTCATCATGATCAAAGTTTGAAGACCATGATGTCACCAGAGGGTGGTAATACGTTCTTTGAGTCAAATGTGATTTCAAACTCCAACTTCAACAGAGGTGGGTTCCTGCCGGAGCTGCCCAGTACGCAGCTCCGGTAGGGAGCGGCCGATTGCACAATTTGCGCGCGACCGCTCCGGAGCCCTCTCTGCCGGTCCACCGTGTGCGTCACCATTTTTTTCATTAATTTTTGGACGATTTTGCTTCTGCGCATGCGCAGAAGCAAAATCGTGCCGAAATCTTGCAAGGGGACACGTGCGTGTGCGCGATTTTGGCACGATTTTGCCTCCGCGCATGCACGGAAGCAAAATCGTGCTAAAATTTCTCTCTCACTCGCATCCCCTTGCGAGATTTTGGCGAGATTTTGCTTCCACGCATGCGCAAAGCAAAATTGCATGAGGGGGTGTGCGTGCTTAGTGAGCGCCCTCCCAGAAACTTGGAGATGCGCGCGCAGAGCACCGGCACTGGTAAGACAGCAACCCGCCACTGAACTTCAATCATCCCTGGAAGCATGCCCAATGGCCAGGGACAATGGGAGTTGGAACCCAACATCTGAAAGATTACAGGTTCCCAATCAGTAGTAAACTCGCCCGATTAGTAAATGCCAAGATGAAGGGAAATTGAAGTTCTCAAACAATGGGATACTTACCTCTGAATCATTATCAGTGTCCATGTAGGTGCTATTTTCTTTATGTGTGGCACTCTCCTAGAAACAACACAACATCAGTTTTGGACACAAGATCTGTATTCAATCAAAGCTACTACAGAAATGAAAGGAAGGGATCAATTTGAAGGTGATATATCTCCATGTTCTGAATTTGGCCTTCCAAACGATTTAACTTTTTGCAACATCACTGTTCATACTGACTTTTAAGAATCAGCTGCAAAAGGCATCTTCCTTTTAGATAGATACACTTTGTCAGATGCAAGTGAGAAGATACGTATCAGTGGTGGGTTGCTATCAGTTTGCACTGGTTTGGGCAAACTGGTAGCGGCGGAGGCAGGAGGCTCCGTCCACCCGCCCAGATGTTATCAAAAATGCTCTGCGCATGCGCGCACTCCCATTCCCGAACCGGGAGCAAAGGTAAGTGGAACCCACTACTGATACACATACACATGAAGGTAGAAGAAAATCAGATTTTCTTACTATCTTAAGAAAGACAATCTTAAGTTATTGTCTTACCAGGTAAAATTATTGCTAACTCTGGTCCAGAATTGCTTGCAGTAATTATCAACGATTAGTTAGCAGGTTGATTTGGTCAAAGGAGGATTTGACCAACTTTTCTAGCATCATGTACATACAATCTAGTTCACTGTCATTAAAAAATAATAATAACATGTTCCAAATCTCAAGAGATCATAAGGTTTCATGAGATCTTGTGTATGAAGGTGTAGTTTGTTATTTTTTTAAAAAAACTATATAAAAAGGTAAAGGTTCCCCCGCATGTGTGAGCTAGTCGTTTCCGGCTCTAGGGGGCGGTGCTCATCTCCATTTCTAAGCCGAAGAGCTAGCGCTGTCCGAAGATGTCTCCATGGTCATGTGGCCGGCATGACTAAATGCCAAAGGCACACAGAACACTATTACCTTCCCACCAAAGGTGGTCCCTATTTTTCTACTTGCATTTTTTACGTGCTTTCGAACTGCTAAGTTGGCAGAAGCTTAATAACAGGAGCTTACTCCATTATGCGGCACTAGGGATTCGAACCACTGAACTGCCGACCTTCTGATTGACAAGCTCAGCATCTTATCCACTGAGGCATCGCAGCCCATTTAAACTATATGGGAACCTATAAATTGGGACAGGCCAGTGAAAATGAAAATCCAGGCTCAATTCTTTGGGCCTGTCACCTTCAGATCAATCTACATCATAAGATTCTTGCTATCAGAGTAAATAATAGCCAAGGGGATTATTACATTGACTTGCAGAGGGGATCAATGAAATAGCAATAGCACTGGTAACTGGTAAATTAGAAACTCTCAGAACATCAGAATTGTTTCTTGTCCTACATGGACTTATTTTTTTTTCTAAAAGGAAATGATGCATCGTAGAACTTTGGCATTTGAAAGCACAGTCTTGTTTCCAGGATGGCAAAAATGAAAATCAAGGCTCTCATACCAGTACTCACCATGCGCTGTCGTTTTCTTATTTCTGTTTCAATGTCCCCCAGCGCATCGGCCACCATGTGCATAATACAGGCTCCGAGGAAGACTCCAGCGGAGAAGCAGCCAATGAAACTGAGGATGCGCCGATGCTTCCCTGAAAATAAATGGTAGAGAGAAAGATTTTTAAGGATCACCTGCCCAAGCAAGTCTTTATTTTGATAGTCATCCACTTGCAAGCATCAAGCATCCCCCCGTCCTAATTTCCAGCACCATGGACAGTGCAGCGAACCAATGCTTTGTACTCAACCCAATGCATAGGTAATCCTTGACTTAGAAAAACAACCAGGACTACAATCCATTGCTAAGCAATGGGATTATTAAGTGAGTCATCACATCACCATGCCCATTTTTACAAGCTTCTTTTGCCAGGGTGATTAAGTGAATCACACCCTTGTTAAGCTAATCTGGCTTCCTCCTCTCACTTTGCTTGTTGGAAGCCAGTTGGGAAGGCCTCAAAAAGTGATCACATGACCTTGAGATGCTGCAACATTGTAAATACATGCTGGTTGCCAAGTGCTTAAATCACAATCATATGCCCATGGGGATTCTGCAATGGTTGTAACGAGTCGTTTTTTTCAGTGCTGTTGCAACCTTGAACAGTCACTAAGTGAATGATCCTAAGTCAAGGACCATCTGTATCAGTGAGGATGTTATCAGAAGTGGAAAATATTTATCTTTGTGGTGGTCCTACATGAAAATTCAAAGGATTGTGCAAAAATTTTATTGATATAGGAAATAAATAACTGGAACCTGGATAATCTCCATTATTGGCATTCAGACGAGCAAATGAAAACTTGCTAACTAAGTACTTGCTTTGTATTAATGGCTGCTAGACAACTTATAAGAGCCATGGTGGTACAGTGTGACAGAGGCGAAAATTTATCTTACAAGGAGAAATAGATCTTTTCCCGGACATCAGACATTAGAAAAAGAAACCGCAGTTTAAAAGTCTAAGTAAAAATATTTATTTCGGTACAAAACAATAAATCCTCATTAGTCTACTTTTCTGATATGAAAATAGGTGTTGCTTCAATGGAAGCTAGGAACAAAAGGAATGAACAGAGAAAGGAATGTGCACATGAGTACAAGAACATATCAATCACGTGCTCAGGAATAAACCATTATATTAGATAGGGATGCTTCTCCCTGCATATACATATAACAGGCAATATAAAATCACTGCTTGACACAGTGGTTAGAATGCAGTATTGCAGGCTACCTCTGCCAACTGCCAGCAGTTCGATCCTGATTGGCTCAAGGTTGACTAAGCCTTCCATCCTTCCGAGGTTGGTAAAATGAGGAACCAGATTGTTGGGGGCAATATGCTGACTCTGTAAACTGCTTAGAGAAGGCTGTAAAGCACTGTGAAGCGGTATATAAGTTTAAGTGCTATTGCTATAACTCATGAAAGAAAGATCAGAAAAATCTTTTAATACCACTCTGGTTTCATTGATATTGGCAAATATCCCTTAGGGAGAAGTTGATTTTTTTAAAAAAGAACAAAGACAAATAAAGATTTATTATAGCTGTAGGTTGCTAGTTTCAAAGTTTGCTATATAGGCTTTATTATGTAACATAGGCATATGAGACATAATACAGACAGTAAGATCAGCATCTATTGGACGTGGGAAAGAGCAGAAGGATGGTACAAGCTGTACTATGGTTTTCTACATGTGTCACAACATCACGTGCATATCCCAAAGAAGTGAAGCTTATGGTGTGACACCATGTCATCATTCTGATAAAGTAGTAAGATACTGTGGAAGCTACTGCATACATTTTTTTATTGTTGTGTGTTTGTGTGTGCTGTGTGTGTAGGGGTCTTCAATTGTGAGTTGCCTGGGCCTTACTGATCTTTCTTATAGGATTTCCTGTTAATTTCAAGAAAGCACATTTTTGTATTAGGCCTGCAATCTACATATTAAACACTGAAGAATAATTAGTTTTGGAGGATGGGATGGGATGGGAAGGGAAGGGAAGCCTTGAATATAGACTACTGACTAAAGGAGAACATAACCAGGATTAAGCTGAAAAGGCATTGCTCAAAATAAACCTCGTTCTCACTCCCACAGACATTCCCACTGCAATCAAAGGGCTATAAATATATTAAGCGTCCAATTATATCTAATCACAATGGCAGCAAGTCAACGTACGTTTCCTTTGAAGTGGGTATTTTTCCCTGATCAAACGCGTAAGATGGTAATTTGTGATCAGATATTAGTCCATGGGAACAATAGAGCGCTGTATTCTTGAGGAATCACAGTAGTATCTGCCCAGCGGCTTCCATCTGCAGGATTGGTGTGCTCGAGATCCCTTCCATTAAACAATGCCAAATCTCGGGACATTGGAAGCATATCTCCTTTGTCACATGATCTTCCCTCTGGAATGAGATTCCCTTGGAGATCCAACCTGCCCCACCCTGCTAGTGTTTCAAAGGATCTTGAAGATCTAATTCCTTGCCTAAGCTAGGAAGGGTGTAGCCCCCTAAGTTTGTTTGGTGCTATGCATCTTTGCTTCTTTTATTATAGTATTATTGGGTCCCCTCCCTCTGGAACATCATCCCTCCAGATATTAGACTGCCCCACAACTCTGACACTCTTTTGGAACACCCTGCCTGAAGATGTAGTTTTACCAGCAGGCCTGGGGAATCCAGAGTGGGATGGATTCCCACTAAATTAAATGGCTGATTTGAGTGTGTATGGTTGCCGAGGAGGGGGTAAGGTGGGGTTATTGTTTTTTTATTTTTAATTATTTTTATTTCTTCTATATAAATTTTCCTAAACAAACAAATAAGTACCATATTTTTCTCACTATAAGGCACCCCCCCCCCAAAAAAGTGGGTGGAAATGTCTGTGCATAGAGCGAATATTGCGGTGGGGTGGGAGGGGGTTGGTGCCGCAGCCTTACACCGCTGCTGCCATTCGCCGCTGCCAGGGAAAGCTGGGGCCTTTGCTGCCGAGCAGCTGATTGGCGGTTGAATCAGCCTTCGGGAATACTGCCGATCAGCTGTTCTAGGCTGCGGGGATTGCCGTCGCCGATTGCTACCAATTGGCGCTGCTGTTCACTGCCACTAATCGCCACCGTCAAACGAACGTCGAACGGCGGCAGTGATGGCAAATGGCGGCGATTGGCAATGATAGGTGGCTTACAGAAAATTTAGCTGATCCCTGCCGCCTAGAACAGTTGATCGGCGGTATTCTGGGAGGCTGATCCAATCACCAATCAGCTGTTCGGCAGCGAAGGTTCCAGCATTCCCCAGCGGCACCAGCAGCTCAGCTCAGTTGAGTGGTGGTGGGCACAACAGAGCAGAGCCCTGATGTGTCATGTGCTGGGGCTGTGATAACGTGCTGAAGCTGACCAGGCTGTTTGCTGCAAGGATGCTAGCCAGATGAATACCGGATGGATGCTGGGAGGCAGAGGTAGAATTTTTTTTCTTGTTTTCCTCCTCTAAAGCTAATGCGCGTCTTATGGTCCGGTGCATTTTATAGTGCGACAAATACGGTACATTTTTTGTTTTATAGGTAGTCCTCGACTTACAACAGTTCATTTAGTTACCGTTCAAAGTTACAACAGCACTGAAAAAAGTGACTTATGGATGTTTTTCACAGTTACGACTTTTGCAACATCCCCACGATCATGTAATCAAAATTCAGATGCTTGGAAACTGGCTCATATTTATGACCGTTGCTGTGTCATGTGATCCCCTTTTGCGACTTTCTGACAAGCAAAATCAACACGGAAGCTAGATTCATTTAACAACCGGGTTTCTAACTTATTAACTGCAGTGATCCATTTAACAACTGTGGCAAGATAGATCGTAAAATGGAGCAAAAGTCATTTGACAGAAGTGTCTCACTTAACAACAGAAATTTTGTGCTCAATTGAGGTCATAAGTCAAAGAATACCTGTATAATTCTGACGTTTTATTTTGAATCATCCAGTGTTGCTAGGAGTTGGTTAGTGTACAGATTTGATACAACAAAAAAATGGGAACTCTGCTGTAAAATTTAAATGGATGTAACTCAGTTTACAAATGGCTTTCAGCTTACCTTTGGTTTATACATTTATCATAAAAATACGGATTGGTTGCAAAGTTACTTTTTCATCAGCATTGTAACTGAATGGTCACTAAATGAAGCAGTTGCTAAACTGCCTGTTATTCTGCATTTTTGTCTGTATTCAATATATTGGGGAGTTCTATTTTATAGCAAAATTGATTATTTGCACTATACACTTCAATTGAACATAGGTTTTAAAAGGCAATTTATATATTCAGTTCAGTCTCTAGTTACTTATTCTGCATCCATCTCTAAGTGGAAAGAGATAAATGGGATACACTACCCAACCCAAACCTGAATTGTTATATTGTGGTTAGGCAACAACCTAGGCATCAACTTGGTTTCTCCAGTTCTCTCAGGATTATGCTGAAATTTGGCAGCATAAGGATATTATTTCTAATCTGTTCCATCTTTTTCGTTCTGAATAAATTAGGTCTTTCTTAATCACTCCATTTAATGTATTTTTTTTTAAAAAATCCTGTAACAAGAAAGCTAATGCTTTTGTTCCCACCAATTCTACAGACATCGCCACTTTGCTCAGTGCTTAGATGTTCAGTAGAAGAAAATTAAAAATGCTGGAAAACAAAATTGTACAGGTAGTTCTTGACTTACAACTACAATGGCGCCTGGAACTGTGATAGTTAAGTTTTTGTGGCTGTAAGTCATGGTATTATATTACCATCGATTTTCTAACTTTTACAACACTGTAAAAGCAGGGATGGGTTCCTCCCGGTTCGGAATGGCTCGCCCAAACTGGTAGCGACCCACTGGTGATGTCACGATGTCACGATGTCACCGACCCGGTTTCGGGCGGTACCAATCCGTGGGCGCCGCCATATTTTAAAAAAAATTTTTCCCAATTTTTTTTCTTCTGAGCACGCGCAGAAGCCGAGTTTCCGGCACTGTGAATGCGGTCACCATCTTGTTTTTGACTTTAAAAAAAAATGAATTTTTTGGCACTGTGCATGCGCGCACGTGTGAAGCATGTGTGCGCCCGTGAGGCACGCCCACACGGCATGGGAGGAAGTGAACCGACAGCGAGGTAAGTAGAAACCCACCCCTGCTGTAAAGTGTCTATGGCAGTAGTGGTTTTCACTTACCTTCACTACTGGTTTGAAACTGGTTCGGAAGCACGCGGCACTTCTGCACATGTGCAGAACCTTCTGCGCATGCACAGATCATCTGTGATGATGTCCGGGTGAATGGGCGGAGCCTCCTGCCACCAGTTCGCCCGAACCGGGGCAAACTGGTAGCAACCCACCACTGATCTATGGATATTCTGTCATCCAGGTCATGGTTGTCTCAAAGATGCTTTTTCAACAGGCAACTGCACTTTCTGTTTTTTCTTTGAAGACGTTTTGCTTCTGATCCAAGAAGCTTCTTCAGCTCTTCTTCAACCCTAACCCTAACCTTAATTCTAATATACCATCCAGTCAGCGCTAAAGAAACTTCTTGGATGAGAAGCGAAACATCTTCAAAGAAAAAGCAGGAAGTCCAGTTGCCTCTTGAAAAAGCACCTTTGGGACTTAAAGTAAATCACTATGGTCAGAAAGCAAATCAGGTGGCTATTAAGTGAACCACATGGTCATTAAGTAAATCTATTCTTACAAATGGGTGTTTTTTTGCTGGAAACCCATAAAAACGCCAGAAACTGGCAAAAAAAAGTCACAAATCACAGTCACATGACTGTGGAACACTGCAACTGGTTGTAAATGCAAGCTGGTTTGCTAAATACCCAAAATGCAATTACATGACTGGGATGGGTGGCAGTCGTAACTTCCAAGGATGGGTCATAAACATTTAAAAAACCGTCGCATCTTCAAACTGCCATCAAATAACCAGTTGAGGACTACCTTTATGGAATAAGCCTTACCCCCGAAGAATAATATTTTGATATAGTATCTGTATCAAGGAAAAACAAAATTTCCTCTGAGCAGTTACTTCTGTATAGATTTGCTTCTTTCAATGTATCTGAGACCGCGCTCCAATGGTTGCCTGCTTGGGAGCAGCTGTTTGTGGATGACATCCAATTCTGCAGACTTACCTGTACAAGGTGAGGCTGCCTGGTGACAAGATAAGCAGCACCTTCCACACTAAGTGATAATTGTAAGGAGACTTGAGACATTCTGCCTACCCTGTTTCACCAACCTTGAATGAAGTCGTAGGAAGATTTCATCAGGGAGTTAACACAATTCATCTCATTGTTTTACGACGTGATACGAGAGCAAGGATGCTCAACCATTTTTATTTTTATTTTTTCCCACTAATTTTTGCAAGACCGTTCAAGAACCTTTTCTCCTAACTTTACATCTGGAAGATGAATTATTTCCCACCCACTATTTGTTCTTCTAAAACTAAAAGCTTTGCTGTGAACATCCCATAAAGATTCCTTCATCACATACATGTACATAAAACCAGATTTTTATCAAGAGGACAAAGGTAAGAAAAACAGAATGTTTCCTCATTCTTGCTTAATTTTTTTAATTCCGAAGAGAAATAAGATTCGTGGCTGCCTGGCTTGGAAAGTTATTGGCTTTAAATGTATGGACAAAGTTAGCATGAAGAAATAAATAGGCCTATCACCCCAACTTCAACACCCAATGAAAAAGAAATGTTCCAAGCTATTTATTTCAAATCTAATTGATATTCTACTCACATTTTACAGGTAGTCCTTGACTTACAACCATTCCTTGTATATATGACAATTTTTCACATTTACAACGGTTGCAGCATCCCCATAGTCATGTGATCAGGACACTTGGCCACTGGCACATATTTATGACAATTGCGGGGTCCCGGAGTCATATGGCCACCTTTTGCAACCTTCTGATAAGTAAAGTCAATGGGGAAGCCAGATTCACTTAACAACTGTGCTACTAACTTATCACCTGTGGTGATTCATTTAACAATTGTAGCAAGAAAGGTCGCAAAATGGAGCAAAACTCACTTTCTTAGCAACAGAAACCTTGGGCTCAATTCTGTTGTAAGTTAATTCTGTCCTGGATTTTGATCAGCAAATTTGGACTTCTATAAGGTTAAGCAAGATTACACCTTGTATAATGTTTGAGCGTTGATTCTGATTGCATTTACATCCAATTGTTCTGCATCCAGGTTTTTACGCTTCAGATTGTGCAAACCTGAAACTTCTAGTTGCTTTAACTCATACATATTAATCTACCTATGCCTTCTTCGATTTCCACCCTCTTGTTTTGCTGTTTGTTTCTGTGCCAAACTTTAGCTGATGAAGAATTTATTTCTGACATAGATAGATACTTGGCTGTTTAAAAACAGTGGTAGTAGTAGTAAAGCTTGTACTAGTAAAGCTACATTGCTTATTCCAAAGAGTAGGCAGGAATAAGACAAAGAAATGGAAAGGGCCAGGAGAAAAATAAATAAAAAGGGTTTAATGTACATATCAACCAGATTAAAATTGATGACAATTTGTATATATAATTTTTATTAAATATTTTTAAAAGCATTAACCATACAAATTTTGAAATACAAAATTAAGGAAAGTAGTAAGGGAAAAATGCAAAGAAAGACACAGAAGTGGGAAAAAATAATCTCATTTTTATTTTGGGTAGTACCAACATTTAATAAAGACGAGAGAGGGAGAAGGAGAAGTGGAGGGAGAGATTATATTTATATTTAGCTTCTGGTTTCTTTAACAGCAGTTATATTTACATCTCTCTCTCTCTCTCTCTCTCCCCTCTCTTATAATTTCCTTCTTTCCCTAGTCTACTCTTTTTAGTCATCAAATCCATAAATCACAAGTTTATTTTCCCCCCTTTTCAACAAAAAGTCCCTATGGGATTTCTAGTGACTAATAGATGTGATTATTGTCCTTTCTCTAATCAAGCAAGTCAACTTTGCCATCTCTGCTAATTCCGTCCCTTCCACCAACCATTTCTCCATTGTGGGTATTTCAGAGTCTTTCCATTTCTGTCCATATAATAACTTCACAGCAGTTATCATATATAAAAATAATCTTCCAGAACACTTTTCTGTCTATTCATTAGTCCTAACAAGAAAAGGTCCAGTTTCAATTGAATGTCAACCTTTAAAATTCTTTGTATCACCTGCATGCATTTAAACTCAAAGTTCTCTTAGGTTTTTTGCAAGTCCACCAGATAGGACCCAATGACCCTTCACTTATTTGACATTTTCAACATAGGTTTGAAGTACTTTTATACATTCTAGACAATTACAAGTCTCCTCTCCTAAGGAGAACACAGAAAGGCCTTTTCTGTGGTGGCTCCCTCCTTTTGGAACATCATCCCTGTGGAAATTTGTCACTTTGACACGCTTTTGCAAGGCTCAGAAGACCTGGTTTTGCCAACGAGTCTGGAGAACCCAGAAAGGGATGGAGCCCATCAAGTGGATTGTTTGATTGATCGTTGTTACCAGGACAGGTGGGTGATTACTGTTTTTTATGGTTTATATATTGGATTTTTTATTTTTGTAATCCACCCAGAATCACTGTGAGTGGACGGCCATACAAATATAAACAAACAAACAAGCAAATAGGTAGTCATCTGATCTTTTGATTTCATCTTATATTCTCCATCCTCTTATTCCCATCATTTTCAATAGGTTAACTGCCGATTCTTTTCTATAAAATGCTTCTTGTGCTGAGACCCATAAAGACATTTTTGAAAACTATCTGGGTTTATATCTACTCTATATGTCTTCAATATAGCACTTCTAATATAATGTTGTGCCTTGGCCGCGTCCGGCGCCGAGTCTGGAGGATCCGGAGGACGCGGAGCCGCTCATGGTGCAGCAGTACCAGCCTATGTGCCTGGCACCAGAGACGGCTGGTGATGAGGACTCGGTGCCAGAGCAGGACGATCTCCCAGGACCTTCTGCACCTGCGCAGCAGAGTTCTTCATCAGGAGATGAAGAACTCATGCTGAATGCCAGAGCACGCAGAGCAGCCAGAAGACAGGACTGGCTGAGTAAGCGTCGGTCCAATAGGAGGAAGCAGTGAGGGCTAATTGGGCCACGCCCTTCAGTGGCTATATTAGGCCATGGTAATTAGTGCTCATTGCTGAGAACAACAATTCACTGACCGCAGCATATCCAGAGTTTCGTTTCTACGTCTGTTTGGGAATCTTATCACCAGCTTCTGCCAGCTTTATTCCGGGAAGCCAGCCAAGTTGTTCAGATAAGAATTAATGAGTCTTGCTTTGAACTTTTGTCTGTGTGCTATTTAACCCTCACGTAACCCAAAGAACCTTATTCCTGAAGACTTTCCGTTTGTGTTGTTTTGGACTTCTAAACCCTCTGAGTTTTACTAAGAAACTTTATTAGTAAAAGGAACCTTTTTGTTTGCCTCCCAACGACTGTGTGTGTGTGTTTCTGGGGGGTTGCGGTGCTGGGTCACAACAGTTTGTTCTCAGCCCAAACTGACCACACACAAGCCCAGATTGCATCATGGAGCAGCTTCAGGACGAGAATGCTCAACTTCGGCAGCAGCTGGCAATCATGAACGCTCAGTTAACAAGGCAGCAAAATCAGTTGGCAGCTGCTCCTGCGTTGGCCCCAGCCCAACGGACACGCTGCCCGATAGCCATGCCGGATAAGTTCCATGGTGACGAGGCTATGTTCCCGGCGTTCCTGGGCCAGTGCCAGTTGTTCATGTCTCTGAGGCCAGAGGATTTCCCCCACGACCGGGACAAGGTGGGGTTTGTAATTAGCCTGCTGTCTGGAAATGCAGCACGTTGGGCCACCCCTCTACTGGTCCAGAACAGTCCCCTCCTCCAGGACTTTGGGCGTTTCTGCACTCATTTGGAGGAGATGTTCGCGGATCCAATTAAGGCCCAGACAGCGTGCAGGCAATTAAGGCAGCTGAGGCAAGGCCGGAGACCACTCAGGGAATACATCAGTGAGTTCCGTCTCCTCAGCCAAGACTCGGCCTGGAATGAGGCAGCGTTGTTGGATGCCTTCCAGGAGGGCTTGGCAGACAGCATCCAGGATGAGCTGGCACGCGTGGACATTCCTGCAACCACCCAAGAACTGGTGCGGCTCTGCTTGAAAATTGATGCCCGGTTGCAAGCGAGGAACGCACGCCGTGCTGCTCCGGCGCCTCTAGCGCCACCTGACGTCCCCGCTGTTCTGGCTCCACGTCGCGCTGCTCAGGCACCTCCTGTTCCCCGTGGACTTCCGTCGGCCCCGGCTCCCCGTGACGAGCCTATGGACCTTGGCGCTGTTCGGCCCCGCTTGACCGGCGCGGAAAAGGACAGACGCAGGGCAGGGGGGTTGTGTTTGTATTGCGGCGACCCGGGCCATTTCGCTCGCTCGTGCCCTAGGAAGGGTCGGGGGCCCACCGCTTCTGGTCCTGCTCCACCGTCCCAGCCATCGCCGTCGGGAAACGGCCAGCACCCGGCCTAGCGGAGACGCTGGGTCGGGCATGCACACCGAAGGACTCCGGCTCAGCTGACGTGGATCCCGGTCCTCCGCGGCATCTGCTCTTGGACACCAAGGTCTTTATTGACCACCGGGACCGCGGCGTCTCCGCACACGCTTTGGTGGACTCCGGGGCAACCACCAATTTCATTGACGAGGCGTTCGCCCAGCATCTTGCCGTTCCCCTGTGCCCCGTGGACCCGCCGATGAGGGTGGAAACAATCGATGGCCGGGTGTTGCTGTCCGGTCCGATTAAGGCCATCACGCAGCCGGTGCGCCTTTGCATTGGACGGCACGAGGAGGCCATCCAGTTTTACGTGACGTCGGGACTCCATTTCCCTTTGGTTCTCGGACTGGCGTGGCTGCGCACCCACGACCCTCAGGTTGTATGATCCCAGAACTTCATTGCCTTCCCGAGTCTCCAGTGTGTGGACCATACGCGCCAGGTTTGTGCGGGCGCGGTACCTGACCCTCCGGACATTTCACTCCCAGCTGAGTTTGCAGACTTCGCTGATGTGTTTAGCGAAAAGGAGGCGGACCAGTTGCCCCCGCACCGGCCCTACGATTGCCCTGTGGATCTGATTCCCAACGTTCCGCTCCCTGTGGGCCGCCTCTATTCCATGTCAGAACCCGAACTGGCCGCACTGCGGGACTTTATCGATAAAAACCTGGCCAGGGGTTTCATCCGACCCTCCTCATCGCCCTTGTCTGCCCCCGTCCTCTTCGTCAAGAAGAAAACCGGGGACTTGCGCCTGTGCTGCGATTATCGCAAGTTGAATGCCATCACAGTGCGTAACCGGTACCCGTTGCCCCTCATCCCGGAGTTGATGGAACGCCTCCGCTCGGCGACCATCTTCACCAAATTGGACTTACGTGGCGCTTACAATTTGGTGCGTGTTCGTGAGGGGGACGAGTGGAAGACGGCGTTCGGAACCCGCTACGGTCATTTTGAGTATACGGTCATGCCGTTCGGCTTGACCAACGCTCCGGCTGTGTTCCAGCATTTCATGAACGACATCTTTAGAGATTTGCTGGACCAGTTCGTTGTCGTGTACCTGGACGATATTATGATTTATTCTACGTCCCGGAGCAGCCACATCCAACATATCCGTCAAGTCCTGCAGCGGTTGAGAGACCACCAGCTATACGCGAAATTAGAGAAATGCCAGTTTTTTCAGACGACTGTGGATTTCCTGGGCCATCGGATTTCGCCAGAAGGCATCGCCATGGACCGGGGCAAGGTCGAGGCCCTGAAAACCTGGCAACCCCCGCGCCGGGTGAAGGACGTTCAGCGACTCCTGGGGTTCGCAAATTATTATAGGACCTTCATCCCGGGGTTCGCCACTCTGACCGCGCCTCTCACTCGACTCCTGCAGAAACAAGTCCCTTTCCGGTGGGGCGATTCCGAACAGGAGGCGTTCAAGATCCTCACGGATGCCTTCATGCAGGAGCCGATCCTCAAGCACCCAGACCCTCACCGCCCTTTTGTTGTGGAGGCGGACGCGTCCGACATTGCCGTGGGCGCCGTCTTGCTCCAGACCCGGGAAGATGGCGGCCATCTCTTCCCTTGCGCTTATTATTCCCGGAAATTAACCTCGTCGGAGCGCAATTATACGATCTGGGAGAAGGAGTTGCTGGCCATCAAGGCGGCTTTCGAGACCTGGCGGCACCACCTCGAGGGGGCTCGTCATCAAGTGGAGGTGCGCACAGACCATAAGAACCTGGAGTTCTTGCAGACGGCCAGGAAGCTCAACCAGCGCCAGATACGCTGGTCGTTCTTTTTCTCCCGCTTCAATTTTCGCATTACGTACATCCCGAGTGGCCGGAATCAGCAGGCGGACGCGCTGTCCCACAAGCCGGAATACGCCCAAGCCCAGGAACCGCTGCCACCCCGGACGGTCCTGCCCGTCGAGTCCTTTGCAGCTACCCAGGATCCCGTGGACCTCCGAGGACAGATCCGGGAGGCGCAGCGACACGACGCCTACGCGGCACAACGGAGGCAGGAGATAGGGCCTGAGTCCCCTTGGACATTTTCGGACGACCTCCTCCGTTTCCGGGACCTGCTCTACGTTCCTGCCGGTCCGCTCCGTGGCCTGATCCTGCAGCAGTGCCACGACAGCCCTGCGGCTGGCCACTTCGGCCTTTTCAAGACTCTGAACCTGGTGGCTCGGACTTTTTGGTGGCCCCGACTCCGTGATGACGTCCAGGCCTATGTGACGTCTTGTGTTCGCTGTCGCCAGGCCAAGTACGCCCCTGGAGCGCCGCCGGGCCTGCTGCAGCCCTTGCCGACGCCTGAGAGACCCTGGGGGGCCGTCTCTATGGACTTCCTCACGGACTTGCCCCCGTCCGCCGGCTTCACGACCGTGTTCGTAGTGGTCGATATGCTGACCAAAATGGCACATTTCATCCCCTGTCGCGGGTTGCCGACAGCTCGTGCCACGGCCCGCATGTTTATCCAGCATGTTTTCCGCCTGCATGGTCTGCCGGATCGGGTCGTGTCGGATCGGGGAGCCCAGTTCACGGCCCAGTTCTGGAAGGGTCTGATGGCGGCCCTGGAGGTCCAAGTCTGCCTCTCGTCAGCGCATCATCCGGAGACTGACGGGGGCACTGAAAAAGTCATCGGCATCCTTGAACAGTACCTGCGCTGTTTTGTCAACCAGCAGCAGGACAACTGGGCGGAATACCTTGCCGTGGCCGAGTTTGCTTTTAACAACTCTCAGCACACCTCCACGCACGCCTCTCCGTTCCTCGCCAACTTTGGTTACCACCCCCGTTTCTTCCCGCTCACGCTCCTAGACTCTCCTGTTCCTGTGGCAGAGGAATTCCTGTCCGAGCTCCAGGCCGTTCACCAACTGGTCAAACGCTAGTTGAATAAAGCCAAGGAAGATTACAAGAGGGTCGCGGACCGCTCCCGGCGAGCAACTCCACCTCTGGCGGTCGGGGATCGTGTCTGGCTGTCCACGAAGCATCTCCCCTCCGACCGACCGGCTCGCAAGCTTGACCACCGCTTCTTGGGTCCGTTCCCGGTGGAAGCGGTCATTAACCCCGTGGCCTACCGGTTGACGTTGCCCCGCTCTCTCAGGATCCACCCCGTCTTCCATCGGTCCCTCCTTGTTCCCGAACGTCCTGCCTGTCCGCTCCGCCCTCCCGCTCCGCCTCAGCCTGTGATCCGCACTCCCGCTGACCCACCCGAATACGAAGTTGCCAGTATTCGGGATTCCCGCTGGATGAAGGGCCGGTTCCAGTACCTCATTGAGTGGAAGGGGTATGGCCCTGAAGACTTCACATGGGAGGATGCGACCGCCGTGCATGCTCCGGATCTGGTCCGGGCCTTCCACGCTCAATTCCCGTCCCGGCCGCATCCGGACCGACAGACCCGGGGGAAGGGCCCTGCGGTGAGGGATAGTGTTGTGCCTTGGCCGCGTCCGGCGCCGAGTCTGGAGGATCCGGAGGACGCGGAGCCGCTCATGGTGCAGCAGTACCAGCCTATGTGCCTGGCACCAGAGACGGCTGGTGATGAGGACTCGGTGCCAGAGCAGGACGATCTCCCAGGACCTTCTGCACCTGCGCAGCAGAGTTCTTCATCAGGAGATGAAGAACTCATGCTGAATGCCAGAGCACGCAGAGCAGCCAGAAGACAGGACTGGCTGAGTAAGCGTCGGTCCAATAGGAGGAAGCAGTGAGGGCTAATTGGGCCACGCCCTTCAGTGGCTATATTAGGCCATGGTAATTAGTGCTCATTGCTGAGAACAACAATTCACTGACCGCAGCATATCCAGAGTTTCGTTTCTACGTCTGTTTGGGAATCTTATCACCAGCTTCTGCCAGCTTTATTCCGGGAAGCCAGCCAAGTTGTTCAGATAAGAATTAATGAGTCTTGCTTTGAACTTTTGTCTGTGTGCTATTTAACCCTCACGTAACCCAAAGAACCTTATTCCTGAAGACTTTCCGTTTGTGTTGTTTTGGACTTCTAAACCCTCTGAGTTTTACTAAGAAACTTTATTAGTAAAAGGAACCTTTTTGTTTGCCTCCCAACGACTGTGTGTGTGTGTTTCTGGGGGGTTGCGGTGCTGGGTCACAACATATAATGACGTGTGGACTTCCAACTCCCAGAATTTCCCAGTCAATATATCATGGCTGGGGAATTCTGGGAGTTGATGTCCACAATCTTAAAGTGGTGTAGGTTGAGCAACACTGAATTAACTTATTAAAATTAATTATACTTAATATGGCTTGTTTGAAGCATTCAATAACTTATCTTCACATAAAGGTAATGGAGGCTAAATTAAAGGCTATGGGAAAGCTTATTAAGTCATTGAACTTCAGGTTGTGCTCCCCCGCCTGAAAGATAATAACCTATAGTCCTATGATTTATAAAGCACCGTACATGCCAATGTTGTCATTAAAATCTCAGAGGCAAAATAAGGATACTGAGTCACCAAGAATTCACCCCTATCACAAATTAGGGTCTGTCTAAATTAGATGTGTCAAACTCGATTTCATTGAGGGCTGCATCAGGGTTGTGTTTGACCTCGGGGGACTAAGGTGGGTGTGGCCAGCTTGACGTCACTCGTGTCAGGGGCATCTGTTGTAGCCCAAGTGCTCTGCCAATGAAAATGGGCTCCCAAGCTCCGTTTTCGGCTGGGACAGCCTCCTGCAACCCTCTGCCAGCGAAAAGAGCTCGGGGGAGGGGCGTGCCTGGCCCTTGTGAGCTCTGTTTTCGGCTAGGACAGCCTCCTGCAACCCTCTGCCAGCGAAAATGGAGCATGCAGCCCTCCTGTGCTCCATTTTTTTCTGGCAGAGGCACCGCAGGCCGGTCCTTCACTGTTTCCAGAGCGGCCCTGCGGGCCAGATCTAAACACCCCGTGGGCCAGATCCAGCCCCTGGCCAGGAGTTTGACACCCCTGGTATAAATGAATGGATTCATAACAAATACGAGACAATTTTTTAAATATGCCATCTACACATTTTCTATTATGTTAGTTCCGACCTAATTTGAAATCATGACACCTCCAAATGTCTCACCTCTGGCCATGTGGATGTGGAACCACTTGATCTGGGCTGGGATGAGGCCGCAAAGAAGAGTGATGAGCAGCACCCCTGCCAGGCAGCCAATTTTCACAGCCAACAACTGATCCATCTTTGCAACCGGAAGGAAAAGGGCAAAAGTTGAAGAACAAGATAAAGACCAAATCCTGTTGCTTTTGGTTCTTCTCAGGCCAATTTGCTCCTAAAGCTTCTCAGACCAATTAAGTTTTGAGCGAAGAAATCCAATGGGTCCTTCTCACCCTGCAGATCTTCTTCCTTTAGTAAACCAAAGATCAAGGAAAGACATCCAGTCTTGTGCACTCATGGAAGCCCACCTCCACTTGCGGCAAACTTGAAAGCTCCAAAGTGTATTGGTTTCCTTCTTTACCTTCAGTCCTTTTTTAGCTCCACTTCACAATGACTTCCATTCTCCTAATTTCTTCCATTTCTCCCACTGCCCTAGTTTTCTTGAAGCCTTGCTGCTTCTATTCCATCTTTCCTCCTTTCTTCCGTCTCCTTCTCACCAGGTTCTTGTTCCCTCTGCTTGCTTCCATTCCATCTTCTTCAGTTCTTAATACTTCTCTGGATATCTGTGAATAATCACCCTGATACTCCAGAAGGGAACCTCCCACCAATTTGGGTGTCCCAGCCCATTCCAATTGCTCTATTAAACTTTAAAACACCACGCTTCACTTATAGGAAACAGCCTGTCAGGGAAACTTTCATCATAAACTTAAGGTCACTGGGCCACAGTAGCAGTAGACAAAGGCTCCACCTCCAAATTTCCAATAAAATAAGTAATTAAAATTGGAGTTTGTTGACTTAACAGAAAAAAAATTGAACTGATCTCCAACTAGATCAGAATCCATAAATGCATGAATCATGTCATTTACTACACAATGCGCCCAATTTTATAGTAGTTCTAACAAAAGATCATAAATTTAAGACAGTCTGCATTCCTGGAAAAATTGGGCAGAAATCACAAAAACTGTATCAAGTACAGGTCCCAATGGTTCTTCAGGTAATGTAACAGATTCAGGATGTTAAGCTATGCTTGGTTAAGTATGTTATGTGAACTTAATATAGTTTGCAAAATGTGAAAAGTTTGAACCCCTATAAAGCATTCAGCAAAGTAGGACAGAGCAACCCATGGCTTAGCTTGGCATGTATCCAGCACATGTACTTACATTGCTAACTAGAATTCTTTGTGGAATTATTCCACATGAGGCTAAAACCATGACAGGAAGGATAAAATTTGGGTGGCTGGAATCGCCCTAAATATTTTTGCAGAAGGCAGCAAAGGCTAAAGTGAGAATGGCAATTAGTTATGCTAACTGCTCCATGTATGGACTATTCTATACAAGGGGTGGGTGGAGGAGAGGGGTAAAAAAAATTGCATGAGCCCTGAAGGTTATACTACCCACCTTTGCAAAATAGATCGATTTTTTTCCAAGTTAGCAATTGCATTGCCAAATGAAGCTTTGAAAGATTTCTTCAAGTTTGCTACCTATTCAGTGAAGTAATTCAGTCAACTCCTACAAAAAGAGGTCAGGGATAACAACTCTCTTCACCTTTGATCACTGGCCATGTGGTTTCAGGATGATGGACTTGGAATGCAAAAGTTCCTGGCAGGCCCTGTGTACCCCTTTTCTAAATAGATAGGTATGTGAATGAGCAGGTTGCTCCTCTCCTCTGGAAAGATTCCCTAAGCAGGATTGGCGCAACATCCATGCAGCCAACTTAATAATTAGCATGCTTGCTGAAGCTGAACAATTGCATTCTGCCAGTGAAGATCTATTGCAGCACCAATAGCCAGTTGAAAATAAATAAATAAATTGGAAGTCCCACCCCGGATCAATAATCCATCCTCTGGTGCAAATGTATACAAGCAATAGCCACCTTTAATGTTCCAAAAAGAGAGGTTAAGAAAATTCAGAAGAATCTAAATAATCACGTGGTGATGTATAGATTGTTGTTGTCGTTAGTTGCAAAGTCATGTCCGACCCATCCTGACCCCATGGACAATGTTCCTCCGGGCATTCCTGTCATCTACCATCCTCTGGAGTCCATTTAAGCTCGCGCCGACTGCTTCAGTGACTCCATCCAGCCACCTCATTCTCTGTTGTCCCCTTCTTCTTTTGCCCTCAATCTTTCCCAGCATTAGGCTCTTCTCCAGTGAGTCCTTCCTTCTCATTTGGTGGATAGATACCAGCTGCAAATTCTGCAAGCGAACCACGTTGACCTGCATTAGAGGCTCAATGCTAAATCGATCATTTTTCCCCCTTACTAAATCTGACTAAGCTGGTGATTCAGGGCTCAAGACTGGTTTGTTGAGCTGGATAGTCACTTTTTTCTTTACAACCAACCTTTTAGTTCTATGGAGCACAAACAGGGCTCGATTATTATGTTAATGCAGAACTATTTCAAGATTAAGGATTCCAGCCTGGCCCCTCCCTTTTAATTCAAGGTAAAACCAAACTGCTCCATCAGCATAAAAAAAATCCAGCAGCATCAGGACTCATACCAAAGCTGTTAAGTTAATGAAAGCGACAACCTGAATGCCCTCATTGGTTAGATAGTATAGCCCTACTGGGCACACGTCAGAATAAACATCAAAGGTACAGCACCCATTTTACATAGTTTACTATTAGAGATTACTCCTACTTTGCTCCTCAGTTCTTCTGGTAGCAAGCGTGGCCTTTGGAACACAATATTGGACACAGCAGTTTAAAAAAAAAAAGGAAAACTTTGAATCGTTTGCATAAAAAAAAGACGGTTTTTTTCAAACCTGTTTACGGAATCATTATTGCAATTGAAACACCTTCACTATTCATCTACAGAAAAACAGTATGTGTATGGGCACCCTACCCAACCTATGGTCACTAGCCAACGGTTATCCCTGTCTTCAAAAAGGGAGACCCCAACCTAGTCGAAAATTATAGACCAATCTCTTTATATTGCACCACCTGCAGTGTCATGGAATCAATCATCAACCAATCCATTACCCTCCACTTAGAGACAAACAACCTACTCTCTCACAAACAATTTGGTTTCAGAAAAAAGTTATTCCACAAACTTCTACATTGTAAAAACATATGGACTACACAACTCGACCAGGGCAAAGCTATAGACGCAATCTACATAGACTTTTGTAAAGCCTTTGACTCCGTAGTACACGACAAACTACTCCTAAAACTAAAATCTTATGGCATCTCTGGCCCCCTACACAAATGGATAACTGCATTCCTGTCAAACAGACAACAAGTGGTCAAAATAGGATCATCTCTATCAAAACCTGTACCTGTTAACAGCGGTGTTCCCCAAGGAAGCGTTTTAGGACCTACTCTCTTCATTCTTTACATAAATGACATTTGTGATATTATACAAAGCAACTGCGTCCTCTTCGCAGATGATATAAAACTATTCAACACCACAGACAATACTACAACCCTTCAAAAAGACCTTGACTATTTATCTGAATGGTCAAATAAGTGGCAACTACCATTCTCAATCAACAAATGCTCAATTTTACACATTGGCAAAAATAATTTAAACACAAAATACAAACTTGATGATCATGTTTTTACTGTTTACACTTTGCTTATAATCTTATATGCTTGACAAATAAACAAATACAAATACAAATGTTCCAGATAATTTGCTTAGTTTAACTTGTTAAAAAAAAATCCTGTTATGTACGGAGTTCTGAGGCTAGTGGTCCAATGAGTGCTACTTTCAACGTAACCTACTGAAATAAATCCCTAAAAGAATCATTCTCCCCCCCCCAATAAAAATATTGATAGCAAATAGATAGCAAGATTTTTTTTTTGAAAAAAACTCAAATATTGTCCCATTTTTTTTTTTGCCAAAGACATTTTATTAAACAAAATAAATAAATAAAACAGCAGGGGTTACCACTTCAGCTACTTCTGCATTTCTGAGAGGGGAAAAAATGACTTGTCTTGAGTTTCTGTTATTCCCTTTTATTCCCATTGTGTTATTCCCATTTAAACCTTGAAATTAAACACCATTTTGTCCCGAGCTTGGGACAACGCTATTTAAGTGACTGGGTTTCTTTAAAAAAATGTTTTTTTGTAACAGCTGTTTAAAACCTTGATCATGGCAAGTCTAAAACACTATCTTTGGCCAGATGTATTGTAAATGAAACAAATTAATCGTTTGGGTCATAATTGGAACCATCTGCCCTTTTCCTTCTAAAAAATATTGGATGTTGTCTTATATAAAATTGCTTAAGGATCACTTGTATCGAACTTCCCTTGATTGATACTGGTCTAAAGCAAGGGTGTCAAACTCGTGTCATCATGGTGGCGTCACATGACATATCAAGACTTTCCACCCCTTCGCTAAACCGGGAGGGGCTGGAGCCAACACGTGACGCAACCGGCCCGCAGGCTGTGAGTTTGAAAGCCCTGCCCTAAAGGATCTGAACTACAACTCCTATAATCTCATGTTGGCATGAGATGAAGAATCCCAAACATTTAAGGTCACACTTACAGGTAGTCCTCGTTTAGCAACTGTTTTCTACAGTGGCTATTTGCAATTTCAATGGTGATAAAAAAAGCAACTTTTTGACCAATCCTTGCATTTAGAACCTTCACAGGTCTTTAAAGCAAAGGGAAGTAAGGTAGTAAGCAGTCATGGTTTCACTTAGCTGCTTTGCTTAATGACCAAATCTTTGGTCCCCATTATGGTTGCTAAATGAGAACTACCTGTAGTTGAGGAAGATCAGTTTATGCTGGCAAGCAAAGGCTCTCCAGCTGAGGAGCTATTCTCATTCCTCCTTAGAAGGGCTTCTCTGTGGTGGCTCCCTCCGTTTGGAACATCATCCCATAATGTTTGCCAACAAAGACTAAAGAGAACCTTATCAATTGTTGGGGGCGAGGAGGGCGGACACTTTCCCAGACGGACAACAAAAACCACACATGTACAAGGCATAGTTTAGCAGTGTTTTCAACATTAACAGATACGTAGATTTCAACTCCCAGAAATCCAGTATGAGGGCTGGGGAATTCTGGGAACTGAAGTCCACATCTGCAAGTTGCTGAGGTTGAGAAATACTTTAGCATCATTTTTCATTCATGCCATGCCAATATTCTGATATTCTAGAAAAGTGGCTTTTCTTCGCTTTGTTTCAATAACTTTGTTTTGGCTCAACCAAATTTCTGATGGGCCAATGGGGGTGGTCCTTTCCTTTTTTTTTGCTTTTTCTCCCGAAAAGGGCATGGATGGGTTGGCTGTTTTGAGGCGTTGTGAGTGTGAGAAAAATAAAAATTTCACCCTTATGGGGATCTAATAGAAAATTAGCTGAGTTCGTCCCTTTTCTTTCCAGAAAAAGCATCAGCGGCAACGGGTGCTTTAAATTTCGCCCCATATAAATTTGGGCTTTTAAAAAAAGTCTAATTCTAAATCAGGTTGCTCTCATATCAAATCATAACCTCTTTAAACCTAAGTCAAAGCTGCTTCCCAAAGCATAGGCAGCTCTTTTAGGACCCAGCTGAACTGCTTGCCTTCAGGGCTACAACATTGTCCTTTAATGTAAGTGTCCTCTGACCCTGGAGACTTGAAAAGTCAGGGTTCCATCCCCCCCACCCACTATCTCCCTCAGAGATATCTGCTCTAACTTTATCACACCCATTTTAAAAAAAACACTTGGCAAAGCAGTTAAATGGTGTGTACTTTACCTTTTGTCCCATCAACAACCACACAGCTCTAGACCAGTTGCCAAGTTTCAGGCTAATGTATACACCGCAAGGTAAAAAGCTGATAAGTTTTGGTATTTATCAAAGTCAGCAACGTATTAGCAGAATTTTAATGATCAATTAATTGGGGTCAAAATACCGCTGGACATGTGCACACTGGATGCTCTTTCTTTTCTGTTTGATGGCTGTAATGTACTATTTTAACTGGTGAAAATCTCAGGATTGAATGGGGGGGGGGGCGGAATTCCAATTAAACCCGAAGCCCTTCAACCGATATCTAATATTAGTAATTTGTGACCAAAAGGATACAAAAAAGAGGGTAATATTAGCTTAATTTAACTCACCTCAATTAATTTTAAAGTTAATCTAAATCCATTTTTAATCTTAACCCAGCTTCTCTCTTTTTTTTGCCCAGGTCTCCAGATACATAGAACAGAATAAACAGAACAGAATTGGAACGGACCTTGTAGGTCATCTAGTCCAACCCCCCGCCCAAGCAGAAGATCCTGCCTACACCATTTCCGACAGATGGCAGTCCAGTCTCTTCCTCAAAGCTTCCAGTGATGAAGCTCCCACAACTTCTGAAGGTAAGCTGTTCCATTGGTTGATTGTTCTCACTCTCAGAAAATTCCTCCTTATTTCTAGGTTGAATCTCTCTTTGATAAGTTTCCATCCATTATTCCTTGTTTGGGCTTCAGGTGCTTCGGAAAATAGCTTGCCACCCTCCTCTCTGTGGCAGCCCCTCAAGTATTGGAACACTGCTATCAGGTCTCCCCTGGTCCTTCTCTTCTCTAGACTAGCCACGGCCAGTTCCTGTAACCGTTCTTCATATGTTTTAGCCTCCAGTCCCCTAATCATGCTGGTTGCTCTCCTCTGCACTCTTTCTAGAGTCTCAACATCTTTTTTATACACACTCAATAGCCAACTGGAATTTGAGTTGCCTAGGTTAAAACCAAAACACTGGATAAGATAATCACCAATGTAATCCAATGCTCCCTGAGCTGATATTTTTTCAAACCTGGAAACTTCTAAGATATGTGAACTCCCAGAATTCCCCAACCAGCAAGAGATCCAGAAGCCAGCAATTTTGAGAATTGAAATCCACACATTTTAAAAATTGCCAGGTTTATAAAATACTGACCTAGATCAGGGCTGTCAAACTCGCAGCCCGTGGGCCGGATGCGTGATGTGCTAGTCACGCCCACACCTGGTTTAGCGAAGGGGAAAAAAAATCCCGATATGTCACCTGATGCCGCCGTGAGTTTGACGCCCCTGACCTAGATGATTCATTCTCACCAAGAAAGACTATAATTAAATCTACTGATTTCAGCAGGCTTAAAAAAAACACTATCACAGATACAAAGCTACACTACGTAACCACCTGCATCACTGAGAAGAACCTGCACCCTCTTCTGATTAAGAAACTGGACCTCCAATTTCTCCTCATTGCCATGCAAATCAAAGTGGTAAAAATGGGGCAACCAAATTTGGACTTCAGGAAGAATGGATAGAAATGTCCCAAAGGTGCTTTTTCAAGAGCTCAGAGCTGAAAAAGCGTCTTGGATGAGAAGCGAAACGTCTTCAAAGAAAAAGGAGAAAGTCCAGTTGCCTCTTGAAAAAGCACCTTTGGGACAACCACGACCTGGATGACTGAGAATCTCCGTAGACAATGGATAGGAATCAGACCCAGGCAGGGAATACTACAGATCTGGGTAATAAAGTGGTTGTTGTTTTTTCCCCCTCAACATGATTTGCGGGAAGGGAGGGAGAAAACATTGAGTAGAGCATGTTGGTGGCCTAACCAAAAGATCACCGCAGTTCAATGACAAAAAGCCTGCTGAGATATGTGCGGCCTTTACTCACTGCAGAACAGGAGGTAGGATTTCTGATCCACTCCAGGGGCAGTAGGGGTGTCCTTAGAAGAGACACCACCATCACCATCTCCACTAGGGACAGAAAGATTCAACGGGCTACATGGAACAAGTGGCAGTAAAATATCCATAACTTGCTTTGTTAATACCACTGTTGCCCAAATAGGCCTCTGGGTACTACTATAATAAAGAACATTCGTAGCTCAAGATTGACATGAGGGGTCCTCGGTGCTTCCTGAGCTTGTTTGTTTTCTTGCAGACATTTCATTACCCAACTAGGTAACATCATCAGTGCCAGGAAGCAAGCTCAGAGAGCACCAAGGACCCCACAGGCCTCTGGGTGCATGCCTGTATGCAGGGGAGTTTAAAAAAAACGATGAAACTATTAAGTGCCCAAATCTTCCTCGTTAAGCAACCAATCCCAAACCTACTAATCCCAGGATCCTTCCTACGTTATTCATTCTCCAATTTCAATCTACTTGGCATCTTTTTGAGGGCTGGGATTAAAGTGGTCATAAGCACACACCCTTTTGCATCATCGTGCAAGCCAAAAATGTCTCCCACTTCCTCTTCACTCAGGATCTCCAAGCCATTTTATTGGAACTACCAAGCCTTCTCTTTAAAAAAAAAAGGTTGGAAAATATTTGTTCTCTTCTTTAGTCAAACACATAACACACAGGAAGGCAGAACAAGGAAGAAACAACCACAATTTGTTTCAACTCAAGCTTTTGAAACTGCTCATCAACCAATACAAAATTAAATAGGAGACATATTTGTGAGTTTCAGGGCACCCAAGTATCACTCAGAACAGAAAAATATTATGCTGACCCGTATAATTTTAGCTTCTACTACTTCTCCGGAAGGGAGTGTTACTGCATTTCTTGTGTAACACACTCCTACTATATGTAGGAGAATGTTAATAAGCTAATTTTTATCACCTTCAGTTCTTATAGATGATGCTTTAAAGGATGAGAAGATTTCAACAGTCCATTTCCAACCCAAATGGAATAATCAAGAAAGACATATATGTAATATAGATTCTGGCAGCTTCATGTTCTCCAAGCCTTTGTCAGGCCCAAGTAGCTCTCACAGCCAAGGACAAGTGATGGAATCTGTAATCCAAATTCTTTGTAGAGCACAAGACTGAAGAAGTCGACCAAAGGGTTTGTCTCTGTGTCTTGTGAGAATGTTCAAACTGCCCACCAACATAATCACAGCTGATTAAATCTCCGGATATCTGACTTGGCTTGCTATTAATATCCAAGAGAAAAACAGCTGAATTAAATCCACCACATCTGATACGGCCAAATAAATCGCCATTATCCATACAACACGGACTGAGGTATAACACACTTTGATTTTGTTGATTATACACGCCAAGTTTCTGCCAAGCAGAAACAACCTTGGGTCTACAGCTCCAAACAGCATAAGGAATTCTGAGTCTGGAAACCAGCAATCTGAGACAGACATCCAGTCTGAACATACCAAAAGGAAGCACAAAAGAATGCCGGAAGGGACCCCATCAATTCTGATCCTGGCAAGGAGCAGTATTCACATGTTGAGAATCGTTTATCTGGTCTTTGAGAGTTGACTTGTCCTCCAAAACGGATTTTATATCTGGAGTCAAAATTGGAAGCCGATCTCCGCAATTACTGTTCCAGACACATCGATAGAGATCCCTGCAAGAAGTAAAGACAGGTGAGGACCACCAGGGCTACATTCATGGGCACTCGAATGTAGCCCTGGATCTAGAGCTACCTTCTTAATCTTGGTTTCAGGGCAGCGGAGCCGGGATCTAGGACTTCTTATGCCTCAAGGGGGAATCGAGTACCTGCTATGTTTCTTTGATGTCACAACAGCATGTTGAAGGTTGCCATCAGCACAACACAGGTGCACATGGACGTGGCGTTTGCGGCAAAGGACAGGCTGGGTGATGCGAGGCCAGGGCTCCATCGAATTCCCCGATCCCCGGCCCAGGATCAAGAAAGAAAATCTCTCGGTTTTGTGTGGAGGATTCTGGAGAGAGAAACACACACACAAGGGAGAGAATGATTTTAGAAAGTTAGGCCCTCTTCTCACAATCCAGAGAAGAAAAGGTAGCAGAAACATTAGACTGACACACAAATTGCTGATGCCATATTTTCTTCCAGTAAGTCCAGGAATCCCCTCAGGAAACAACAACATATAAATTCTAATTGAAATTGTGTAAAATGTAAAAAAAAATTGGGGGGTGGGATATGGGGGTAGGGTAGGGATTGTGAAGCCTCCGCAGAAAGTTTGACTTCCATCTATAAGCCAACAAAAAGATCTGACCAGGGCAACTGGCCTTGGGATGCATCACTAGGAATCCTGAAGCATTCTCTCATTTCTTTTATCTCAAGGTTTGTAGATAAGTCTTCACTATAATTGTATGAGAGATTTACACACAGCAACAACTCTCCAGTTTCCAAGCCGGGATGGCTTTCATTGCAAGGGAATTGTAACCGATCCATCTAGGTTAGAGAAAGCTGATTAAGTCCCCTTGGTCTTTCTTCATTTATAGAGTCATTGACAAAGATGGGTGGCCAAGCAAACAAACGGGTGCAAAATGGTGCAATTTATCTCCAGAACTCAGGAATTTTCTCAGAAGTAGGCTGATGTGTGATTTTTTTTTGTGGCGCAGTGGTTGGAATGTAGCATTGCAGGCTAATTCTGCCGATTGCCAGGAGTTCGTTCGATCCTGACCGGCACAAGGTTGACTTAGCCTTCCATCCTTCTGAGGTCAGTAAAATGAGGACCCAGATTGTTGGGGGCAATATGCTGACACTAAACCACTTAGAGAAGGCTGTGAAGCAGTATATAAGTCTAAGTGCCAAGTGCTATTTTCTGGGTTGGTACATGAACTGTTACTGGGGGCTTTCATCAGCCCAATCCAGCATAAAGAATAAGGTACAGGTAGTCCTCATTTTGTGACCACTCATTCAGCAATAGTTTGAAGTTATGACAGCAATGAAACGAGACCGGGCTGGTCCTTAACGTTGTGGCCATAGCAGCATGCCTACGGTCATACGATTGTGATCCATGTACTTAGCAAATGGCATATAATTACAACGGTTGCAGTGTGTCGTGGTCATGTGACTGCCATTTGGGACCTTCACTGATGGCAAAGTCAATGAGGAAACTGGCAAGAAGTAAAAGTTGCTGTAAAGTCACACCATTCTTAATGATTGCCTGTGATTTGCATAACAACCACAACCAGAACTGCCACTCTAAATTGTGATCACATGATTATTTTTTTAATATACAATTGGGTCACTGTGTCGAAGGAGTTCCCAGTCCCAATTATAGTAGTTAACTGAGGACTACCTGTATTCCAGAGCAGGGTCATGGTTTTCAAGTCTTTATGTATGTCAGGAATAATCATCAATTTAACTTTAGGCTTTATATATTTTGAGTTTCTGTTGGCAGTGTCTTTTATTTAATTAAAATACAGCTAAGACTATTATTTCACACATATGTCATATTACCTGTTTGTAAGTACCCTGTTTCCCCCAAAATAAGACATCCACTGATAATAAGCCCAATCGGGCTTTTGAGTTCATGGCAATAAGGCCAAGCGCTTATTTCAGGGTTCAAAAAAATATACAGGGTCTTATTTTTGGGGAAACACGGGGAAACTATAATTTGGGAATGAACTGGGAAGTGCACAGGTCATATAGCTATGTCAAATAGTGTCAGAAATTAAACGCATACTATCTGCTGATTCCTTGCTTTGCACCCAATCCATGTTACATGAATAAGTCCTGCATAAATATCAAGTATTTATTGGGACTGCTGTGTTCTGAAGTGGTCCAAACATTTATGTACAGGTGCTTCTGTAATTCAGCCAATAATTATGGCTTTAACTTGTGCCGATATTGAGTTATGCGACCACGCCCAATTCTACATTTTGTGTGTGTGTTAGTTTTGTGTGTATTAAGTGACCGCCATAGTCATTAAGTGCCTAATTGGTGTTTTCTGCTAAAAACTGGAAGTAAACACTGATTTACAGATATATATATATATATATATATATATATATATATATATATATATATATATATATATATATATATATATATATATATATATATATATATATATATATATATATATATATATATATATATATATATATATATATATATATATATATATATATATATATATATATAAAAATAGCGGTCACGATTGTAAATATGGGCTGGTTGCCAAGAAGACAAAATACAGTCATGTGATCGCAGGAGGGGGAGGTAGGAACTTCAGGTCTTTTTAAAGTAGCTTTGGGGAGGTCTATTGTAACTTCGCTAAGCAACTGGTCATAAGTAGAGGACTATCTGTAGATGGTTCCCAGAGTTATGTAAGAATGCTAGAAGCACAATGCAAAGAAATAGAAGACACAGACTTGATTTGGTCTGCTCAGGCCCTGTTAGTTCACCCAGATCTCTGCTGTAGTATCCAGGGGGGAGGGGGCAAAACGCATTAAAGCACCCAGGTTTATCACCCCATCTCTTATCAAGGGAAGACAAGCAGGCAGGCAGACTTACCCAAGACAAAGGCAGGGGTTGATATTGCTGGAGGAAGTTGCACGGCAAAGGATTATCCAGTAACAAGCGAGGACAGGGCAAGTGGTGTGGACACTAGACAAGTAAAGGAGAGAGATCCATTGCTATTGTGTTTCAGTAACCCTGATGAGCACAAGAATCCTCTTTTGTGCTTCATCACACAAAATATGCTCCTGCTCACCAATCAAGTATTGCAACGCTAAGTTTTCTCCCACCTTCCATTTTGTTCCTCCATTAACATTTCTTCATCTTTAGGGTGCCAATAACAACAACAAAAAAAATGGTTTTAAGTTCTGGTCAAAAGCCAAGATTTGCATGTTTTCTGGGCTCACAATCAAATATCTGGTTCAGAGTCAGAAAAGTAAGAACTTTAAAAAGTAAGGCTTTAAAAAAAACCCTCCAGAAACAAATTGACAGAGTTGGAAGGGACCTTGTAGGTCATCTAGCCCAAGCAGAGACCCTTCACCATTTCTGACAAATGGCAGTCCAATCTCTTCTTGAAAGCTTCTGGCGATAAAATCAGAAAATTTATCCTTATTTCCAGGTTGAATCTCTCCTTTACCCAAGAGCAAAACAAGACTTGCTTGAAGTCCAACACAGCGGATGAGACATTTCTATATTCTAATGTAGCTTTGATAAATGTAACTCTGGATAGAATTCAGTACTTACCGGAGC
Organism: Diadophis punctatus similis; assembly: GCA_023053685.1. NCBI lineage: Eukaryota > Metazoa > Chordata > Lepidosauria > Squamata > Dipsadidae > Diadophis > Diadophis punctatus. Next base: position 2,707,404 of record JALIGW010000023.1, on the reverse strand, counting down.
AAAAACATGAGCTTCTTCTTTTACTTTATCTGCCTCCTGAGAACAAAATGAAAAAAGCTTAAATCAATAAAAATGGTGACCTCCCGATTGGCAAAAATCTACTCCAATTTGAATTCGAATTGCTGGAAATGCAAAAAAGAGCAGGGCACCTTCTTTCATATGTGGTGGTTGTGTCCCAAAGCAAAAAAATATTGGATAAAGATACACCACTGGTTACAGGAAATAGTGGACACACCAGTAGAACACACGGCGGAACTTTTCTTACTGGGAATATTTAAAGGACAATATAGCCAAAGCATCAAATATCTAATCCTACACATCACTACGGCGGCCAGAATTGTGTACGCACAAAACTGGAAGAATCTCAATATACCCATGGAGAGTATGATAATCAAAAAAATATACGACTGTGCTGAAATGGACAAACTAATGATTGAACTCAGAGGACAAAAAAATTCAGATTACTACGTCGTTTGGGAAAAATGGTACAACTGGACTAATAATAGAAACTTGAAGAAACAGTGTGGGACGAGGACACAGGATTAGAAAATATGATAAAATAATGTATAAATTGTATAAATATAGTAGCGATATATATAAACGGTGGCAGATCTGTCTATAAATATTGTGATATGTAAAATATGAAAATCAATTTAAAAAAAAATGGTGACCTCCACACTTTTCCAAAACCTTAACATGGAGGCTCACAGACTATGATATACGATGTTTACGTGACTGCTACAACTTATTCAGAGCCTTGGAGGATAAAGAGAGACGGAAACGAAACAAAATATTTGGGAAATTAACATTTAAATTAAATTAAGACTGCATGGAGGGGAAAAACACAATCCCCTCAAATGTGGCGGGGGTGGTGGTGGGGAATCCTGAAAGCTCACACCTTATGCTCACTTCAGAATAGAGGCGACTCTCCCTGCAATTAGGGTAGGACAGGAGAATCCATTCACTGCTTAATTAAATCAGATTTGGGGAATCTGTATAAACATGTAGATGTAAAGAAGAACTGGAACAATTAAATGACACCTGCAATGTATGTGGGAGAGAACCAAAACCCAAACAGATACTTATTAATTGTATCCTTGCTTTCAAAGAAACTTGGCAAGCCACATAAAATTATCACCAACTTAAGAACCATCTAATGAGACATATCTGATGCATGATCTTTCTTTCACCATCATTTTGCAACCTCCCCCCCCCCCCCACTTTTTTTAAGTTGGCCATTAACTGAAGGAAGGTGACTCACCTTCAAAATGACATCTCGGGCCTCCATGAGCATCTGATGGCCTTCCTTGGTTCCATTTTCAACCAGAACCTAGGAAAGGATATAAAACGGAGGAGGGGTAGACAAATAAAAGAGGTCCTGCAGACCAAATGCAACTCAGGTTGTTACTCCAGCATTTAACACTTCCTTCCCCACCCCCACCCCGCCCAAATCCTGACTTTTCTTCCCATACTGGTCTCCTTCTCCAAGTACTGAGAATACACCTTCTTTCATGCAGTCAAAGACCGAGTACCATTGGTTCCTGCCTCTTTGAGAAAGGCAGAACAGGGTGAGAGGTGTGTGTGTGTGTGTGTGTGTGTGTGTGTGTGTGTGTTGATTTCTTGTTCCAATATTTATCCAGGCCGTACATATGATAAATTAAATCCTTTTTATCACATGAAAATCTGTTTTAACACGAATGAGGACTCCCAATAACGTGGATAAAAAGGTTCAGAGAAGAGCAATTAAGAGGGTTAAGGGGCTTGAGCAGCTTTCAGGCGGCAGCATCAGGAACAGCATGGAGGGCATCCACCATCTAAAGAATGATGGGCAACTTTCCTGCAGCCAGCAACACTCAGCAGAATGCAAAAAGAGGACTTTAAGGGCGATCCACAGTTCACAGGCTGCTACCTCTCAACTCAAAGAGGTTATCAAAAAAGCATTCCGTGTGAACCAGGCAAAGTTCCAAGGCAGAGCAGAGAGTAACCGTCTCGCATCGACTGACTGAATCCATCCAGGCAATTCAGGACATGTTCCTTACCAGAAAGTTGTTGGTTTTTTTCCATAAGTTTTTCACTGTTGCCATCCTCTGAGCATAGGTTGGCAGGTCATTGAGAGAGAAAGCGGATACTGTGAGGTCAAATGTCATCTGTGGAGGGGAAGGTGAAAATGGAAATTAAACCATTCTCCAATTACAAATTCTGTCTGAGAAAGCCTATTGGTAGTCCCTGGCTTGAGGAGCCAAGGTTAAAATCTCAGTTCAAATTCGGCATATTCTCTCCATCCGTATCTCTCCAAGGCCTAACGTGAGGATCCATTTAAGGCAGGACAAATACATTTTTATTAAAAGAGTCATCCTAGTAAGAGCTTCTCATTTTATTCAATCATTCTACATGTTGGCTGGTGAATTCTGGGAGTTGAATTCCACATATCTTAAAGTTGCCAAGTTTGAAAAAAAACATTGCTGTAAATGGTTGGTTATTGGAAAACTATTCTAACCATGAGGAAAAGTACAACACTAAAATAATTACCAATTCCCTTTCCTTTCTCATAATTCTTGCACTAAAGAGTGTGATATTGGACTCCAGGCCTTAAATGGTTCTTCAGAATAACAGAGTTGGAAGGGACCTTGTAGGTCATCTAGTCCAACCCGCCACCCAAGCAGGAGACCCTACACCACTTCTGACAGATGGCAGTCCAGTCTCTTCTTCCAATTGTGCAAGTATATGTATGTACACAGAAACATAAAATATATAATTGTAGATTTATTTATTTAAAATATTTATGAGGTAACGTATATTGGGAAACAGATCTCTTTTATATACTGCATACGAGTCCTTTTTCTTAAATCCAAGCCAAATGAATAGTTTCTAACATTTTCTAATACTATCGTAAAACTTTCCAGCCTATAAATTAATGCACCCAAAGTAGATCAGCTTCAATTACTTAAGCCACAATGGAATTGGGTGGAGTTTATAAATAAGTCAGTAAAGTAAATTCTTATGAGAGTGCTAGAAAGATTCCATAGGGAAAATGTTGCACTAAATATCCCCAGCCCATAGATCAACAGGGCCCTCAAGAGTCGGCATGGTATATTCATCAAGTCTTCTGGGACCCAGTCTCTTTGGAATGCAGCTGTGTGAATTGTGCGTACCTTTGGCCCAACGGGGGAAAATTGCCTGAAGTATACACCAGGAAAGCAGAGCTCTTGGGATTCAGAGATGCCTAGGAACAAAACAGACAACAGGTAAATCCACAGAGAAATGGGAGAGAGGTGGAAATAAAGAGAGGTTAATGGGAGAGAGGTAGAAATCCAACAGGTGATCCTGAATGGGACACAGGGGAACCACAAGTAAAGGAGGTACAGGTGTATGATTGTCAGGAAGAGAACAGAGTGATGAGCAACCACCTTTGGGGCCTAATTGAAAGGAAGTTACCTGCCAGTCTAAAAATTAAAAAGGAAAACATTTTTGGTTGGAAAAAGACAGCCTCAGGCCCCATCTCACCTTGCATCAGCTTCTCTGCCAGGTCCAGCATGGGAACAGAGCAATCAATATTCATGTATTCTTTCAAGCTTTCGCCCCAGATGCTATGGGCTGCCCTAAGGTGTAGAAAAAAGCAAAACAGATTAGATAGATAGATAGATAGATAGATAGATAGATAGATAGATAGATAGATAGATAGATAGATAGATAGATAGAGATAGAGTGTTTTCCCGAAAACAAGACCCTGTCTTATATTTTTTTTGAATCCTGAAATAAGCGCTTGGCCTTATTGCCATGCACTCAAAAGCCCGATTGGGCTTATTACCAGGGGATGTCTTATTTTGGGGAAAACAGGGTAGATAGATGATAGATAGATGATAGATAGATAGATAGATAGGAAAGATGGATGGATAGATAAGAAGGATGGATGGATGGATAAAATAGATATGAGGGAGGGGGAAGATGGATGGATAAATAAATAAATAAATAAATAGGAAAGATGGATGGATAAAGAAGGATGTATAGATGGATGGATGGATAATAATGTTATAAATATGAAGACACATTACCTCCCCATCCCCCACCAGATCTGTTGGCTTCTGTTGGCTTCCTCCAATGGAAAGCCATTTCTGTCACAAGCATGCTGCTTGAACCACTTTTTTGCTAGCCTTGTGTTCCTCCTCTTATACTGACTACGAAGACCTGGCTGCAGTTTTCCCCCCATTTTGGAAGCATTTCTACACATGATCCTCTTCAAAATAGATGAGAATAGCCCCATTTAGGAAAACTAGGAGCCCTTAACCCAAACTTGCCCAGTTCACATGTGCAATGGCTGGCTTGGCAGCGTCAATCCCCTTCAAAAATGTTACGGTGAATCCATAGACAATGAAAGATCACCTTCCCCTCTTTCCCTTGTTTTAGGGACTCTCTCACTCTACTAGGGAGATAAGCCTCACTGTTGCTGCTGCAGAGAAAGGCAGTTTCTCCCTTCCAAGGGGATTCTCACCAGCTGACAGCACCGGTACCCGAGCCGAAATCCAGCAAAGTTTTGGGCTGGAAATCTGGTACTCGCTTCTGGATCTGAAGAGAACAAAGTTGCAGAGAAAAAGGGGTCACTTCCTTCCTCAGTTTGGAAGGACAGTATAATGTTTGCCAAGCTTAATAAGGTAAGACGTGATTAAAAAATAAAAAAGACCTTGTGCTTTAAGTTTGGCAGAGATGCTACTTAAGAGCTTATCTTCACTGACTTTCAAAAGAAGAGTAGCTGCTGCAGTACAGGCCCTCTTCACATCATCCCAATTTCAATTGTTAGAAACGAGCACCCACAGCAAGAGGCAGGCTATCTGACATTCAGGGCCAAAACAATGTTTGTTACACCCGATGTAAAGGAACTGTCTCCTTTCCTATCACATTTATACAGCCGAGTATGGGGAAAAGTTACTCATCAGCTAAATTTGGTTCTGGCACATGAGTATGTACTTCAACAGTAATTTTGGCTTATCCTATTAAATGATTAATACTGCAAGAATGCAGATAATCAGTGGGTGTGTGCCCTAAAAATATTTATCTCTTTTTTTCCTTAAAAAAAGAAAAGAAAAAAGAAGATAAAGGAGAGAAGCAACCTAGAACTAAGGAGAAAATTTCTGACAGTGAGAACAATCAACCAGTGGAACAAATTGCCTTTGGAAGTTGTGGGTGTCTCATCACTGGAAGCTTTTAAGAAGAGACTGGACAGTCCTTTGTTTGAAGTAGTATAGGTCTCCTCTGTGAGCAGGGGGTTGGACTAGATCAGTGTTTCTCAACCTTGGCAACTTGAAGATGTCTGGACTTCAACTCCCAGAATTCCCCAGCCAGCATTCGCTGGCTGGGGAATTCTGGGAGTTGAAGTCCAGACATCTTCAAGTTGCCAAGATTGGGAAACACTGGACTAGATGACCTCCAAGACCCTTTCCAACTCTGTTGCTGTTACAAAGCTGTCACGTAGTGAATATTGTCAGTTGTATGTCTATGCAGGGTGATGCACCCCTATCCTAATATTATGGTACATTCCATGACAAGCAGGACACGTGATGTGATCTTGTACACATGTGTGCATTCCTGATTCTCCATTATTTTTCTTGTGGTTTGGCTCTGACCGGGAGCGGTCGCATTTTAATTAGCAAGAATGTAATTATTCAGAATTTATTGTTTTTGTACAGAAATAAATATTTTATTAGACATTTTAACTTCGGCTTTATTTCTAAATGTCTGAGCTCCGAGAGAAAGATCAACCATCGCCTCTGTGAGATTTATTCTCACTCTGAACAAAAGCTGAGTAAATATTCAAATCCAGAAGAGTGACAGGATTCTAAGCCTGCCGTTATCACCATGCCCCCCTCCATGAAACCCTGCTGGATTGTCTTCCCTTGCCCACTGTGCTCCGGAAGCAACTGTAACTGCAACTTACTTCATGGAAAGCTCGGCTCACTGCTGCATAGTTTGCATCCATCCGGCTGACCATGTACAGAAAGCTGAGCTCTTCGGTATATCTCGAGAAAGAAAAATGGCAATTGTGGTCAGTGTAAAAAGAGAAAGCTATACAAACACCTCTCACCTCACAGCTAAACCGAAGTCACCTAAAGTTATGAGAATAGTCGCCGCAAACTGGAGGCAAAGAGCAGATATATATACACAGCGTACAATGATGTAACTCTCATTCTAATAATAAATATTTGGCTTTTCTCCCAGGCCTTGGGAGAGTGCTTTAGGAGTCCCTTCCACTTTGGTTTCATGGTACATAGAAGAGGTTTGTATTTTTTAAAGTGTGAACAGGCAGAGTTTAAATCATCATCATAACACCCATAATAATAGGAAGGAACTATGTGAAAAGAAAAACAGGACTTTACGATTCAAAGTGATTAAAACAAGAAGGGTCAACTACATCTTCCTCCTCTCCAGTAATCAGAATCCTGAATTATAAACACTCACTTCAACTCTTCCCAGTGGTAGGATGATTTACGAACAACACTCAAAACTTTTTGCTTCAGCTTCTCATCGCTTTCATCTAGAGATTCACCTAAAAAAGATGTATGAGAAAGTATACTAGGATTATTGTTGCAATTATTACATTTTTATCTCACCCTTTCTCCAAGAGAGTAATATACATCATCCCTCATCCTCTTACCGATCTATCTACCCTGAGAGGTAGGATCAGTTAAGACACAGTGATCAATCCAAGACCATCCAGCAAAATGGTTTTTTTTAAAATTCTGGTCCCTTTATATTGCTGTGTTTTTGGAGAAAATCCTGATTGAAAAAATAAGCTTTTGTACAGAATTTATTTTTATTTATTTGTTACAGTCACAGCCCAGCTATTCTGCAAGGGCTCCATAATTCCACAAGACAAGCTGTCTTGACAGAGAGAAAATGGCCAAGATCTCCATGTATTTTGTCAAAGTGAGGAAAAACTAACATTCTAATATTTAGTATTCACTGGACTCCATCTTTATAGAAAAGGACTTCAAAAACAGCATTCTGTTCAAGGTACAATAAGGATAAGTGCTTCTTTTAAAACATGTTTTTACAAAGTCCTATATTTAGGGAGAATGTAGTTGATTACATAAATTGTGCAGCAAAATCTAAAATTTTCAGGGAATATTATTCTTTGGAATTACAGGTAGTCCACGACTTGCAGTCACTTGTTTAGCGACCGTTTGAAGTTACAACAGCACTGAAAAAAGTGACTTTTCACCCTTACGACCATTTCAGCACCCCCACAGGTTTGTGATCAAAATTCGGATGCTTGGCAACTGGCATGTATTTAATGACAGTTGCACTGTCCTTTGGTCATGTAATCACCATCTGTAACCTTCCCAGCTGGCTTCTGACCAGCAAAGTCAATGGGAGAAGCCAGATTTGCTAAATGATCAAATGATTCACATAACAACTGTGCAAGGAAGGTCGTAAAATGAGGCAAAACTCCCTTAACAACTGTCTTGCCTAGCAACGGAAATTCTGGACTCAGTTGTGGTAATAAGTTGGGGACTACCTGTATATATTTCGTGCATGGAATTTGACTGTCGGACAACATAAACAGATTTTCTGTGCGAGTTACTAATGCTAATATTGCAGCATTAGGAAGATGAATGAATGAATGAATGAATTCCCTCAATGGACTGAGGCTCTGATTGCACTTGCCACCTATAAGCTGGTTGTTTAGAGATGTAGCCTTTGTATAGGCAAGTATAATGAAATATGAGACTCATTTATATAGAATTCAGAATAAAGTCATATAAATATATTAAAAATGTGTACATAAATGACATATTATTCAGGCATATTTCTTTCCCCATGATTTCATATCTAACTCTTCCATGGTGGCGCAGTGGTTAGAATGCAGTACTGCAGGCTAACCCACTATTTACGGCCAGCAGTTCTGACCAGCTCAAGGTTGACTCAGCCTTTCATCTTCTGAGGTGGGTAAAACGAGGACCCAGATTGTTGGTGGCAATATGCCGACTCTGTAAATCACTTAGAGAAGGCTGTAAAGCACAGGGAAGTGGTATAAAAGTCTAAGTGGTATTGCTATTCCTCAAGTTTTCTTTCAGTTCTCCCAACTCTTCTTTTTAACTATATACCATATTTTTCGGAGTATAAGACGCACCTTTTTACCCCCAAAAAGAGGGTGAAAACTTGGGTGCGTCTTATACACCGAATGCAGCCCCCCCACCCTTTGGCCTCTGTCTTCCAGCAATTTACCAGCAATTTACCTGCAGGAAAGAGGGAAGAGCCTGTAAAGCCAAGCAAGTCAGTAGCAGTTTCCCGACCTACAGCTGATTAGGTTTGCCACGTGGGAAAATGAAAGTGAAACTAGCTGAAAAGAGGCAAATAGCTGGGAGAGACACGCAGATTTTTATTTTCTGCTGGATGCAAGGGGGTAAGTGAATAACTATAAATGTCTGTAGAATGTTCAAATTATTAGGCTTATTTTTTAAAGACTGCTTTATTATTGTTCTAGCCAGGTGTCTCCAACCTTGGCAATTTTAAGACTTGTGGACTTCAACTCCCAGAATTCCACAGCCAGCTTTGTTAGCTTTGCTGGCTGTGGAATTCTGGGAGTTGAAGTCCACAAGTCTTAAAATTGCCAAGGTTGGAGACCTCGAGACAACTTAACAAAATAAAGCTTTTTAAAATAAATGCTTGCTCTGAAGAGGTCCAGTGCTATTGTATCTTCTTTTAAATAATAGAGAATAATGTATACTTCCAGAAATTTTAATTAATTTTAACAGCTCTGTACAAGTATAGTCTGAAATGTAACAGTGTCCTGTTTAGTATTAGAGTTAAATCCTGACTTACCTTGGAGTAGATCTATTTAAATAATTGGGAGGAGTTAGTGTGACTACATTTAAGAAAACTTTCTGGCATAATGTACATTTCTCCAATTTTTTGCTATTTCTATGGGTCAGGCACACATGCACAGAAATACACAGCAAACAGTGTATATCATCTGTGCTGTTTGCTGTTTGGCAAATTGCTGGGAGGCAGAGGCCTTTTTTCCTTGTTTTCCTCCCTCAAAACTAAGGTGCGTCTTATACTCTGGTGCGTCTTATACTCCGAAAAATACGGTACTTATAAATATAAATATAACTGTATATTTCTGATATCGTACTTCAATAAAAATTAAAAAGTGTGGTTGCTCCTGTTTTCGCTCTATCATCCATACCCCACTTTTCACCTTTCTGCTGGATCAGGACTTCTGCATCCTTCCTCAGCTTCTGTTCCAGGAGTTGTACTTTTTTACGCAGATCTTTCAACTCTACCGGGCGTTTGCGACTCCAGAGGTAGTTGCTAAAAGACTCGGATTTCTTCTCCAGATCACGTATGGGGGATTCTGGGAGAAAGAAAAAGACTCATGACAGAAACCAAAGGAGGTTTCATTGGCTCTATGACAGCCATTGAATCTAAAAAGCATCCCAGAAGACAATGGTAAATGTTGTTGCTAAAGAAACTATAGGGATAGATTTAAGTGAAAGAATAGAGAAATAATACTCTCCAAACTGAAAAACAAGTAGGATCACTGAATTCACCTTGTCATTTCAGTTTCAGGAACAGTACGGGTAGGACTTAATTGACCCTGGAATTTTGATTGTAAATTGACAGGTTTTTAAGCAGGTCATCAATCAGTCCAATCTGATTTCATGATTTTTTTTTTGGTGGCAGCACTTAAGGAAGTCACCATGGTCGGTAATGGATCATGTCTGCAAATAGACTTTATGGAAGTAAACACCAGTTTCTGGCAAAAAAATATTGTAAATTTTGGTCATGTGACTGTAGTATGCTGCAAAGAGCCGTAAATGTGGGCTGGTTGCCAAGCACCCAAAATGTAATCACATATGAAGAACGGTTGCAGGATTTGGGTTTGTCTAGTCTAGTGAAAAGAAGGACTAGGGGGGACATGACAACAGTATTCCATATTTGAGAGATTTCCACAAAGAGGAGGGAGTAAACTTATTTTCCAAAGCATCAGAAGGCAAGACAATAAACAATGGATGGAAACTAACCAAGGAGAGAAGCAACCTGGAATTAAGGAGAAACTTCCTAACAGTGAGGACAATTAACCAGTGGAATAGCATGCTGTCAGAAGCTGTCGTGGCTTCATCACTGGAGGTTTTTAAGAGACTGGACAGCCACTTGTCTGAAACGATATAGGGTCTCTTGCTTGAACAGGGGGTCGGACTAGAAGACCTCCAAGGTCCCTTCCAGCTCTATTCTGATTGATTGATTGATGACTTCAGAGGTCATGTTTGGAACTTCAAATCTGACTGGTATTTATTTATTTAGGATTCTTATATGCCGTATGTACTTTTGGGTTATGTACCATCATAACTTTGAACAGTTGGTAAGCAGCTGGTCGTAAATCCGGGATTACCTATTGCAGTGATGGCAAACCTATGGCAAGGGTGCCGGAAGTGGCACACAGAGCCATCTTTCCAGGCACGCCAGCCATCACCAGTTGCTCTTCCGCGTTCCGGCGCGCATGGTCTTCGCACACACGGGAGCGCTGGAAACCGGAAGAGCAGCTCCCTGGTGCGCATGCGCACGGTGGGAAGTTGAGCTTCCGGTTTCCAGTGTGCACATGCATGCCGGCCAGCTGGTCTTCGTGTGCGCATGCACGCCAGAAACCAGAAGACTAGGTGACTGGCACGCATGCGCACACCGGAAACCGGAAGCCTAGCTTCCCGGCATGCACATGTGCGCCAGGGAACTGCTCTTACGGTTTCCGGTACTCGCCTACGCGCACCTGTTTCAGCACTTGTGTGCCGAAAAGGTTCACCAACACTGACCTATAGCATACCTTCAACCAAGACACCAGCTGATATACTCAGACAATCCAATCTTTAATAAGTTCTACTCACGGGCTACCCAAAAGGAAACTGCTTGCACTAACTCAGGCGGAAGCTTCACACATTTGAGATGGAGGATGCCTGGGTGTTTTCGGTGAGGAACGTTATTCAGGAAATTTGAAGAATTATCTACTTGAGAAACATTGGGAACAATGGTCGCCAACCTCTGAGCAAGGAGACAAGAAAGAAAAATTTAGGGCAGAGTTTTAAGATTTAATCATAAGATAGGCAAATCCCAAAATGGCAAAAATCATGTAGGACTACAGATAGTCCTCAACTTATGACCACAATTGAACCCAAAATTTCTGTTGCTAAGCAAGACCTTTGTTAAGTGAGTTCTGTCCCATTTTATGAGCTTTCTTGCCACAATTGTTTACAAATCACTGCAGTTGTTTAGCAACAGAGCTGTAAAGTGAATCTGGCTTCCCCATTGACTTTGCTTGTTAGAACACTGCAAGTTATCACATGATCCTGGGACACCCCAATCATCATAATATGAGCCAGCTGTCAAGCGTCTGAATTTTGATCATGTGACCATGAGGATGCTGCAACAGTGGTAAGTGTGAAAAAAAAGTCATAAATCATTTTTTTCAGTGCAATTGTAACTTCAAATGGTCACTAAATGAAAGGTTGTTAAGTCGAGGACTATCTGTACAAGGTTCTTTCTAAAGTGCAGCTGTCACAATAATATACAGACTGTAATTTTCTGACTTTCCAATGTGTCACTGGGCACACATATTAACTTCTGTTACAACAGAAACAATTAAAAGTTATTATTTTGCACCTTTGAAATCATTTCCTGAATTAAAGCCAACTTAGCCACATTACTATGTTTCTGGAACAGAAGCTAAAATTGATCCTTGTTCTCCTAAGAAATTGCCTTTCTGGAATAATTCTTATTTAACAGGCTTTTGGGGATAGGGTGAAAAATTTGGAGCTGAAAATAGTTAATATCCAAATCCACTTATTAACCATTAAGACTTCTGAAGTTGTGAAAAATAATAATTCTTCCCTGAAAGCACTAAATGGCAAAATATTTATTCAGAATATTTACTAGAGCCTTAATTTGGACCTGAAGCCTTGGTAGCCTTGGAAATACGAATGATTTTATTTTATTATTCCAAGTTACACAGCTACCTATCTCAAATTCATGACTCTGGGCAGCAAATACCAGTCAAAATCTATGTAAAAGTAGAGAACTATATATCACGTTGACCTTTTTTTTAAAGAGGCTGGACCAACAATTCACTTTTATCAACAACTGAAAGATCAAGATTAATGTTAAGACTATGATTGAAAACACACCATCAATTTACTTTAATTTATATTTCATATTTCTTAACGGCCTATCTTCCTCAGATGCATGGAACATGACTAACTCCAAAAGAAAAGGAACATTAGTATAGATCTCTTGTAGAAATATGACATTAACATACAGATAGTCCTCAACTTGCAACAGTTCATTTAGTGACCGTTCGAAGTTACAATCATCACTGAAAAAAGTGATTTATAACCATTTTCACACTTACAACCATTGTAGCATCCCCGTGGTCCCATAATTTACCTATATTTGGATGCTTGACAACTGACTCACATTTATGACGGTTGCAGTGACCCGGGGTCATATGATCACCCTTTGTGACCTTCTGATAAGCAAAGTCAAGGAGGAAACAAGATTCACTTAACAACTATAGCAAGAAAAGTCGCAAAATGGGGCAAAACTCACTTAACGAATATCTCACTTAACAACATAAATTTTGGCCTCAATTTTGGTCGTAAGTTGAGGAATACCTGTAATAAGCAGCTCCTACATTTTTTGTTAATTTTGAACCCTTTATGACCACTCTCAATATCATTCAGCCATTTATCTCTTTCCTTATTTATATCCTGCCTTTATTTTTACAAATAACTTAAGATGGCAAACATACCCAACACACCTTCCGCCTCCTATTTTCCCCATAACAACAACCCTGTGAGGTGAGTTGGGCTGAGTGTGACTGGCCCAAAGTCACCCAGCTGGCTTTCATCCTGAGGAGGGACTAGAACTCCCTGTCTCCCAGTTTCTAGTAGTTCTCATGAAAATATTAATAATTATATTAATTATTTAATATAATACATTAATATCCAAACTTTTCTCTAAAAAGAAAAGTCTGAACCATGGCCGATTCGCTTTTAAATTAGGGTCTCCCAGCCACCACTTCCAACCCAGCGCCTTCATTGCAAGATGGACTAAAATACCCATCAGCCACAGTCTCGCCTTATCTCACTACATGGTTTTGCGGTAGAAATACCCACCCGGCGGATACCGCTTGTTCCCTTTTAACCGTTATATGCACAGTCCTAATTAAGTGTCCCTGCTTTTGAATTACAGCTTTAATCCAGATTGAAACTCACAGGAGCCCGCCCGCTCCTCCTTCACCCGACCAATTAATCATAACGTAGAAGGACCAAACAGAGAGAGAGAGAAATAATAATAATAATAAAAGTCTCACTCTGACTATTAAAGGAGTAAAACCGGCACGCGCACACGCTTTCCGCAAATGTTTTATTGCCGCCATCTTCAGAAGGAACTTGATGCTCAGCGCGCAGGCGCAATAATACAACCGCCCCTTTGGAAACCCATCGCGGCCGCCATCTTGGGAAGGGATCGAAGAAACACGCCGAAAGGCGTCTGCGCGTCTCTTTCGCTCGCGTTACCTTGCTACTTGGGGGAGGGGGGCGGCCACAATACTTTCCGAACGGCTGATTGGTTGTCGAAGCACCTTGGCGTCATCAGCGTCCTTTTCTAAGACTCCGTGGGCGGACGAGTTGTTTTTTTTTAAAAAAGCTACGGCACGGGGGTTTATTTGCATAAGGCTTTCAGATTGATTCATTCATTGGTTGACCAGATCCTTTCAGGCTGTATATGCCGGCCCTTCATTTGCATATGAGCGCGCAATTTATTTCAGGTTGTTTTGGAGGAAACGGGAAAAGTGTTTTTTTCCCGTTATTTCCTTCAATAGATGTGGACGAAGGAAACGGGAGGAGGGAAGAATATCAGTTTCTCCCCCCCCCCCTGTTTTATTTGCTTTTGGATGGAAGGACTCTTTTTAAAATAATTCAAGATGATAATATTGCAGTACTGAATTCCCCAGAGAGTGATTCGCAAACTAGCCCTTTGATCTTACGTGTTGTGTGAAGCCACCCCATGTAATATAAATCCCCCAAACTGTCTTGAGTCATCCAAGGTTTAGTTAATTACAGCTTTTTGATAGATGGATTAACAGAGTTGGAAGGGACCTCGTAGGTCATCTAGTCCAAACCCCCCCCCCCCTTAAGCAGGAGATCCTGCCTACACCAGTTTCTTCTTGAAAGCTTCCAGTGATGAAGCTGCCATAACTGGTTGATTGTTCTCACTGTCAGAAAATGTCTCCTTATTTCTAGGTTGAATCCCTCCTTGATCAGTTTCCATCCATTATTCCTTGTCTGGCCTTCAGGTGCTTTGGAAAATAGCTTGACCCCCTCCTCTCTGTGGCAACCCCTGAGATATTGGAACACTGCTATCATGTCTTCCCTGGTCCTTCTCTTCACTAGTCTAGCCATGCCCAATTCCTGTAACCGTTCTTCATATGTTTTAGTCTCCAGTCTCCTAATCATCCTGGTTGCTGTTTGCACTTTTTCTAGAGTCTCAACATCTTTTTTTATAGGGTGGTGACCAAAACTGGATGCAGTATTCTAGGTGTGGTCTTACTAAGGCTTTATAGAGTGGTATTGTATCCCTCTGTTAATTGCAGTTTAGGATTGCATTGGCTTTTTTGGCTGCCGCTGCAGACACACAGCTAGCATGATTCAAAAATTATACACCAAAACTATCCCTCCCTATATACTATATGGACTATATATTCTGAATATTTAAATATTTCCATCACTTTGGACATGTTTTAGATTTTCCAGGATTCTTTCTTGCTTTATGTACATTTTGTCACAGTACCTAGCTGGGGGAAAAAGGAAAGGTAGAATCTGGTTAATATTTGGATTGGAGACCACTAGGAAAAGCCCAGATCTGTAGTGTGTGCTCGGAAAGCAAAACGAAGTTGTGGAAGAAGGCAAGAGCATACAATTTCCTGTATTGCTTCCAAGAAAATGTGTTAAACTCTGGCCACTATAGACATGATCATTAGATGGCAGCAAAGAACTGGAGATTTGTGTACAGCGTATCTGTCCTCTGGATAAAAACTATCTTTCTGAGTCTGTTCCCATGAACACAATTAAGCTGTTAAAAAACCTAGGACTGTCTTCACACAATATGCTATCCTGGGTTATGCTTCCCAGTAGTTCAACTCTGATGGTTTCATGGCTTGTGGGAACCTGAGCGAATAGATTAGATCAATGCATTGTGCAAAACCAGAAAAATGCAGTAACAAGGTTAATTGTGTACATGTGAGTTGTGCTTATGGAAGGAGGAGGTGTGGGTGGCAAAGGGAGAGGATTTCAGGTTGCAAACCAGATTTGACCCATTCTACTTTTGAAAATGAGCTGCACCATCTGGTTTTCCAAAGCGATTGCATGCCATAAGCGTTGGAGGAGGCTGATGTAATCTGTTGTTGTGGAATCTGCCCGTGCAATTAACTTGGCAAGCAGCTGCTTGAGTGAGTGATTTATTTGCTAAGACTGAACCATCTGGAATTGGACAAAATTGTGACCTCTCAAATCATAAAAACAATCCATGATGTGAGCAGTTTAGAATTCTTGGTATGTGCATTCAGCTGGAAAAATTAGGTTTGTTTTTCCTCCAGTTATGCTTCTTGTACTGCAGGTAGTCCTTGACTTATGACCACAATGAGGCCCAAAATGTTTGTTGCTAAGTGAGACATTTGTTAAGTGAATTTTGCTCCATTTTACGACCCATTTTGCCACATTTGTTAAGTGAATCCCTGCAGTTGTTCAATTAGTAACATGATTGTTAATTGGATCTGGTTTTCCCATTGACTTTGCTTGTCAGAAGGTCGCAAAAGGTGATCACATGATCCTGGGACACTGCAACCGTCATAAATGTGAGTCAGTTCCCAAGAGTCTCAATTTTGATCACGTGACCCTTGGGATGCTGCAACTGCAACCGTCATAAATGTGAGTCAGTTCCCAAGAGTCTGAATTTTGATCACGTGACCCTGGGGAATGTTGCAACGGTTGTAAGTATTAAAAAAGATCATAAGTCACATTTTTCAGTGCTATTGTAACTTTGAACGGTCACCAAATGAACTGTTGTAAGTTGAGGATTACCTATAGCTAATTCTTCTCATAAAAAAGAGATATCACAATCATTTCCATTATTTATTATATCAAAGATACAAGAAAAACTGTACTAAATGCCTATTGCAATTTCCTTATAGCTGAACCGTAACTTTTATGTCCAGAAGTAAGACTGTATATAATTGTATGGATGTATGTGTATGGATCCTTCAAGATTGCTTTCAGAAACTGTTCCTGAAATAACCAATAATTAAGCATATAGATGCCTCTTGCTGTTCCAAAAAATTGAGGAAAGGATAGAAACAGCATTTCCCAGAAAGCTCCACCCCTTTGGGACATGTATTGTGATGTCACTTGCATTTATTAAAGTGGAGGAGCCTGCAGTGCAATGCTGCTTTTGTCATGTTGATGAATTCTCAACAAATCTAGTGAAACTTGGAATTGGAGAAGATTCCCAAATGGGGAACATGTAGGTTTTTTTGAGTAGTAGAATTCAATTCCACCCCAAACAAGCTTTATTTAATTCTCATAACCCTACCTCTTCTCCATCCAATCATCATGAGCAATAGAATAGATTTTAGGGGTTTTTCTTACATGCAGGGATCATAATTCTCATAGATATATTGTAAATATTGGGGAGGTGATTAAGATGTCCTTGAACCCTTCTGGATAGAGATGGACTCTTCCTGAGAGAAGTAATTTCATATATGGTGCACAGCCTATCATGCATACACTGCATTTTTTCCAAGCTAAACTACTATTATGAATTGCAGTGTCCCTAATGCCATCTATGGCTGGTAGGCTGCATAGTGTAGTGGGTCCTATATGAAGGCTTTTCCCAGAGGTGGGTTCCTGCCGGAGCTGCCCAGTGCGCAGCTCTGATAGGGAGCGACCGATTGTGCAATTTGCACGCTACCGCTCCGGAGCCCTCTCTGCCAGTCCACCGCACGAGTCGCCATTTTTTCCGTTAATTTTTGGGCGATTTTGCTTCTGCGCATGCGCGAAAGCAAAATCGCATGAGGGGGCGCGCGCACATAGCAAGTGTGTGCCCCCCAAAAAACTTGAAGATGCGCGCACAGCGCACCGGTAAGACAGCAACCCGCCACTGGCTTCTCCTAAACCGATAAAATGACTCCTTTCCCAATGGGTGAGCCTATGTGGAATGTTCCATATTACACATCAAATCCGTTGGATCAATTGAGATTATCTGGATCAGTTTGGCATAACGGCAAGTCTTTTTGAAATGTTAATTCAGAGGTGTACATTTGAATATGATGGTTCAACCCAAATTGTCAATTCCATCCAGACATCGAACTTCAGATCTATTCTGAACTGGAACTTTGCAGAAATCTATTGGATAACCTGGCCTGCCAGATTCAAAAATCCATTGGGTAACCTGGCCTGCCAGATTTATTATATAATGAGATTATGAAGTGTTTTGTGTTACAGTACGCTATAGGTACAAAAGGGAAGCGAGGATTATGGATTGTATTGCATCGACTCTATGAAATAGCCCAAAGTATATTGTTGTAGTTTTGAGTGGGTCGACTCTACATGAAGTTGCTCTCTTCAAAATGGACAGGCCAACCAGAAGAATCACAGTTGATAAGAATTTGTCGTTGTCCTGTCTGAGACGAATAACGACACTGGCCTTGTGACATTCCCTGCAGGTTGCAGGTGGTGACCGAGAAGACGGATTTGCTGAGCCGCAGAGCTCTGCGATAATGGGTCCCAGCCCAGGTGCAGATGTCCTTCAGCTGGTTGTGAGGAGCATGGACAAAACTGTTGGTGGTTTTGCATGGCCTGGTCATGCCCCTTTGTAGCATCATAACCATGCAGTAATTCTGCCCCACAACTTTGGTCTGGGGAAAGTCATGGTGCTCCCTTAGAAACTTCTTGTGCCGAGGATTCCCAGAGAAGGTTTGGCTTGCAATCATACAAGATGCCATCAGCAGGAGGAACATCAGACAGTCCCATTTCTTCAGAACCAGAAGCATGGCTGATTTCAGATGGGCCTGAAACCAGAGAACAAAAGGAGGAGGATTTATTTATTTATTTATTTGGGAAGTCTTCTATGCCGCCCTAGGGACTCAGGGTGGCGTACAGCATTTTAAAGAACACCAAACAATAAAATCATTAAAAACAATTTTAAAAAGTTAAAAGAAACATATAACACCGCGGAGACCTCAGATGTAAGGTTGTCTCAAAATCACCCCGCCTGCAGGAAGAGCCATGTCTTAATGGCTTTTTGGAAGGCCAGCAAGGTGGGGATGATTCGGATCTCTGGGGGTAGTTGGTTCCAGAGAACAGGGGCCCTACAGAGAAGGCCCCGCCAGTCGGCATTGTTTGGCTGACGGGACCCGGAGGAGACCCACTCTGTGGGACCTAACCGGTCGAAGGGAAGTATGAGGTAGGATGCGGTCCCGGAGGTAACCTGGTCCTAAGCCATGTAGGGCTTTAAAGATGATGATCAACACCTTGAATTGCAGGGTCAGGACAAGAGCTGCCTAATTTGTGACTGGCTAAAATAAAAACAATTCAAACAACTGTCCTTGAGACCTTCAACATGGCTGGTCATATCCCACCATAGCAGTGGTGATGATCACCAAAGTCATGGTGTTCCGTTTGATAGGAGAAAATTTGTGCAGATCAAAGATTAACGGATATCCGTGTTACTTTAACATTTATAGCATTTTGAGATACTAAGCACGAATTAGTTTCTGGCACTGTGACAACTGAGTACATTTCTGTTAATTTTGGGACAGATTTTATGATCTTTCCCAAAGTTGGCACTTTCTATTTTTGAAGGTCAACCCAATCATTGAACTGTGAAGTCAAAAGAGACAATGAGATTTATCTCCTTTAGGCTGAACATCCCCAGTTCCTCCATAATTCCAAGACATTGTAACATCTGGAAGGAAGCAACTTGAAAAGAAGGATTTATATATGCAACAGAATAAGGTGATAGAAAGTCTGCGTTGAGTGACCTCTATTTTAGAACGTGGTAGCAGAAGTCATCGGCTCAGTGGTAGAGGGGGCCGCATGTCAGCTCCTGCATACTGGCCGTCTGGGAGCTGTCATTCGGTGGGGAGAGGCTGCACTGGTTTTTGAGCAGCTTGGACACTAATGCAAGAAGCGATTCTTCTTTAAGAACTGCAAGCTGAAGACAGAGACTGGTTTATGGAGTAGCATGGCTCATTTCCGGATCACGGGGGAGGGATGTGCGTGCGTGAGTGGGTGGGTGGTGATTAATGAATATAAGAGGATGGAATGAATATAAGGGGATGGGGAACATGGGTGAGCAGCCCTAACAAGGGTTTCTCTTTGAGATTGTCAGTGAGTGCCAGGAAAGAAGTAAAGCAGACATTAGCAAACCAGGTTTGTGTTTGTGTATGTTCCTTTCTCTTTTCTTTTCTTTTGGACCCTGACAAGAAGACTCTTTTAAAATTCTTCCACTCAGAGGTGGGTTTTAGCAGGTTCTGACCAGTTCTGGAGAACCGGTAGCGGAAATTTTGAGTAGTTTTGAGAACCGGTAAATACCACCTCTGACTGGCCCCGCCCATCTATTCTCTGCCTCCGGAGTCCCAGCTGATCGGGAGGAAATGGGGATTTTGCAGTATCCTTCCCCTGCCACACCCACCAAGCCATGCCCAGCAATAGCAATAGCAATAGCACTTAGACTTATATGCCACTTCATAGTGCTTTACAGCCCTTTCTAAGCGGTTTACAGAGTTCAGCATATTGCCCCCAACAATCTGGGTCCTCATTTTACCGACCTCAGAAGGATGGAAGGCTGAGTCAACCTTGAGCCGGTGAGATTTGAACAGCTGAACTGCTGAACTAGCAGTCACTGAAGTAGCCTGCAGTGCTGCACTTTAACCACTGTGCCACCTCGGCTCTCAAGCCACACCACGCCCACCAAGCCACGGCCACAGAACCAGTAGTAAAAAAATTTGAATCCCACCACGCCTTCCACTGTATGTCTATGCAGATTATCAATCATCCAGGTCATAGTTGACTCTTTTTTTCTTTTTTCTCAAAAGGCAACTGTACTTTTTTTTGAGGAAGACAAAGAAGATGTTTCACTTCTCATCTCGGAAGCTTCAGTTGTCACAACTGATGAAACTTTTTTGATGAGAAGTGAAACATCTTTTTCTTTTTCCACTATATAAATATCCAACAGGTGGCAGCATTTAACTCACTTCGTGAGTTAAAAGTTAAGAAGTGTCAGACCCGATTAGGGCAGAGTGAAGACCTTTAGGAAATATTACAACTAGTAACAATAGTGATAAGTAGAAACATACAAACAAAGAGCATTGTGGTGAAGAACTTTAGTCCAGGTAGTCCTCAACGTACGATCACAATTGAGCCCAGAATTTCTGTTGCTAAGCAAGACATTTGTCAAATGGATTTTGCCCCCATTTTATGACTTTTCTTGTCAACATTTAATAAGTGAATCACTGCAGTTATTAAACTAGTAACGTGGTTGTTAAGTGAGTTTGGCTTCCCCCATTGGCTTTGCTTGTCAGAAGGTGGCAAACGGTGATCGCGTGACATTGCAACGGTCATAAATATGAGTCAGTTTCCAAGTGTCTGAATTTTCATTTACGTGACCACGGGGATGCTACAACGGTTGTAAGTGTGAAAAGCAGTCATACCTCAGTTGTTTCAATGCCATTGTAACTTTGAATCGTCACTAAATGAACTATTGTAAGTTGAGGACTATCTGTATCCACATGTTTGAGTGGTCAACAGGAACCATTTATTAGTAAATGGACGCCTGCAGGGGCGGGTTCCTAATTTTTTTACTACCACTCTGTGGGCATGGCTTATTTTGTGGGTGTGGCTTGCCAGCCATGTGACCAGGTGGGCGTGGGCCTCGGGAGCTTGGCAGCGGCCAGAGAAGCGGGGGGGCATTGCCCACCCGCAACACAGCCCCCTGCAGCGGGAGCAGCAAGACAGCGGCAGCGGTTCTTCTAGGAGGCTCCGTCCGGCCTGAATGCTTCTCCCCATTCAATGATCCTAGGCTCCTGCCGCCCATTCCCCCTCCCCTCAGCAGCTAGAGAAGCCTCAAATGTGCGAAAATGCCTGGGATCATCACTGCACGTTCGTGGCTTCTCGGACTGCTGAAGGGAGGGGAACTGAGATAGGTCCTGCCGCCCGTTCCCCCTCCCCTCAGCAGCTTGAGAAGCCTGGAACGTGCAAAAATGCCTAGGATCATCACCACGCGTTCGTGGCTTCTCGGACTGCTGAAGGGAGGGGAATGGAGATAGCTCCTGCCACCCATTCTTTCAGCATTTCATGCACTCCCTCAGCCATCCTCCCCTGCTTGGACTCACTGTGGGGTAGGAAGGTAGTGCATGCACAGTGCTGGAAGCTCGGCTTCTGGGCATGCACAGAAGAAAATGTAAAAAAAAATTTAAAAACATTTTTTTAAAGAAAATGGCGGCACCCAGGCACTGGCAACCGACCGCACTGGTACTGTGATGTCACCAGCGGGCCGCTACCGGTGCTATAGAGTGGACCGCACTGGTAGGAACCCACCACTGGACCCCTGACTCTGACAACTTGCATGGGTCTTACTGAGCAGCATAAATCCCAGGCATGTTTGACAGCTTGATTGTTTTCTGCCTTTTGCCTTTTACCTTTCAATGCAAATGCCTTTCTAATGTAATTCTTGTTTATATCTCTTTATTTCTGAAGTAGTATATTTTTACGTGGTTTTTAGGTTTTAATTGTACACAGCCTTGAGTCACTCTGTGAGTGAAATGGACGATATCTAAATTCGACGAATAAAATAAACTGAATTTGAGTTTAAAGTGTCTAACTTTGGGGGCACGGGCTGTGGAAAGTGGAAAAAGAGCTAAACAGGGTGAAAAGGGTAGCTTCACCTATTTTAACATATTTATGGCAGGGTGTTTCTTAGGCACTTCAAAACCAGGAAGGCTATTTTAACAGTAGAGGTAGTCCTCAGCCTACGACCACAATTGAGCCCAACATTTATGTCGCTAAGTGAGAAATTTTTTAAAGTGAGTTTTGCCCCATTTTAAGACTTTTCCTGTCACATTTGTTAAGCGAATCACGGCAGCTGTCAAATTAGTAACACGGTTGTCAAGTGAATCTGGTTTCCCCATGGACTTTGCTTGTCAGAACGTTGCAAAAGGAGATCAAATGACACCAAGACACTTCAATCACAATCACAAATATGAGTCAGTGGTCAAGCACATCTGAAAGTAAACCACGGATGCTGCCATGATCATAAGTGTGAAAAATGGTCATAAGTCACTTTTTTCGAGTGCCGTTGTAACTTTGAGCAGTCATAACTATGAACTGTTTTAAGTTGAGGACTACCTGTAGCCAATTTCTTTTGACACAGTGAATACCCTTCTTCCCTGAAAATAAGACCCAACCATAGCATGATTTTTCGGATGCTCGCAATATAAGCCCTACTCCACAAAATAAGCCCCAGTTAAGATCATCAGCCAGACAGACACATTTAGTACCGTATTTCCCTGAAAATAAGACCTAACCAGAAAATAAGTCCTAATGCATTTTTTGAAGCAAAAATTAACATAAGATCTGGTCTTAGTTTCAGGGAAACAGAGGTAACTACAGTGAACACGGAAGGCTGCCTGCTCTCATAAAAGAGACGTGTCCACTTTTCTGTTAGATGCATCCAAGGCAGCTTACAAACATACACCATCTAGTAATGCGCATGCTTGGTTGGGCATCAGCCCTTGCGAAATAAATTGCAAAAGTCCTGCTTTCAAATTAACACCAAGCCAAGAGGAAGCCATTTAGCAAAAGTGCAAGGTAACTTCAAAAACAAAAAAATAGAAAATAGGGAAATACTATCTTTGAATGCAGGGTACATTTTTCAAGGGGAAGAATTTGAGGATAGCAACCTGTTTCTGTGACATTTTGCCTAGGTGCCCTGATCTGTTTTTCGCTACACAACATTTGCATTTCTCCCCATGAACATTTTATTATAGTCTTAAACTAAGAGTCAAATGTAAGGCTTCTTTATACAGAAGAAGTAGTCAGAAGTCATTCTTTGTATCTATTTGTTTTTTTTCCCTTTCTACTTTTTTCAAATTTCTATCCTTTCTCTCTCTTTATTCTTTATCTTGTGGTGGCGCAGTGGTTAGAAGGCAGTACTGCAGGGCTAATTCACTGCTCCCTCCAGGAGTTCGAATCTCACCGGCTCAAGGTTGACTCAGCCTTCCATCCTTCCAAGGTGTATAAAATGAGGACCCAGATTGTTGGGGTCAATATGCTGACTATGTAAACTGCTTAGAGAGGGCTGTAAAGCACTGTGAAGCAGTATATAAGTCTAAGTGCTATTGCTATTATTAGTTTATGTTGTTTTTTTGATGGAACAAGCATGTCTTTGTAAGGGCACCGCTTAGATGCCTGGTGATGATTAATGCTAGACAGCAACAGTGAACAAGTGTTTGTCATGAAGCAGAAATAGATTGGGGGAAGTAGGAAAGTTTGTTAAGTTATTTGATTAACTTATTCTTTGAGCTGGGTTGTTTTCTTGCAGATGTTTCATTACCAAACAAGGTAACATCATTAGTACACTGATGATATTACTAGTTTGAGTAATGAAACATTTGCAAGAATACAACCCAGCTCAGAGCAATAGCACTTAGACTTATATACCGCTTCATAGTGCTTTACAGCCCTCTCTAAGCGGTTTACAGAGTTCAGCATATTACCCCCAACAATCTGGGTCCTCATTTTACTGACCTCAGAAGGATGGAAGGCTGAGTCAACCTTGAGCCGGTGAGATTTGAACAGCTGAACTGCTGAACTAGCAGCCTGCAGTGCTGCATTTAACCACTGCGCCACCTCGGCTCAGAGAGTACCAAGGACCCCTCATTTCAACCCTGAGCTCAGGGATGGATTCCTCCTGGTTTGGACTGGTTCACCCGAACCCGTAGCTACCTGCTGGTGACATCATGATGATATCACAGAACCGGTTCGGCCGGTGCCGGTCCGTGGGCGCTGCCATCTTTTTTTAAAAAAAAATTATTTTTTTTCTTTTTTTTTCTTTTGAGCATGCGCAGAAGCCAAGTTTCCGGCACTGTGCATGCAGTCGCCATCTTGTTTTTGGCTTTATTTTTTTATTTTTTATTTTGATTTCTCAGCATTGCGCATGCACCCATGCGGCGCGGGAGGAAGTGAACCGGCAGTGAGGTAAGTTAGAACTCACCCCTGCCTGAGCTACAAATATTATCCTTTATTTGATTAATTGCAATGCCTAGACTTCCCTCCACCCATTCTCTCCCCTCAACAACATCCCTGTCTGATGGGTTGGATTGAGAGAAAAAATTGCCCAAATTAAGCTACCAAATTCCTGGGCTTGAGGGAGGCCTAGAATTGGAGTTTCCCCATTCCTGGTCCAAGAGCTTAACCACAACAGGATCCTGGCTCCATGATGGACCAAACAGAAGTGATGTTTTTCTCTCTCCAAAAAGTGTTTCATGGATGCAGTTGTCATCTCCAGCTGCAGACCCCTGGTGAGCAAGACAAATGGCCACAAAGAAAGAGCTGAAACTCTTCGCAGCCATCTCTTCTTTATGTACATTGGGCTGTGTTTTTAATCTTGTTCTTTCTCTGTGAGCTGCCCAGGATTGTTTGGGAGTAGGGCAACACCTAAATCTAAATAAATAAAACCCTGTAACAATGCTCCATTCATTATAAATAGTCTCTCCCTTCCTGCATGCAAAGAAACTTTGAAACCATAATTGTGTTCCAGGTTTCGTTTCATTAGCCAGGCTGAATGAAACTGGGTTTTAAATATGTGAAACAAATACTTTTTTTTTTTGGCTTCTCCTCCGCATGTAACCTAGGGAGTGACAATTTAGCCCTCTCTGCATTCTTTTAAACTAGTTTTAAAAGACAGATCTTCTCTGTCTATCCCTCTTCCCTGCTGTGGAAGACATCCAAGGCTTATGAACACAAAACATCTGGGGAACACCAGCTCACTTTTTCCTGATTTTGAATTCTCAGTCTGCAAACTCCCCACCCCGCCAAAAAAATACAGAACTCACCTCCAAGGAATTCGTATAATTGGGAGTCAAGCCAAATGATGCCTACATTTTCTGCTGCTTTCTGGGCCTCTTTATACATCACTGGGCCAAGGGTTGGGGTGAGACTTCCAACGATCACCTAGAACTGGACAGAACCAGTGGATAACATGTGGCTAGAGGAGGAGGAGGATTGGGATTAAGAAGAACAAATTATTCAAGGGTTTCTTTCTTGATCAGTGGACACGTCACCGTTCTCTGAGTCTCAATTTTGTTTTACAGGCATGTGATTCTTGGTTTCTTTGACCTTTCAGCGACTCCCTTTTTAAGGAATGAAGTCAATCCCTGCTGTTTATGACCAGGGCTACATAGCAAGAAAGAGAGGTTGAGAATGAAAGGATGTTTGTTTGATTTGCATTTAAATAAGAAGGTATGTAATTTGCATGTCCAAGCCGATGTCAAAACCCGAAGTCATGTGTCCTTCAAAATCGACGCTTCTCCAAAATTTGCAACACAGTTGTCCCAAATATAGTAGGGAAAGATCTGTGAACAAATATTAGTGGAAGTAATAAACCACTTACTACTTTAGCAATGCTTAGCAAAACTCTTTACAAGCCTGGTGCACATTAGAAGGAATTACAGACAAAAAATGTGCCTGTTAGGAAATGACACAAAGAGAAATGTGTGCCTAATAAGAATAATAATGCAAGCATGGGATTAATTTGTGAATTATAATTTGTGAATTTTATTAAATATTTATTAAAAATTTAATAATTTTATTTTTGTGAAAATTATTAATTTGTGAATAATCATGTGAAAATATTTCACAAGAAGAGTCCTCCTCTCCTCTGCTTGCAACATAATACCTTATTCCACCAGACTTGAAATTTTGGGTTTAGATAGCTTAGAACTTCGTCGCCTTCGATCTGACCTAAATGTAGTTCATAAAATTTATTTTATTTATTTATTTTATTTTAGAGTTCTTATATGCCGCCCTACTCCCTGGGGACTCATCTACCACAATGTCCTACCTGTCAATGATTACTTCAGCTTCAACCGCAACAATACACGAGCACACAATAGATTAAAACTTAATGTAAACAGCTCCAAACTTGACTGCAGAAAATAGGACTTCAGCAACAGTGTGATCAATGCCTGGAATGCACTACCTGACTCTGTGGTTTCATCCCCAAACCCCCAAAACTTTAACCTTAGACCAGTGGTTCCCAACCTGTGGTACATGTACCACTAGTGGTACGCGAGGGCCTTCCAGGTGGTACGCGAACACTTTCGGGGTCATGAACGATTTTTAGTTATTTTTTACTTCACAAAAATGTTTACTGCCTAACACAAGATAATCTGGCAACGATTTGCAACTGTTGCCACACGCCACCCACCTGGTCCCAGCGGCCCGAGAATCCAGTTGCTGGATGCGCGGGGCCAAAAAAGGAACGGTACAGTTATGGAAATAAAGTGATATCTGATCGAATTTAGTTTCTCTGGAACCAGGCCTACATAGCGGCGACTGTACGGGACCTCCAAGTGGTACTCGATCACAAAAAGGTTGGGAACCACTACCTTAGACTGTCTACAGTCGACCTCTCCCCATTTCTAAGAGGTCTGTAAGGGCACCACAGAGCTAAAACTGGAGGCAGCATTGCATTGAAAATAATTGCTTTTGGAAAAGCAATGAAGTTAATACCTCTTTAGAATAGAATAGAATAGAATAGAATAGAATAGAATAGAATAGAATAGAATAGAATAGAATAGAATAGAATAGAATAGCACAGTTGGAAGGGACCTTGGAGGTCTTCTAGTCCAACCCCCTGCTTAGACAGGAAACATTTATCATTATTATTTAACATGAAATATTTTGCAATATGAAGTTATAATGTTTTGTGGGAACATTAATTACATATATACATTTGACTTCTTTGGGGCAATGTGAAATATTTGCAGATGTCCATATTCTTTTGACCCACATATTTATTACATGAATATTGATACCTGGACAATGGAAATGGATTCTCTTAATCTTTCCTATTGCTATGAAATTAGTTGTTCAAGACTGGGAAAATAAAATATAGCCCTAATTACTTAGTGGCTTGAAGCCCTGGTGTTCCTTGTGACTTATGAGAAAGCTTGCTTACACATGTAGATTTTTATGTAGATTATGGATGGTTATGACGATGTATGATCACCTTGTATTAAAATTATGTCTTCACATTCATGTATGCCATGGTGTCCTCAAGCGAGAGTCAAAAAAGTCAAGATGGTAGCCATGACCAGATGATCAAAGACCCATTCTATCTTTAAAGTGCACTTTAAAAGGGAAGGAGCTTTTTTGTGTGTGTCAAGGTTGCAGTTCCATTGTAGACATCCTAGCGTGTATGAAAAGCCTTCCATGCATACATGTTTTGTTGTTATATTCTTTTCCCCACCAACATAAAAAAGATGTTGAGACTCTAGAAAGAGTGCAGAGAAGAGCAACAAAGATGATTAGGGGACTGGAGGCTAAAACATATGAAGAACGGTTGCAGGAACTGGGTATGTCTAGTTTAATGAAAAGAAGGATCAGGGGAGACATGATAGCAGTGTTCCAATATCTCAGGGGTTGCCACAAAGAAGAGGGAGTCAAACTATTCTCCAAAGCACCTGAGGGTAGAACAAGAAGTAATGGGTGGAAACTAAACAAGGAGAGAAGTAACTTAGAACTAAGGAGAAATTTCCTGACAGTTAGGACAATTAATCAGTGATTAATGATTTCCCTAAAACTTCTCAATTCTCTAACCACATGGAAGAGCAACTGAAAGGGAGGTTGTGAAAAACCACCATATTTCTACATGAAAAACCACTTCTTTGTTGGGATAATTTTGCAACCCATCGAAGAGTAACAACAGCACCTGTAAAGCTCCTGGGTGATTTCATCATTTGGCTGTGTGTTCACAGCCCATGTGAATTGGACATGCCTTCAGCGAAAGGCGACCACGAATGATTGGGAAAATGTGAGTTTTTTCCTTGGCTGGGATGCTTGCCATCTCAAAAAATAGGGTGGAGAGGGGCTGAATGGGGTCTTCCTGTGAAAAAAGGCACAGAGAATTCCTGAAGGATAAGCCATTTCAGAGTATTTGTGTCAAGTTGCACAAAAGGATCAGATGTCGAGTCACCTGGCAACCAGCACTTGGCCTAATTTCAAAGTCTTCTGCAAGAGATCAGGTTGAACATCTCTCCAGAGTAAAATTTTCAAAAGTATGAGTACCTCCCTTAGGAAGGTGCAGACAGAATCTAGAGGAAGTGTGAAGAACCTTCAGCTATACATTATTACAATAAAACCTTCTTTCTCAATGTTTTATTGTATTTCTTCCTAGTTTGTTTGAGATCATTGTGATATTTGAAATTTTAGGGGAGGTATGTATGAAGATTACACTAAAGGGAGGCAAGATGACAAAAAATTAGAAACCCCTGCTCTAGAGCAAGGTGGGAAAAAGATGGAGGAAGAAGTGGTAGCATTTCTTTTCCTTTTATGGAAGATTAGTAACTCGATACCTGTGCTTCGCTACAAAACTACGGTATGTGATCAGGTTTGATAAATTGACAGCTAAAGCTTGAAAATTAATGAGTAGTTATGATCAGGCTTGATACATTGACACTAAAGCTTGAAAAAATATATATAGAATGTGTAAATCCTTAGCAACAGAGCATGTTAATATAAGGCAACTGGCAGTTGGAACAGAATTCTTTTCAGTTGGGGAGAAGTAGAATGTCTAAACTCGCAGCCCGCAGGCCAGATTGAGTCATGCACTGGCCACGCCCACACCCAGTTTAACAAAGGGGTATCATCAGAGCGTGTTAATATAAGGCAACTGACAGTTGGAACAGAGTTCTTTTCAGGTGGGGAGGGGGAATAGAAGGTCTAACTCCTTAGCATCAGAGCGTGTTAATTACTATATTTTTCAGAGTATAAGATGCACCTTTCCCCCCCCTAAAAGAGGGTGGAAATGTCAGTACATCTTATACACCGAATACAGCCATTTTTGGCCTCCTGAAACCCCGCCCCCACATCCCATTTTTGCAAAAAATGGCCTGTTTTTCACAAAAATGGGGTGCGCAGAGGGTTTGGGAGGCCTGCAGAGTGCTCCTGGGGGCTGGGGGAAGGCAAAAACACCCGCATTTTTGCAAAAAACATTGCATTTTTGCCTTTCCCCAGCCTCTAGGAGCACTCTGCAGGCCTCCCAAACTCTCTGCGCACCCCATTTTTGTGAAAAACGAGCCATTTTTTGCAAAAATGGGATGTGGGGGCGGGGCTTCAGGAGGCCAAAAATGGCAGATAACAGCACATGAATCTGGCTGTTTGGCAAAATACCCAGGAGGAATTTGCAGGCAACTTTGATGAGTTCAAACAGGACCAGACACAGAGGCCTGAATTTCAATGACCAGGACTTGGAATGAACAGTTGCTTCCTGCAAATTCCTTCCTCGATTTCACCACTTAAATAGGCTAGGGGATTGGCCAATTACCTAAGGTGACCAGATTTTTTTTTAAAGCGGGACACCATTGACGGGTGGGTGGGTTTCTAGGGGAGTCGCCATTTGAGTTTTGTCCTCTGCGCATGCGCAGAACGCTGTGCGCATGCGCAGCGGGCAAAAGAACGCAAATGTCGGCGTCCAGGTGGGTGGGTGGGAGCCGGCAGTGGCTTGGGCTGGCTGGCTGGCAAGCGAGCGAGCGGGGCTGGCTTGGGAAGGGGAGCAGCCTGGAGATGGTGCTCCAACCCAGCGTCTCTTGGCTCTCCTGCTCCCCCTCCGCCAGCGCTGGGCTGCTGGAGTGACAGGGGGAGAAAGGAGATCAGGAGGCGGCAGCGGATCACAACAACCCCAGCGGCAGCTCCAGGCAGAGAGAGAGAGAGAGAAGCGAGCGAGCAAGTCACTCCGCCGTGCGCGCCTGTATGCGTGCTTGTGTGTGTGTATGTGTGTGTGTGTGTGTTCATGAGCGCGCGCGGTGGAGTGACTTGCTCGCTTGCTTCTCTCTCTCTCTCTCTGCCTGGAGCTGCCGCTGGGGTTGTTGTTATCCGCCGCCGCCTCCTGATCTCCTTTCTCCCCCTGTCACTCCAGCAGCCCAGCGCTGGTGGAGGGGGAGCAGGAGAGCCAAGAGTAAGGTGACCAGACGTCCCGCTATTTCTTTTCAAAATGGCATTCTTTCCAAAAAAGCGTGACTTTTTGGAAACAATGCGGGACGCGGGACACATGCTTGAAAAGCGTGTCTGTCCCGCCAAAAGCGGGATGTCTGGTCACCTTACAATTACCCCAAGCCTTACTCTCGAGTAGTCCTTCTCCTCAAGAGCCATTCCTGCCTTTTGGCAGCTTTGCGCGCACACGCATTGAGAACAGGCTCCTCTTCTTCGTCTTCATTTATGGCAGCCTCTGGAGGTTCTGAAGGCCCTGGCTGAATCTCTGCCTCTGGCACCGAGTCCTCTCCAGCCTCCTCACTGTCCGACTCTGGTACCAGCTGCACAGGCCGCTGGTGAATCACATCAGCCTCTTCGCTGTCCGAATCGGCTACCAGCTGCACAGGCCGCTGGCGGGCCACAACAGGATGAGAAGTGAAACATCTTCAAAGAAAATCCAGTTGCCTCTTGAAAAAGAATCTTTGAGTCTCTTCCTGCAGTTTTATCATAACCATGATTCTATCAGGGTTTCAGAAGAATTGGGAGCCACTCTTCACTTTTCTGTGCCCTTCTTTCAGTGTGGCCAAGGGGGTTGCAAAAAAAAAACATGGCATTTCTAAAAGAATGGTGGGGCCATTTTAGCTGCTTTCCCTATCAGAGGCACATATTTTGAAGGCACTAGACTGAAGATGGCTGTTTTCACACAACTGCACAGAACAGGATAGATAAACCTGTTTAAGGAAGTCTTAAGGAAGATTTTCATTATATACAACTCTCAGCCTACATAATGGGATTTATTCAGTACATTCTTGACATTCTGGAGTGAATACCCTCAAGTAATGATGATCCTAGCCCTTATCTTAAGACAGGCACATATTATTCTTTCGGTCAGTTTCCATTAGACTCATCAATATTTGGTCATAGGTAGAACAGCAACGAACAGGAACAATCCAGTGTAGGCAGAACAGCTTTGGTTTTCACCTCTAATGTTCGCCAAGCTTTTGATGCTGCCTTCAGGTCTAGTGTTGGTTTCCTTATCTCTTTACTCTGATCCCAAAGATTACATCTGGGGAAAACCGACTTTTATAGGTCAAGTACCTTTCTTAGCTCTTGAAATACATTTGATAAAAGAAAGGTGAGCAAACTTCTTCTGATGTAGAATCATCACTGGAACTCTTTTGGTTTGTGAAAACATTTTATCCCACATGCCGTTGTGGTTTGGTTAGGTAATGAGAGATTGAAAAATGTGGAACTACTTTGAGACGTGAACATATTTTCTCCCACATGCCACTCTGGTTTTATTGGGTAATGAGAGATTGCAAATTTTTTTCCAAGCCACGAGTCACGCTTGGCTCATGGTAGTTCAGTGCAAGTGGACAGGAGTTTGGAACATTTACCCCAACCCATTTTCATAACCTTTATTGTCATTTTTTTTTCTGTGAACACACTGGCACACATTAAAAATGAAATTCTGGTCCATGCTCTCAAAAGGCATATATACAAAAGTCTCTGTCTGTCTGTCTGTCTGTCTATCTGTGTCGGATAGGAATTTTCCTATCAAGAGGTGATATAAGATCTTGCTTCCCTGAAGTCATTCTCACTTAGAAAATAAAACTGAGATTCAATTCTAATTAACAAAATATTTATTTTAGTACAAAAGTAACAAAAAATATAAACCTTTAATAAGCTACGTTTTCTCAGGTAAGAATTCACGTCTGCCTCGGGCGAGGCTTCGAAGGAGAAGAAAGGTAGGAGGAGACAAAACTCCTGGAATGCACACATGTGTAGTAAAACATATCACATGTGTGCTTGATTAGAAATTACAGTAAACCTAGAAATATTGCAGAGGTGCTCAACTGGCAATTATTCACATAGTGACAGTCTGTCTGTCTGTCTGTCTGTCTCTGTCTCTGTCTCTGTCTCTGTCTCTGTCTCTGTCTCTGTCTCTGTCTCTGTCTGTCTGTGTCTGTGTCTGTGTCTGTGTCTCTGTCTCTGTCTGTCTCTGTGTCTCTGTCTGTCTCTGTCTCTGTCTCTGTCTCTGTCTGTCTCTATCTGTCTCTCTGTCTGTCTGTCTCTCTCTCTCTCTCTCTCTCTCTCTCTCTCTCTGTCTCTGTCTCTGTCTCTGTCTCTCTCTCTCTCTCTCTGTCTCTCTCTCTCTGTCTCTGTCTCTGTCTCTGTCTCTGTCTCTGTCTCTGTCTCTCTCTCTCTCTCTCTCTCTCTCTCTCTCTCACACACACACACACACACACACACACACACACACACACACACACATCATTTCTGGTCTTCTGCATACAAAAGAAATAGATCTACAGAGGATGCTATAGCCATAACTCTTCACACTGCTCTGACTCATTTGGAATGTGGGGGACTATGTGAGGATCAGTGGTGGGATTCAGCTGGTTTGGGCTGGTTCGGGCGAACCAGTAGTTAAATTGCTGGCTGCCCAGCTCCTCCCCATCCTGCCCCTTCCAGGAGTCTCCATGTGCCCCATTTTGGCTCCCAAGTAAGTTCAGAGAGGCCTACTAAGCCCAAAATGGGGTGCAGGGGGTGCAGCACAGCCCCCCCACAGCCCAATTTCATTCCCAGGAGGTTGCAGGGAGGCCTACTAGGCCCAAAATGGGGCGTGGGGGTGGTGCATCCCCCCGCAGCATGTTTTTGCTCCCAGGGGGGTGCAGGAGGCCGAGTGCTGCCTGTCACCACCCGAGCCATGCCCACCATGGCCACGCCCACCCAGCTGGTCATTAGGGCAGAGGACCAGTTGTTAAATTATTTGAATCCCATCACTGAGGAATTGTGTTAAGGCTACATAACTGGACTGCAATTTCCCGAGCTCCACCAGATGGCAGGAAAGTGAAATAGAAGATAGTAATGGAAGTGGGGTGCCCTTTTATTTAGCTTATAATGAGAACATAATATGTACACAATCCTCATATATACAAAACTTCTATGGGAATATGGCAGTGGCCTCATAATTGGATGCCCAATTCAGCTATCCAGGCGATCGCCTCTGGCAGTTGCTTCGTGCAGATCTTCTAGAACAGGGGTGTCAAACTCGTGTTGTCACGGCATCATCACATGACATATTGCATCTTTCCCCCCCTTCACTAAACCAGGTGTGGGCATGGCCAGTGCGTGACGCATCCGGCTCGTGACCCATGACTTTGACAGCCCTATTCTAGAAGATTCAGAGAACGCACGTGGTAGGCAATCTTACACAATATGTTTAACAGTTTGCATATCAGCACCACAGTCGCTACAAAGGGATTCTTTCCATCCTCACTGATACAGGACAGAGGCATTTGTTCTAGTAACACACTTAATTCTGTTCAATTCCGACCAGACAGAGCAAGGCAGGTTAAAACTAGGTGGTTGGTAGAGGGATCACTAACAGTCAGGTCAGAAGAAGGTACCATTCCTCGCTCCAAGCATTCTCGGGGTTAACCTGGGTAAATGTTAAGTGAATACAGGTAGCCCTCGAATTATGACCACAATTGAGTCCAAAATGTATGTTGCTAAGAGAAACATTTGTTGTGAGTTTGTCCAATTTTGCGACTTTTGTCGCCACATTTCTTAAGTGAATCACTGCAGTTGTTAAATTAGAAAAACTGTTGTTAAGTGAATCTGATTTACCCATTGATTTTGCTTGTCAGAAGGTCACAAAAGGGGATCACATAACCCCAGGATACTGCAACTGTTGTAAATGTAAATCAATTGTCAAGCATCTGAATGTAAATCATGTGACCCTGGGGATGCTGCAATGGTCATAAGTGTGAAAAATGCTCCTAAGTCACTAAGTGAACTGTTGTAAGTCAAGTATGCCCTGCATCTGATTTCCATGCTGGTTTACAGCAGTAATGGGTTTCATTTACCTTTGCTACTGGTTCGGAGATGTTTAAGTTTAAGTTTAAGTTTAATCAAATTTATATACCGCCCTTCTGCAGGGGACTCAGGGCGGTGAACAGCCAAGTAAAAAAACATTAAAATACATTTAAGCCAAGTAAAAAACATTAAAATACATTTAAAATAAAATATTCAATGTGGCCCTAATTTAATACAATTAAAATTTAGTAAAATCTTAAAATTTTAAAAACCCCAAAAACTTTTTCACGCCAGCCCGGCTTGATAAAAATAATGCGTCTTGAGGGCACGGCGGAAGGTGGACAGGTCGTGAATTGTTCTTAAGTCTGGAGGGAGCTGATTCCAGAGGGTGGGTGCTCCCACAGAGAAGGCCCTCCCCCTGTGCGTCACCAGCCTACACTGCTTGGCTGATGGCACCCCGAGGAGGCCCTCTCTGTGGGAGCGCACTGGTCGATGGGAGGCAGTTTGTGGCAGCAGGCGGTCTTGGAGATACCTAGGTCCAATGCCATGGAGCGCTTTAAAGGTAGTAACAAGCACCTTGAAGCGCACCCGGTAGACCACCGGAAGCCAGTGCAGCTCGCGCAGGAGGGGTGTTATATGGGAGCGCCAATTAGCCCCCGAAACCACCCACACGGCCGCATTCTGGATCAGTTGGAGCCTCCGGGTGCTCTTCATGGGGAGCCCCATGTAGAGAGCATTACAGTAGTCCAGACGCGACGTGACATGGGTGACTGTGCACAGGGAATCCCGATCCAGAAAGGGCCGCAACTGGCGTATCAGGCGGACCTGATAAAAGGCCGCCCTGGTCACAGCTGTCAGATGGTCCTCTAAGGACAGCTGTGGATCCAGGAGGACACCCAGATTGCGAGCCCTTTTGGCGGGGGCTAGAGACTCGCCCCCGATAGTCAGAGATGGAATCATCTGACTATATCGAGACGCTGGGAACCACAGCCACTCCGTCTTGGAAGGGTTGACCCTGAGTCGGTTTCTCCCCATCCAGATCCGCACAGCTTCCAGGCACCGGGACATCACTTCAAGGGCATCATTGGGGTGGCCTGGGGTGGAAATGTACAGCTGTGTATCATCGGCGTACTGATGGTACTTCACACCAAAGCCACGGATGATCTCACCCAGCGGCTTCACATAGATGTTGAACAGAAGGGGCGAGAGAATCGACCCCTGGGGCACTCCATATGTAAGAGGCCTCGAGGACGACCTCTGCCCCCCTGCCAATACAAACTGCGACC
The DNA here is from genome assembly GCA_023053685.1 of Diadophis punctatus similis. Taxonomy (NCBI): domain Eukaryota; kingdom Metazoa; phylum Chordata; class Lepidosauria; order Squamata; family Dipsadidae; genus Diadophis; species Diadophis punctatus. The sequence goes on along the minus strand of JALIGW010000023.1, from coordinate 2,672,006 downwards.
GGTTGGAGAGAAAGGAGGAGAACCAATGAAAAACGGTGCCCTCTATCCCTAACTCTTCCAGCCGGTGCAGCATGATACCATGGTCGATGGTATCAAAAGCCGCTGAGAGGTCTAATAGGACCAGGACAGAGGAACAACCCCTGTCCCGAGCCCTCCAGAGATCATCAGCCAATGCGACCAATGCCGTTTCCGTGCTGTGCCCGGCCCTGAAACCCGACTGGAATGGATCTAGGTATGATGATTCCTCCAAGTACTGGGGAAACTGTCGTGCGACCACACTCTCAACAACCTTCACCACGAAGCGAAGGTTGGAGACAGGGCGATAGTTAGCTAGAATTGCTGGGTCCAGGGAGGGCTTCTTGAGGAGAGGCCTCACCACCGCTTCTTTCAAAGCCGTGGGGAAGTAACCCTCCCCCAAAAAAGCGTTAATAATTCCCTGGAGTCAGCCTCGTGTAACCTCCCGGGTAGCCAGCACTAACCAGGAGGGACACAGGTCCAATAAACATGTGGCTGCACTGAGCCTCCCCAGAATCTTGTCCACATCCTCAGGGGTCACCGAGTCAAACTCTTCCCAGATAACGTTCTCAAGACTATTCACTGTCACCGCGTCCGTATCCACCCAGTTGGAGTCCAGTTCCTCCTGAATCTGAGCGATTTTGTCATGTAGATATCGTCCAAAGTCCTCAGCCCTGCCTTCCAGGGGATCCTCCCGTGCTTCTTGATGGAGTAAGGAATGGTCACCCTGAACAGGGCTGGACAATTCTCTGATGACACGATAAGAGCGGAAAAATACTTCGATTTCTCCGCTTTTATCGCCACTAGGTAGGTCTTAATATGCGACCTTACCAGTGTTTGATCAGATTCAGAGAGACTGGCCCCCCAACCGCTCTCTAGGCGTCTTTTCCGGCGCTTCATCTCCCTCAGCTCCTCAGTAAACCAGGGAGCCGAGCGGGATCGGAGCCGAGTCAGAGGCCGCAAAGGCACAACTCGGTCCAAGGCCCCACCGGCCGCCCTGTCCCAGGCGGCAACCAGGTCCTCGGCCGAGTTGAGGGCTAGATCATCAGGAAGTGGCCCAAGCTCCGTCTGGAACCTGTCCGGGTCCATCAGGTGCCTGGGGCGGACCCATCTAACTGGTTCCGCCTCCCTGCGGCATGGGGAAGCGGTATGGAGGTCTAGGTGAAGGAGTGAGTGATCTGACCATGACAAGGGTTTAATGACTACATCCCCTATATCAAGACCACTCAACCACTGGCCAGAGACAAAAATCAAGTCTAGAGTGTGTCCTCCCTCATGTGTGGGGCCATGAACTAACTGGGTTAGGTCCATGACCGTCATGGAAGCCAAGAACTCCCGAGCCAACTCAGATGTTTCACCAACGGATGGCAGGTTGAAATCTCCCATGACCAAAAGCCTGGGTGTGTCAACCGCCACCGTGGCTATCATGTCGAGTAGCTCAGGCAGGGCAGCTGCTACGCGGCAGGGAGCCAGGTACGTAAGCAGCAAGCCCTTCTGAACCCCATCGCCCCATTTCACAAGGAGGGACTCACAACCAGCTATCTGTGGCACAGTGGTCTCCCTTGGCCCAAGATCCTCATTAATAACAACCGCCACCCCCCCGCCCCTCCCCTGAGCCCTCGGCTGATGGAATGCTCTGAAACCTGCAAATCTCCACCAGAGGGACACCTCCCTCTGGCCCCAACCAGGTCTCTGTGATACCCGCCAGGTCCCTTCCCCCCTCAACAATAAGATCGTGAATGAGGGGGCCTTTATTTACCATGGACCTGGCATTGCATAGCATCAGCCGAAGACTCGGGTCCTGAGTATCTAAGCCACCCAGTATCCGGGGTGAGCTGTAGAGACCGGGACGCGCAATCGCTTTTAAGCAGCGAGTGCGCATCCCCGATACATGATATGGTCTCTTGCTCCCGATTCCATATCTGCCCCTTGTGCATACATGCGCAGAGCATCCGTGATGATGTCTGGGTGGGTGGGCAGAGAGTCCCACCACCGCTGCTACCGGTACGCCTGAACCAGGGCGAACCGGTAGAAATCCACCATTGATTTACAGGGAAGAGCTGAAGTGGTGCAGTGGTTAAATGCAGCCACTGCAGGCTGACTGCTAGTTCAGAAGTTCAGCTGTTCAAATCTCACTAGGCTCAAGATTGACTCAGCCTTCCATCCTTCCGAGGTCGGTAAAATGAGGACCCAGATTGTTGGGGGCAATATGCTGAACTCTGTAAACCGCTTAGAGAGTGCTGTAAAGCACTATGAAGCGGTATATAAGTAAAGTGCTATTTCAAAAATAGTGCTGCCCTCTAGTGACAGGTGATATTGTGCAAGTCAGATCTGTAGCCCTACTTTTAAATCATCTCATGGTTTTTCTATTGGCCTCTTTGCAGATTTTCAGCTCATTTCTAAAGTCTGAATCTAAGGTTTTTCTCTAAAGGAAAGAGTATCACTATGGTAATTGTAGTGAATAAATTGTCCTAAGCCATTCAAAGAGAACATCAAAACTCATTAAGCTAACAATGTTGTTATTGGGTGTCATGTTTGTTGCCCAAAACAACATGCACTTCTACAACTGTTGGGGCTGGCAAATAATGAAAAAGCAGATTTAAAAAAGACATACATTTCCAAATAACAACAGTAATAGTAGTAGTCATAACAGAATGCCATTTGTTATTTAAACAAAGACTTTATTGCATGAAGCTGCTAGAGGAAAAGATTCAGGCATAAGCTATAAATTGATATTTTCCACTTTACATCAATCCCAGAAATAATAACATACAGTTTCATTCTTGATTTTCCATCAAACATTTGGTGATGGGGGTGAAAACACCCAGCACTTATCAGCTTACAGAAACTTTCGGGTGATCAGCAATCAATCTGAACAAGAAATGGCTCAGAAATTCAATTCTCTTTTTAAAAAAAGTATTTATTTCTTTTAAAAAATTATTTTTTGAAAGAAAACTGCCTTAAATTTTAATTTGAAATTTAAAAATTAAATTAATTAATTTTATTAACTTAATATATTTTAATTGAATTAAGGTAAAATTAATTCTGATTGAATTTGTACTTTTTATATTTATAAAAGAAATTCAGAGCACCTCTGTTTCTCCTAAAATCATGCTTCAATTTTTATTATGGTCACAGACTTCAAAACATATTTCCCCAGGAAAAAAAGCAAATGGTCTATTTTAAAATGAAAAATGGCTGTGCAAAACATTTTCTAGCAAAAACTTTGACCCTATAAACATAATTTGGGCATGTAGCACTTTAAATATCATGACTTCTCACATGTCATGCGAGAAGTCGTGATATTCAAGTCACATAGCTGAAGAATGCTAGTTTGGGTAGCTGCTAAATACTCCAATATCAAGTTTTCTGTGCAGAATTATTAGCCTCAATTTTCCTCAGAAGGCAGAAAAACAGAAAGTATGAGGTTAGAGAAGCTATATTAAGATTTTGATGGATACAACAGTCATTTTGATTCAGAGCCACTAGAAGGCAGCACAGAACAAAAAGAGAGAGACTGAAATATATTGTTGCCATATTTGGGTTGAATGTCTATTTGATCAGAGCAAAAACTTCAGACCTGACTATTTTTCAGACCTGACATGTAAACTACAACACCCAGAATTCCCCAGCAGATTTTCTGTATCACTTTGCAGCCATATTGTGGTCAGCAAGTCCAGGTATGGTGACCAAATGAAGGCCTGCCACAGCTCAGATCCCCACAATTGCATTGGGACTACATCTCCCAGAGTCCCTGTCAGCCATGCTGACTGGGAGTCGTGAGGAATCACAGCCCCAATCTATTTGGAGGTCCCCAGCTTGTCTAAAACAGTTGGAGAGGAAGACTGGAAGAAGAAGGGAAGGCAGGTAGAAAGAAATGAGAAGAAAAAGAGAGCAAATTGTAACTGAAATATACCATTGCAGTAAAAATAGGAAATCCTCTTGGCTTCTAAAGCAGCTGAAGATATATAATCCCTAACTAGCCACCATGGTTGTCGATATTTCTAAAGAGCTTGTTTGAAATGCACCGGCAGGCCGTTTACGCAGGCAATTCGGATCTGCTGGGTGCTAACCCTGCCTCGGTAGTTACAGTTGGGAGGCGCGGTTCCTCCCCCTGTCAAACGACAAACGGTGAGCTCAAAGACGCTATTGCTGTCATAGTAATTATCACTTGAGTAAGTCCCCCCATTGTTGCAGATGGCATCCACTGCTGTGGCTTCCCCATGGATGAAGGTGTTGGAAGGTTTACACTTGATGTTCGTCATTCCTCTTCGTTGCATCATCAGGTTGCAATAGAGCCTGGCATCCACTCTGCTATTGGCCTCTGCGGCAACATGCTGCCGGTGGAACTTGCCATGACGGGTTTCTCTCTGGGCAAGAGTTGGCAAGGATCCCAGCAGCAATGCTGCAAAGAGAACCAACATCGAATAGGCCAACATCCGAGGCATGGTGTCAACTATACCTAAAAGAGAAAAGAATACAGATCACAGAATTGATATCAGGTGGTCTAGTTGCTTCTTGAAAAAAATCACCTTTGGAACAACTATGAGCTGGATGACTGAGAATCTCCATAGATATCGGGGTGAGATTTGCACCCCAAACTATCCATCGGCAGAAACCCAGATGGTTTTGGACTTCCAGAATGTCTGAAGATACCTAGATTAACAAAAAGTGTTTTAGATAAACATTGGCTATTCCTAAGTGGCTGGATGCAAACCAGGGGCGGGTTCCACTTATCTTTCACTACTGGTGCGCATCGCGATGTTTTGCACACGCTCGCAACACTCATGCACATGCATCAAATCGCACGTTTCTACTTCCGTGCATGCTCAGAAAGACATTTCAAGCCAAAACACAGAAAAAAATCACCAGAAATTACAAAAAAAGATGGTGGCGCGTACGGACTGGCACAGATGGTACCGGAGCCGTCACACCTAAATTACGTTACCAGCGGGCTGCTAATGGAATGCACACACCGGACCGCACCGGTAGGAACCTACCCCGATGCAAACCACTGCCATGTTCTCCAGGCATTGGCTGATCTGCTCCGATATCTTTCGTCTTACATGTACATTCAAAAAAAGATTGTTACAAGAGAATAGCTTCTAGGAAGGAAATGAATAGTTCAGTAGAGTATATTTTTTTCCTAGAATGGTCCGTTGCAAAAGCAAAACCAATGCCAAAAATTACAACTGATTACAGGTAATCCTTGACTTTGCAACAGTTCTTTTAGTGACAATTCAAAGTTACAACAGCACTGAAAAAGTGACTTGTGACCATTTTTCACACTTACGTCCATTGCAGCATCACTTCAATCAAGTGATCATTGGCAATGGAGTCAAATTTATGAAGGTTGCAGAGTCCTGGGGTCACTTGATCCCCTTTTGTGATCTTTTGACAAGCAAAGTCAATGGGGAAGCTAGATTCATTTAGCAACTGTGTTACTAACTTAACAACGGCAGCGAATCACTTAACAACTGTGGCAAGAAAGGCTGTAAAATGGGGCAAAACTGCCTCACTTAACAACATAAATTCTGGGCTCAATTGTGATCACAGGCCAAGGACTACCTGTATTAAAAAGAACAGAGATGATATTTTCATTACTACTCTACTACTGCAGTACCACTTTAACAACATTTTCATTTTTATTGACTTTGATCTTGTTGAGATAAGTGGAGTAACTGCTCATGTTCTGCTGACAATTTTATATCCAAGTAACTCTGAGTTGGAAGGGAGGAGAGAGATAGTAGGCCAAAGATTGAAATAAATAAATAAATAAATAAATAAATAAATAAATACATACATACATACATACATACATACATACATACATACATACATACATACATACAAGAGTAAGAATTTTCTATTACCCATTCGTCCCCTTTTCTGTACCCTTTAAGATTAAGCTGCACAAAATCGCTTGTCTTACAAGATTTCTTTATAAAATATTCATCAATCTTGAAGAATATGTCTAACAGCAGGAGCAATTAAAAACATTAATCAAAGCTAAGGTGACCAGATTTTATTTTTTGTAAAGCGGGACACCATTGACGGGGGGGGGGTTTCTAGGGGAGCAAGATGGGAGGGGTCTGTCTCTTTTATCCTGCAACTTTATGCACTCCCCCAAACACCCCCCCTTCATCGCAGCCAGGGGTGGGTTCCTACTGGCGGAGGCTTACCTGTTCGTCGCCGCAGAGGGGTGAAATCCTGCCGGTTCAGCCGGGCCAGTCGTTCGGCATAGAGCCGATGGAACTGGCGGCAGTTGCAGTGTGGGGCTTCTCCCGCCCACTTCCCCCGCCCGGCTGGACACCACCATTGGGGTTATTTTGTCCTCTGCGCATTCGCAGAAGTTGCGTATGTGCAGAGGACAAGATAACCCGAACGGCGGCGTCCAGCCGGGCAGGGGAAGCGGGCGGGAGAAGCCCCGTGCCGCAACTGCCGCCAGTTCCATTGGCTTTACGCCGAACGAGTGGCCTGGCCGAACCGGCAGGATTTCACCCTGCAGGGCAAATTCAAATTAAAAAAGCAGGACTTTTGTGAAACGCCGCAGGACACGGGACAAATTATTATAAAGCGGGACTGTCCCGCCAAAAGCAGGATGTCTGGTCACCTTAATCAAAGCAGTAAAGTGGGGGAAATCAATAAAAGTAGATATCAAAGGACCCTTTGGAAAAAAGGAAAAAGTTATATTTATTGATCTATCAAGTAGTTCACATTAGGCATTATAGGCTGAACTTATGTGGGAAGCCCCCCTTCTATGAAATATTTTGGGGGATATTAAAGGAGGTAGAATAATTATACTTCCCCAAAGGAGAAATGGAGAAACATTTAGAGGCAGAAAGCAGCACCAAGTCTTTCTTAATAGCCTACAGCAGATGCCCATTAAGAAATCCTGGGCCAGCCTATTCACAAACAAAACACCTTCACTTCCAGTGATGAGATTAAAATTTACATCCCTCCCCCACCCAGATTCTAAGGACAGGACGTGACCTTTTAGGACATAATAGGATTAACCCGCCACCATTGAAATGGTAAAAGTCACCAGGCTCACTACATTGACAATCCCTGCAGCATTTCAAAAACTTGCACTCATCCAGCTAATTTGTCAGCTGTCCCTAGGGTGCCCAGATACCTTTGATCCAAAATCAGGACAGTTTTTAAAAAATAGCGCGCGCGCATGGGGGCTTACTTGGGCAGAAACGGGCTTTTGGCCCGGATTCGCTTTGGCGGGCGCAGGATTGGCGGACCCTTCACTCCCTTTCTTTCCCCCCTTCCCCAAGCTGGCTTTGCAGGCTCCTCAGGTGCCTCGGGGAAGAAAGGAAATAAAATAAAACCACAATTTTATTACACGACCGCTCACTTTAAACTAAGAAAACATTTATAGTATTTTAAATAATTTATCACAACCCTGAAAGAAAACATTAAAATATTACACACTAAAAATGCACACGAGATCTTCTGTAACAATACATAAGAGAATCTGCCTGAAAATGAAGCGATTGAACTAAAACACAAGTAGTGCAAATGTACTTTCATTTAACATTCATCTTGATTATCCTAAAGTTTTACAAAAGTTCAGGACAAATCAGGACGGGAACTCGAATTTCAGGACAAAATCAGGACATTTTCAGAATCAGGACAAGCTTCTAAAAATCAGGACAATCCTGATGAAATCAGGACATCTGGGCACCCTAGCTGTCCCAGAACTGCATGCTGTGCTCCCGTTCATCAATACACTTTCTTTCTTAAGCAGCCTCCATTTTATTCGTAGCTTGGAACTGAACCAGATAATTTTTTTTCCTACACTTAAGAATCGCAAGCTTTCAGGAGGGTATTTGAAGAAGAATCAAATGAACAGGAAGAAAAAAGGAATAGAAAGGCAGAGTTTGAATGCATCCCCATGGTTACAGAGCAAACAAAGGGTAGAAAGAACTTCTCAGATCTCCTAGTCCAATTATTCCAGACAGTATGCAGAAATTACAGTAGATTTGAACCAATCCTGGTTCATCTAATGCATTTAGATGTCAAAATAGGGAAAAAGCAACTTCTGCTCTAGAGAAACTGAAGTGGAAGCTAGAAAGATATAGTTGGGGATCCTATGGAATGGATTGAATGCAACAATCCAAATGCCCCTTCCAACTTTTCTGATCGTTCATCATGGTTGACCATGAGGTTGGCCTAGATGGCTTCAAAAATGTTTTCTGTTCCTTCTGATTCTTGATTTATCTTCCCCCTTTATCCACCATGCTTCAGAGAAAATCTTTAGACATTTTAGGAACTCACCCAAAACTCTGAGGCTTGATCGCTCCCCCTTTTGATTTTTTCTCAGTTGCTTTGCAGGAAAAAAAGAAGACACGGCTTTCTCTGTGAGCTGCCTTTTCTCCTTTGTAGAGGTGGGTGGAGGCAAAGAGAAAGGAAGAAAACAAATTCCACGAAAATCCTAAAGTGCCAAAATATTTTGCAATTGGGCCTCTTGTGGAAAAGCGAGACCATCAAAAAGGGAAGTTGGTTGTAAAAATGTTATTGCTTGTTAAATGGGCCAAGAACATCTGGCCCATTTCTTCCTTTAATTTCCCTTGAGGTGTTGGAATTTTAACTCTGTAATAATAAATTAGGTAATAAGCATAGTCTGTCCTGCAGCTGACAAAGTTAAAGAAAACATATTAATTTGACTTTTTCTCTCTCAACAATGGAAAGAAAAACATCTGGAAGTGATTTAGTGAGTGAGGAAAAATAAAACATAAAAACTTGTTATTTAACAGTTGTTACATGCCAATTTTAGGAGGACTGCTGGGGACGGGACTTGTGTACAGCTAACATTGAGAAAAATCTAAGCTGCATCCTTGGATGAAAATATAATAATAAATTTGCATAGCGGACAAAGATGATAATTGATCCTAGGATACTGCAGCCATCATAAATATGAAACAACTGCCAAACATCCCAATTTTGATCACGTGATCATGGAGATGCCACAATGGTTGTAAATGTGAAAACAGACATAAGTCACTTTTTCAGTGCCATTATAACTTTGAATGGTCACCAAACAAATGGTTGCAAGTCAAGGGATTTGTTGGAATTCGTTGTTGGAATGTATTTTTATGCAATAACTACAGTAGTATTCAGCCAGTAGGTGGCAATGTTTTAAATTTGGATCTATGGTATATACTCTATGCTCTTTTGTTCAAAGTAGAGTTTCCTGTTTCCTGTTACAGTTAAAATAGTTGAGCAGTAAAGCACATGGTGACAGTACTCTTTGTTTGATCAGTGGTTCCATATATAAACAGAATTTCTAACAGACTACCTGTAATGGTTAACAAGAGATGATGTTATAATTTTATTATGGTGCTATGTTACATGCTATAGACTGCTTAGCATCCTCTGTAGATTGGTAATATATAGTCAGCACATTATATTAGCCCAGCTGGAGTGGCTATCCCATGGTTTGGTGCTAAAGCAAAAGGGTTCATTTAATTTTGGTGGTTTAGGGAACAGGTGAGCCCCTGTGCAAACACTGTGCCCCCTGAAAAGCCAAGCTGGAACAGAAGAAAACTAGAAAATGGTTCAAAACCCTGTTTCTTTACTTCTACCACCTTCACCTATAGCTACACTACAGAGGTGATATGTGGCTGAAGATGGTACAAAGCAGGATTTTCCATAACCTTTTTAAAGGGTATATCTAATACTTATGTAGCTTATCCTTTTGTCTGGCAAGATTCCTATCTTGAGCAACAATAAACTACTCTGAGGTAAATCCTTGAAGTAACTTCCCAAAGAGCAAAGAGGCAGCTCAGCCTGGAGTCCTTGGACACTCTCCAACCTTTTTCAGGGTATATATAATTCTGATGCAGATTTGGGCTTTAATCTGACCAGAGTCCTGTCTATAGGTGAACAATAATAAAGAAACTATTCTAAGTAGCTCCTTGTGTTGCCCTTGGTTCTTTGTACCTGGTGTGATACAAGGAAAAATGGAATTAAGATAGGTAAATCTTCCCCAATTCTGTTTGCAGTGGTGTCAGCATTTGTGCTATCTGAGTGTCTTTCTTTTTTTTAATTACACAAAATTTAAAGTTTATTAATTTTACTTCTCACTGGTTTGTTCTAGCATGCTTCTAAAGATGTAAGAGTCACCTGGGTCAATTATAGCAAGTGTACATACTCTGTAGTCCCACAAGCTGTTCCCAGTTCAATATTGTTGCCACTGAAGTGATGTACACCAGTTTTGGCCAACATAGCATAGTATTCAATTTCTGATTTTCTCAAAGCACGACAGTTATTGGCTAGGACAGTGATGGCCAATCTTTTCCAGATGGAGTGCCCAAAGCACGTGCACCTGAACCCCCAAAATGTAATTCATGCATGCCCCCCGCACATACCCCATCCACCGCATGCACGTGCAACTCCCTGCATGTACCCAGCCTCCCACGCATGTGCACGTGACCCCCTGCACATGCCCTGACCCCTGCACATGCACACACAATCCCCTGCATGCATTCCACCCCTGCACATGCACGTGTGATCCCCGCATGCACCCTTCCCCCAGGCATGCATGTGTGATCCCTCATATGTGTCCCCTCCACATGCGTGGCAGAGACCTGATGACCAGCTGGCTGGCGGGAGGCACGCGCGCATGCGCCGCAGAGCTGAACTGGGGCGATGGCTCACATGCCCACAGAGAGGGCTCTGTGTGCCACCTGTGGCATGCATGCCATAGGTTCGCCATCACGGGGCTAGGATAACCAACTTGGCTTTGTCTTGCTGAATCATTTTCAGAGTTTGTTTATATCCAAGTACATATTTACCACTTTTCATAAACAGCTGAAGCCTAGAGTTTATGGACTCTAAAGACTTTTTTTGTCTTCTTGGCAGCCACCCTCTTGCCGGCTCATGTCAGCCCTGCCATTGTGCAGGAGGAGCACCTCCAAGATGGCCAGGCAACGAGGAAAGGCCCGAGTGTCTTTCTCAGATAGCCACTAGATCTAGGATTCCCTGACACTGGTTCACAAGGGCTTATGTGAATAAGCTTTCTCCTTCTGACGGTTGGTTTTGGATCCCTTCCAAGTAAATCAAGAACTACATCAGGTTCAGAAGAGCCATTCATGTTTAAAAGAAAAAGAATAAAACTTGGTGGCCATCACAAACAGGACCCTGATGTGATCAGAGAGAAAGAATCAAGAACTACCCTGTTTCCCCCAAAATAAGACATCCCCTGATAATAAGCCCAACTGGGTTTTTGAGTGCAATAAGCATGCTTCTAAAGATGTAAGAGTCACCTGGGTCAATTATAGCAAGTGTACATACTCTGTAGTCCCACAAGCTGTTCCCAGTTCAATATTGTTGCCACTGAAGTGATGTACACCAGTTTTGGCCAACATAGCATAGTATTCAATTTCTGATTTTCTCAAAGCACGACAGTTATTGGCTAGGACAGTGATGGCCAATCTTTTCCAGATGGAGTGCCCAAAGCATGTGCACCTGAACCCCCAAAATGTAATCCATGCATGCCCCCCCGCACATGCCCCATCCCCCGTATGCACGTGCAACTTCCTGCATGCACCCAGCCTCCCACGCATGTGCACGTGAACCCCCGCAAACGCCCTGACCCCTGCGCATGCACACACAATAAGCCCAACTGGGTTTTTGAGTGCAATAAGGCCAAGTACTTACAGTATTTCAGGGTTCAAAAAACTATAAGACAGGGTCTTATTTTCGGGGAAACAAGGTACTTAAATAAGAGCAGAAATTTTGATCAGCTTAATGCAGGATGAATCTGATCATCATCTCTTTGAAAAAAAGCAAAAACATTTAAAAAGAAATGAAGCTATGCAAGCAGCAGAGGTACAACGCAACTCTTTTTTATTCATTTATTTAAAAGCATTTGGTAGATGAATTATTGCGGGTGTACATAACATTTAGGATATTCAGGCTTCTGTGCTTGGCTGAAGGGTAAAGAGGCAAAATGAAAGCAGGGCAAATATTTAGTTAGGTTACAATGGTACCAATCACGAAAAAGCCTGCAGGAAATGAGCCACAGGATCAGAAGAAAATTAGATCTCTTCCATGGAAGACCATCCACTTTGAGGATGACGCTATCCGATCCACTCAGATCATCTTCAAATACTGTTAAATCTGACCTTCAACATAGTGCAGAGGAAATCCGTTCTCGCAAGCAATGACAATATATCTGGGCGAAGTGTTTTCCCTGTATTCACAAGGAGAGAGAATGGAGGATCCTCTAATTCTGCAGGTGGTGACCCGGAACTGCCCCTGGCTACGCCGCAATCTGTTGTCAATGACTTCTCCACCGTCTCCGCACACAGCAATGATGTTATTCTTTGTGTCATGGATGAAGGTGTTCACCTCCTTACATTTGGGGCTGGTCATTCCGCGTCTTTGCATCATTTTATTACAGTAATGACTTCCCACATTGCTTTTGGGGTTATCGTAGTGCTGCCTCAGGAAGGTTTCATAGTCAGCAGCGAAGGTGCCCAGCATCAGGACAGCAGCCAGGACTACGAAGAGCCCAAGGCCAAATGCCTTGAACAGCATGATCAGCTCTGCCACAGAAGAAAGGGAGAAAATGCATGAAAATCTCCATCTGAAACCAGTGGTTGAAATATCTAACACTGAAATGGACCCTTTTGCTGCAAGCAATAACTGTTAGGACTGCAAAATGGACAAATAGAAAATGAAGAAGCTAAAATACTCTGGGACTTTAGAATTCAAACAGACAAGTACCTGCCATGTAACACCCCAGATTTAATAATTGCCAATAAAAAAGACAAAAATATCTAGATAGTGATGCAATATTAAGACGCCCATGAGTGTGAATATGGTGCACTGACTCTTGAGCACCTTATTGACCATAAGATGGCATATATTAGAAGTGTCATATTTACATATTATCTACCTTATCTATTTTTTGCTTACAGGTAATCCTTGCTTAGTGATCATAATTGGAATCCATATCTTTGTCACTAAGTGCTGTGGTCACTGAATGAAATATCACATGACAGTGATGGACTTATTCTGACACTTCTCTTGAGGTCACTAAGTGAATCACCTGTGGTCATTATGTGAAATGACCCTGATTTGTGATTTTACTGCCAGCTTCTCTGTTGACTTTATTTAATTGTGGAAACACACAACTGGCAGAGGTGGGTTCCTACTGGCAATGTTCCCTGTAATATCAGAAAACGGCGCATGGCAGTTAGAAACTGCCACACGACGTTCTCTTCATTTGTGCGGCCGCGCAGGCGCACAGCCTCTGCCATTAGAAACTTCTGTGCGGAATTTAGAAACTTCCGCGCGGCATTCTCTTATAATATGTGCGGCCGCGCAGCCGCACACCTTAGAGGGAACAGTGCCTACCGGTTCTAACCAGTTCTTTAGAACTGTTAGTAGTTCGGCGATGATGTCACGGAGACGGTTCTGTCGGTGTCTCTGTGGGTACTGCCATCTTGGATTTTTTGATTGCTGTGCGCACGAGTGAGTGCACCCATGGCGCAACCCTGAGCAAACCGGCAGCAAAAGGATCAAGAACACACCCCTGACAACTGGTGATCACAGGACCACAGGATGCTGCCATGGTCATGAATTCCCACAATTTTGAAGTGCCAGAATGTCAATCACATGACCGCAGGGATGCTGAATGGGTTATAAAAGTATACAGATACTTTTTTTGGTGTTGTCAAAACTGAACCTAGTTAAATGAAGCAACCAGTAAACAGGGACTATTACAGACAGTTTTTCAGGTTAATTTCCTTTTCCCATTTTCTTTACAGGTGCTCTGTCTTGCTATTTGTATCAACTTTATAATAAGATTTAATAGTTGGGCTATCATGCATTCTCTTAAATATTCATTCATTTAAGCAAGTAATAGTCATCCAGTTGCAATGAACTCTGAATTCTGGTCTGTGTTTGTAATAAAATATTGATTTCAACGGATTCTGGGTGATGTACAAAAAAAAATCGATAAAAATTGATAACATCTAAAATCACAAAGATGGACCAGAATAAAACAATTTAAAGATGGCACAAATCAAATTAAACAAAAGAGGGCACCCAATATAATAAATTAATCAACTTTTCTTACTATTGTCATAAAACTGCTTTTGTTAATTATTTGCTAATTTATCCTAATCCTAATTCCAATTTCAACTCTCAGAAATTCTTAAATGCATGTAGAAACCTTCCAATAAAATGGCAAAGTTTTGGCAGTGACTTTTTTTTACCCCAAGCTGGAAATGATTCTCCCCCCCACCCCCCAAGCATGATTCTCACAGAGTTCTTTGTAATAAGATTTATTACTATGAAAGCGACAGTAGTAAAAGATTTCCAGCAAAGGAGCTAATGTTCAGCTCTGTGACTTTTTCTCACATCATTAGCACTGAAGGAATGGGCTTTCTTCACTCATGGGGAATGCTATAGCCAGGGGCTTAGATAAAATGGCGGCTCAACACTATTAAAATGGTGGGCATAATGAGATCAGAACCCCACCCTTGTTTAATCCATTGCCTGGCTCACACACATTTACAAAAGGACTGGATTTCAATTTATTTATTTATTTGTATCCTGCTTCTATAATTTTTACAAATAATTCAAGGTGGCGAACATATCCAACACACCTTCCTTCCTTCTATTTTTCCACAATCCTGTGAGGTACTTGGGGCTGAGAGAGAATGACCCACCCAAGATCACCCAACCGGCTTTCAAGGTTAAGGCAGGACTTGAATTCACAACCTCCAGCTTTCTAGCTATTTTAAGATGGTTTACTCCCTTTCACAATGCTCCTTGCCTCTGAAGTGTAAAACAAAGAAGTTGAAAAGAACTACTCCCTGGTCAGGCCAAGCACAAAACCTTTAGAGCCCCTTTACCATTAAATGACCTTTCTACAGTCTTTCACAGGCTAGAGACCAGTGTGTTTTGAAGTTAACAACTTTAAAATATATGGACTTCAACTCCCAGAATTCCACAGCCAGTTGATAATTATATATAATGTCACTGAGAAGCATTCTTGGATGAATTAGTGATGAAGAAGGTGATCTTGAAGAAATCTTCGGGTATTGCAGCAAAATTCAAAATTCTCCCTGCTTTTCACCATTCACTAAAATGGGTTGTGGGGGCTAGAGACCCAGTTCTGTTTTCACTGTCTGCATTTCATCATGATCAGCAGATGTGGCATTGTTGGCCTCATTTAGTGAAAGGTGAGGTAGCCCTCAAATATGGTGGGTAGTTTTTTTTCCAGTTTTACAGATTTCTGAAACAAACGGGCATCTGTGTGGGAGGGAGTTGTCAAAAAAGTCACGTTCATGGCTGGAAACATGTGACTAAAAGTCTATCCAAGGTTGCCATCATCATCATCATCATCATCAGAGTTGTAAGGGACTAGGAGATTTTCTAGCCCAACCCCTGTAAGGCGAAAGGATTCTGGTTCAGATCTCCTTGTCTGTAGATACATTGTCATTGCTTGCAGCAATGGATTTCCTGTGCACTATGAGGAAGGTAAAATCTATCAGTATTTGAAGTTGATCTGAGTGGATCAGATGGTGTCTCCCTCAAGATGGCCGCTCTTCCTTGGGAAAGATCTCATCTGGTGCCTCATTTTCTGCAAACATTTTATGATTTGTACACCATTGCTACCATTATAACCTATCTAGATATTTCTTCTGCTTTCATTTTGTCTCTTTACCTTTCAATCAGCCCAAAAACAAAATTCTGAATATGCTAAATTTTGTGTAAACCATCAATGTAATTCATCAATGGTGCATAAGTGCACCAGCGTGCCTACCGTCCCTGTCCTAATGTTCCCTCTTATCAGTACCAATCTTATGTACATAAACAATGTTACATCTGGAGAAGGCGTGGCCAGCGCCACGGCGGTACGGAGCTTTCCCCGATCCTGTTGGAAAGCCCCGAATCTGCTCCGCCTGGGGACCCGGTCCGTTCAGGACCGGGTCGGAACAACCCAGAAGGGGTGGGGAAGAAGAGGAGTGCCTGTCGGCAGATTGGGGGGTCTGCAAACCCACCAGGGAGCCAGCTTTCTCTCCTCGACTGGCGGCGTACGAAGACGGCTATGCAAAATGCCGTCTCTTAGTCTGGGCGGTTTACATCTGCAAGGATTTGAAATGGCGATTGGAGTCATCTGGGAAGGAAAGTTTTCTGAAATTTGTAATGGAGAAGTTGAAGAAGACGGAGGCTGGTGAGTTACACTGCCCAAAGAGAATTTAAAAATGAAACGTTCAAATTTAAAGGGGGAAAAAAAAGAGACCAGAAATCAGGAAGCGGCTGTTAACTATGTGGATACAATGGTGGAACAAAATTAAAGAGACCTGTAACTAAAGCCCAAATATTAAAGATTTAGAACTGTGTTTAAAGACTGAATATTGATGAAAGAAAACTGGGAGTTAACTTGGAAGGATTAATTGGAAAATTGGAACTGATTGAAACTGGAAAACTTTAATAGGACAGAGAAAAGGAATTTGATTGGAGAGTGCCATCTGGTGGTTGGAAGAATTACTGTTGTTGAAAAATTCTTATGATGTTTGGATAGCAGTGGCCTTGAACTAAGAACAGCTGGGGACTCTGGAAAGAGCTGTTGTTATTGTGTGAAAGATAAATATTTGGATTGAGACGGAGAAGAACAAAAACAGGACTGAAATTTTTAATAATAAACAAGGAACGGAAAGACTGTTTGGATTATATGGATAAGACTGAATTTGAACAGAGATTAACAACAAAGGAGCAGAAAGACTTGGCTTTCTAACTACAAAATGGATATTTACAAATTAAAAAGAGCTGTGGATTATATTTCTTTTAGTAGCTGGATGGACTGGTATATTAACAATTTGTGATTCTGAAACAGCTGGACTTTGCTGAACTTGTGGACTGAAAACTACTGAATCTAACTCACTGCGGTGGTGAGGCCCCTCCTCAAGAAGCCTTCCCTGGACCTGGCGGATTTAAAGAACTTCAGTCCAGTCTCAAACCTTCCCTTTGCGGGGAAGGTTGTAGAGAAAGTGGTGACGCTCCAACTCCTATGGCTGTTGGATGACACTGATTTTCTGGATCCCTTTCAATCGGGTTTCAGGCGCGGCTACAGTACGGAAATGGCTTTGGTCAGCCTGATGGATGATCTCTGGTGAGCCCGGGATGGTGGTTATTCTTCCATCCTGGTGCTACTTGACCTCTCAGCGTCTTTTGATACCATTGACCATGGTATCCTTCTGCGTCGTCTCGGCGAGGTAGGAGTGGGCGGCACTGTTTTACAGTGGTTCTCCTCCTACCTCTCTGATAGGACACAGTCGGTGTTGACAGGGGGGGCAGATGTCGAGCCCTAGGCCCCTACTGTGTGGGGTGCCGCAGGGCTCGGTCCTCTCACCCATCCTGTTTAACATCTATATGAAACCGCTGGGTGAGATCATCCGATGACACGGGGTGAGATACCAGCAGTATGCTGATGATACCCAGTTGTACATCTCCACCCTGTCTCAATTCAGGGAAGCTGTGGACGTAATGGGCCGATGCCTGGATGATGTTAGAATCTGGATGGGGATGAACCGGCTAAAACTCAACCCTGACAAGACTGAGTGGCTATGGATATTGCCTCCCAAGGATTCTGTCAATTGTCCCTCCTTGGTTCTTGGGAGGGGGGGGAGAAATTAGCTCCCTCAGAACAGGTTCGCAATTTGGGTGTTCTCCTAGATCCACAGCTAAAATTGGAGCAACATCTTTCAGCTGTGGCTAGGGGGACCTTTGCACAGGTTCGCCTGATGCACCAATTGCGACCCTACTTGGAGATGGAGGCTCTACTCACAGTCACTCATGCCCTTATCACCTCCTGGCTGGATTACTGCAACGCGCTCTACATGGGGCTACCATTGAAGAGTATCCGGAGACTGCAATTGGTGCAAAATGCAGCTGCGCGAGCTGTGGTTGGTGTGCCTAGATATACCCACGTAACACCTATTCTCCGCCAGCTGCATTGGCTGCCCATTAGTCTCCGGACCCAATTTAAGGTGTTGGTTTTGACCTTTAAAGCCCTACATGGCTCAGGGCCAGGTTACCTTCGGGACCGCATCCTGCCACATACCTCCCTTCGACCGGTTAGGGCCCACAGAGTTGGTATCCTCCAGATCCCATTGACCAAGCAATGCCGGTTGGTGGGGCCGAAGGGAGAGCCTTCTCTGTGGGAGCTCCCTCTCTTTGGAACCAACTCCCTCCAGAGATCAGGACTATCCCCACCCTGCTGGCCTTCCGTAAAGCAATAAAAACTTGGCTCTTCCGGCAGGCGGGGTGAAAGTGAGACCAATCAGACTATATGTGGGTCTCCCCCCTGGTTATGAATGCTAGATGTTTTTTTAACTTTTGTAGTTTTTAATTGCTATATGATTTTATACTTATAAATGGATTTGACATGTTGTTAGCCGCCCAGAGTCCCCCGGGAGTTGGGCGGCATACAAATCTATTTAAATAAATAAATAAATTAAATAAATAAATAAGGAAATAAATTGATCAAAGACTGAACTTTTTAAAGTTTTGCAAAGATGGAGATAGTTGATTACGAAGAATTGGTTGAGTTTATGAAGGATCTTTTTGAAAGCTTTAAAAAAACTGTATTTGGAGTATCCGAGACAGGGAAAAATGAAGTACAAATGGGGAAAAAATTGGACAGGAGAACAGAAGAAGAAAAGAAGAGAGAAGAAGATACTATAAATGATGATGAAAATGAAAATAACTTTAAAAAAGTAATACTGATTAATGATGGTGACAATGATAAATATCCCACTTAGTTCAATAGTGAAAATGGAGATAAAGATAATAGTTACAATGATAATAGAGATGATGATATTAAGAATAACTATCTTCAGAGTGATGATAAGGAATTCCAGATATATAAAATAGAAAAAAGAATGGAGAAAAGCAGATATATACAGATAGTAAAGTTAAGAGGGAGGAAAAGAGAATGGGGAAAGAGAACTTATTAGTATAAAATTAAAAGACAGAGGGAAGAGAATTTAATTAGATGGGGTGGAGGAAATATAGATATAAAAGCGAATTAGTTGAGAAACTAAAAGGGAATGGATGAAGATATTGAAATACTGTGGAAATGTTTTCTTTTCTTTTCTTTTCTCTTCTTATTTAGAACTATTATTTTATTAAGAGTTGAATTTTTTTGTTTCCTGTCTTTTTTAAATAGAGATCAATATTATTCAATGAATTAGAAGACTTGATATTCGAGATAAAATAATGTAAACCAATATGGGAAGTATGAATGATAAAGATGAATATTAGAATTTGAAAGGAATATTTTGATTGTGTACTCTTGTTTTTTTTTCTTGTTACATATGAACTTGTTTAAATGCAAAACTTCAAAAGGGAAAAATATATCATGTTAAGAGTTGAATACTTAATTCAATAATTTAGAAAGATTTTTGATGATTAGTAATTGAAAAAGCATATTACGATAGTGTACTATCTTTCTTTTATTCTTCAAAAATGAGATATGTTTAAAGGGGAAAATTTAAAAATTATATATTCCAAATGTTAAATGTTTAACTTGATGGTAAATAATTAAAGAAGAAACTCTTTGATTAATATAAGAAATCGGAATGTATAAATTGGGCATTTAGTTTGTGATAAAATAGATGGGGGAAAAACACAAACAAAGAATAATGAGACAAAAAAGTGGAGGAAGCAAATTGGGCCTACAATCAAGAAGCAGGAGAATAACAACTAATGTGGGAATTAATGAATAGAAGAGTAATTTAGGAGTAGAATTGGAATAATTAATTGGGTGAATATCCCAGATGACAAAACTAGATTTTCTTTTCTTTCTTTCTTTTTCTTTTTCTTTTGTGGAGGTAAGATGAAGCTAGAAACATATACCTAGAAACAAAGTACTATATAAATATAATAATTGTAATAAAATTTTTCTTAGAAGGGGATGAAGAGTTTAAATTTGAGATTGTATCATCAGTCTGTTAAACATAAGAAGATAAAAGAGTACTCAGGGGAAGGCAAAGAGAGTATAAGATGAAGTAGAAGAGGAGGAAGAGAAGGAGTAGAGAGAGTAGAGGAGGACTGAAGGAGTAAGAAAGTAGGAGGAGATGATGGAGGTAGAGAGGGGGAGTGCAATGGAAAAAAAAGCAGAATAGACTGATGATGGATGATATAAGCGTATGTATAAGATGTTGATTTTTGAATGATGGAATATAAATGTAAAATTGTGTATTTTATTGTAATAATTGAAGGTATATGTTCATTGAAATGTAAAAGTGGTGGAGGAGAAAAATAAAAAAAAATTGAAAAAAAAGAGATGCAATTGCCAATTGAAATACCTCTGGAAAAAATAAGATTAATATGTAATGTTTGTCATTTCATAATAAATATTAAAACAATCTTTATTATTAAAAAAAACATTACATCTATGTATATTACTAACACGTACTTGACAAAATAAATAAATAAGAATAAATAAAATAAAATAAATAATTCCTATATCAAATGCTTTTAAATGAATGAATAAAAAAGTTGCATTATATCTCAGTTTTTTGTGTAACTCCATTCCATTTTAATTAATTTTTCTTTTTCCAATGAAGGGATGATCAGATTCAACCTGCATTAACCTGGCCAAAATTTCTGCTCTTGTTAAATAGTTCTTGATTCATTCTCTCTGAACACATCAGGGTCCTGTTTGTGATGACCGTCAAATTTTATTCTCTTTCTTTTAAACATGAATGGCTCCTCTGAAACAACACAGCAGCCTGGTATAGCTCTAGATCACTGGTTCCCAATGTGGGGCCCACTCCCCACAGGGGGGCAATTTTATTTTTAATGGGGCAATTCGAAAATGAGCTATTAACTGGATTTTTGAAAGCCAGCTAATTGATCTTATATATTTATGATGAAACAGCTGTGTTTCATTTACCGATTGTTGTCTTTGTTAAAGTGCATTTCCTAGGGCCTGGTCTGAAAAGGATATCCCAGCTTGGGGGGGTGGGGGTGTAGGGAGCAACTGCTATCCAATCAGATGTGTTCCCACTAAGGATTGTTAGGTTAATCGTTAGGTTTACATTTATTTTTAGTCTGTGTTTTCCCAGGCCGTGTTTTACAAGACTTTTCCTCTCAGAGCAATCTGGGGCTGGGGCTGGGCCACACATGCGTAGGCCTTGCCAGGCCTGTGTGATTCATCTCCACCTACTGAACTACCAAAGCATTTCCCACTAAGCTGCAGGTTCAAACCGAGTGGGTGAGTAGGGGGGGGTCATAGGTTACAACCCCCTTTTGTTCCTGACAATCTTATTATTCATAAATTAAGCTAAGAATGTTTTTAAAATTTCCCTCTTTCTGCGCCATCTTCTTTTAATAGTTATTTCTTTTAATAATTTGTGTCATTTCATAAGTTTTTCTCACATTTATTTCTTTTAGTCACAAACCCTACGCATAAAATGAGTAGGGAAAGCAAGAAAAAAGTTCGTCAGTATTCACAAAAATATTTAAAACTTGGCTTCATACCCGCTATCCATGATGAAGAGTCACCTTTCTGCCTTTTATGCCAACAATGTTTGATCAACGAATCAATGAAACGAGGTCGTCTTGAGGCGCATTTGAAGGTGAAACATACTGTGTATGTAAATTCAGATTTAAATTACTTCAAATCTTTAAAGGAGAAGTTTGAAAAAAGATCACAAACTGTTACTGTCAGTAGTACTCTTGAGGCTAGTTATGAAATGTCTTTACTCATCTCTAAATCTGGAAAAAAATCATACTACAGGGGAGGATTTAATTAAACCATTAATATCAGCATTTCTTAAAACAGTTCTGGAAAAAGATGACAAAGATGTGAAAGCCATGCCACTCAGTAACAATACTGCTAGCAGAAGAATAGATGAAATGAGTGAAGATATTGAAACACATCTTGTTGAAAAGCTGAAATCAAGAAAATTCTCAGTAGAAATGGATGAATCAACTCTGAGAGACACTGAGGCCTTATTGCTAACCTATATATTGATAAAGGTGAATTTAAAATTGATGAAAGATGAGAATTCAGAAATGCTTCTTGTGCACTGTGTTATTCATAGAGAGAACTTAGTGTCCAAAAATATTTCTCCTGTTCTTAATGAGGTACTAAAATCAGTTATAAAATGCATCAATGCTATTAATGCTGATGCCAAATGTGAGCATCTCTTCAAACAATTTTGTGAAGATAAAAATGCAGACCATGTGAGACTTGTACTTCACACTGAGGTAAGGTGGCTCTCAAAGGGAAATTGTTTGAAAAGATTCATGGAACTATTTGATGTTCTTAGTGACTTTTTAAGTGACAAGCCTGAAATGAAGCACCTGCTAACCGTTGATGGTAAAGCATTTGTGAGTTATTTAGCAGATTATCTTTGAAAAACTGAATATGTTGAATAAACAACTTCAAGGAACAAATAAAACTCTTGTTGATGCAAAGGCGAAGATATTTGGCTTTGTTACATTTATAGAGTTATGTCAAAAACATATTTCTGACAAAAATTTCGACATGTTTCATTGGCTAAAAAAATGTGAGGTCATTGATGCTGTTGTACTTGTCATTGTGGATCATCTGAAAATATTGGCCTCTGATTTGAAAGAAAGATTTTCTGATTTAAAACAAATTGATCTTCCAACATGGGTAGTGCAGCCAGTGCTGGTGGATCTATCTGATGCTTCAATGCAGTACCAAGAAGAACTCTTGGAAATGCAAAATGATGAGTCACTTAGCGCTTTATTCAATATAAAAGGAAGGATGGCATGGCTTTGTGATGAGACAGAAACTAAATACCCAAATTCAACCTACTTTGCAAGAAAACTGCTGTTACCATTCCCATCTTCATATTTAGCTGAATGTGGCTTTAGTGCTGTAAATGATTTGCTACTGAAGAAAAGAAATTGACTGGATATCATTGAATGAGGAGACTTGAGAATGAAGCTGACTAAATTGGAGCCTAATATAAAATCTCTCTGCAGCAGGCATCAAGCACAAGGATCTCACTAACTTAAGTAGACTAAAGCTGCAATTCTACAACATTTTCCTGGGAGTAAGCCCCATTGAAGACAATGGTACTTACTTCTGAGTAGACATGCATAGGATTGCATTGTAAATATGATCTTGGGTGAGCTCAAATTGTATTTTGAATTTGTTAGGTACCTTTATTTTAATAAGTATAGTAATTAATATGATCAAAGTATTACAGAAAAAGCTTTCATTAAAATTATTTTATATTTATGCATTTCAGTTCTCTATTATATGTTTTGAAACTTTATTTGCTGTTTTTTCATATCCCTTCGTACTATTATTTTTTAAGTTCCCCAGTACTTCTACTGTCTTTCGTTCTTTTCATGTTCTTTGGAATCTTGTTTAAACCAAGTTAATGGCCTTTTAGGCTTCCTCCGCATGAGTAGGAGTTCACTTTTGGAATAGTAAGAATTATATGTCATGGGGGGGGGGGCATCAGGATTTTAGAGATGCTTAGGTGGGGCATGGCCAAAAAAAGGTTGGGAACCATTACTCTAGATTCTTTACTTGGAAGGGATGCAAAACCAACCATGAGAAGGAGAAAGTATAGTACAATTAACATGCTTTACCTGTATTCACATAAGCCTTTGTGAACCAGTGTCAGGCAATCCTAGACGTAAAATAGAGTAGAATAGAATTTTTTATTGGCCAAGTGTGATTGGACACACAAAGAATTTGTATTGATGCATATGCTCTCAGTGTACATAAAAAATCTTTTGGTTCATCAAGAATCATAAGGTACAACACTTAATGATAGTCCGGGTACAAATAAGCAATCAAATCATATTAGAAACCAGTGCAGTGGTTCCAAACCATTTTTTGGCCATGTCCCACCTAAGTTAGCTAAGTAGCCAGTTTTGTTTTCTCGCCAAAGTTTTTTTTTATTGTAACTTCCTTATTGTTATGGGTAATTTTTTTTTGCTTTAGGAGTTATTTTTGGTATGTATAGGTTAATGACTCTATTGACTTCGAGCAAAAAAGTGTTATAATGGTCTTCTGCAGTATTGCAACCTGTGAACAAAAGGTGCTAATCAAGACATGCGAAGTCGGCAGCTATGAGATCATAGTTGGCTTTTTTAAAATTATAATTTGGAGTCCCATCATTATGACCCTCTTTGCAAGGACAGAAATGGAGACAAAGATCAATCATACTGTGATCACTGTTGGAAAAAGATTCTTTAACTTGTAGGCCATAAATTAAGTTTAAGCTATTGCAGAAGATGAGATCCAAGCAATTGTTGAGCCTAGTGTTGTTCATTACCAACTGCTCCAGCCCCAGAGTTGTAACATCATTGTACAGGGTTGCATGTATAGGCTCGGTTGTACATTAGTTTAGGATCCAATTAATTAGAGGCAAATTGAGGTCACTAAGAAAGTTAAAGGGATGCGGGCAGGAAGCTGTCCACGTTAGTAGTGCAATTATCCTGTTCATATGAACAAGGTCATAATCAGGGGCTCTATAACATAGCAAGAAACGAATTGTGGTATTTAATATAAGGGGCATGCATAAGCGCACCACTACCGTCCCTGTCCTCTTGTCCTCATTTATCTGTACTTCTTTGCTTATGTTATGTTTATACAAACACCTACTATCTTGTACATGTTTGACAAACAAATAAATAAAATAAATTTAAGGACAGTTCACAGACAGTGATCTGAAGGAGCTGAAGTGGTGCAGTGGTTAAATGCAGCCATTGCAGGCTGACTGCTAGTTCAACAGTTCAGCTGTTCAAATCTCACTAGGCTCAAGGTTGACTCAGCCTTCCATCCTTCCGAGGTCGGTAAAATGAGGACCCAGATTGTTGGGGGCAATATGCTGAACTCTGTAAAACCGCTTAGAGAGGGCTGTAAAGCACTATGAAGCGGTATATAAGAAAAGTGCTATTGCTATTGCTATCTCAGGAAGGGCAAGCTCCTGTGTAACATTAATCTTTTTCAGACCTAGGGACTTTTAATAGACTTATAGAATACCCTGAACTTGTTCTGCTCAGGCCAGCTATCATTGGAACTGATTGCTTTTGAGCTTTTTTTCAATTGTGGGGTCAATTAACAGGATCCACATGACTTTTAGGTTGTCAAAATATAGTTTTCTCTCCAGATGTGTCTGGCCCCTAAAGCAATACAATGCAGGAGAAAATTAGGAGAAAAGATTAAGTAAAGCAAATCAGTTTAGATTTTATCAGCCACACAATTCCCCAACCACCAATTTATTCTAGCCACTGGTACTACAGTTTGTGAAAAGGGCAGCAAGTGCAAGAGAAAAATTCATTTACTGCTAGACTTAAGCTGCAATAAAATAGAAATCTGGAATTCTCTATTTTTTTAAAAAATAAAATAACTCACCCTCATCTGCCTTGACTATTTCATTTTAGTTAAGGATGCTGGTTATCGAGAGAATATTTGTAAATATTTCTTATGCTATTATTCTGGGCTGATATGCCTAACACAATAAAATGAAATTTGTTAAGTAAAGAGGAAAATGAATCCTTTTGAAGACAGTAAAAACTGGAGAAACTGTCAAAGAAATCAAATATCTTTGGTTGGCTTTTAAAAAAAAATGTCTCCAGGACCTCCTCTTCTATTTCAACCCACTTAAATTCAGAGTTCCCCCAAACTCAATTAATTATCCCTGTTTTCCGTTTGATGATGGGTGGTGACGGTTAGTGAAGCTCCAGAAATGCTCTTTTTATGTTATGGAAGTTTTCTTCCCTTGAAATCAGATTGGTCTCTACATCATTATTTCAGGAAAATACTAAACAGAGATCTACTGAAGAGGGCTTTTGACATACTGTTGGTACATAGCACTGTTTACCACCAGTTTGACACCTCTGATCTAAAGCTATATCAGGCTCCTGTGTTGTTTCAGAATAGCTATCCGTGTTTAAAAGAAAAATAGTAATTCTTGGAGGTCCCAAAGGTGCTTTTTCAAGAAGCAACTGGACTTTGTGGTTTTTCTTTGAAGAGGTTTCGCTTCTCATCCCAGAAGCTTCTTCAGCTCTGGGAGATGAGAATCTCCATAAACATAATAGAATAGAATATAATTCTTCATTGATTGGACACACACGGAATTTGTCATTGGTGCATGTGCTCTCAGTGTACGCAAAAGAAAAGATACATTTGTCAAGAATCATGACACTCGGTGGCCATCACAAACAGGGCCCTGATGTGTTCAGAGAGAATGAAACAAGAACAATTAAAGAAGCACAAACATTTTGTTCAGGTTAATGTAGGATGAATCTGGTCATCCCTTCTTTGAAAAAAAATCACAATCGTTTAAAATGAAATGAAGTGACACAAAGAACAGAGATGTAATGCAATTTTTTTTTATTTTTAATCATTCATTTAAAAGCAGAGATATTATTGCTGGTTTACATAAAAGTTAGGATATTCAGAGTTTTGGTTTTGTGCTGGCTGAAGGGTAAAGAGAAAAAAAGGAAAGCACGGAAAATATCTAGGTAGGTTACAAGGGTAAAACCTGAGTGCAGATTATGAAAAAGAGTTCAGGAAATGAGCCGCAGGATCAGCAGAAAATGATATATTTTTTTTCCATACAAGAGAAGCCATCTTGAGGGAGACTCCATCCGATCAATTCGTATCATCTTCAGATACTGTTAAATGTGACCTTCCTCGTAGTGCACAGGATCACAAGCAATGACAATATATCTGGGTGAAGTGCTTTCCCTGTAATCGCAAGGAGGTTTGGTGGATGATCCTTTCATCGTGCAGGTGGTGACCCGGAACTGGTTCCTGCTACGCCGCAATCTGTTGTCAATGGCTTCTCCACCGTTCACGCACACAGCTGTGATTCTGTTTTGTGTGTCATGGATGAAGGTGTTCACCTCCTTACATCTGGGGCTGGTCATGCCGCGTCTTTGCATCATTTTATTACAGTAATGATCTCCCACATTGCTTTTGGGGTTATCGTAGTGCTGCCTCAGGAAGGTTTCATAGTCAGCAGCGAAGGTGCCCAGCATCAGGACAGCAGCCAGGACTACGAAGAGCCCAAGGCCAAATGCCTTGAACAGCATGATCAGCTCTGCCACAGAAGAAAGGGAGAAAATGCATGAATATCTCCATCTGAAACCAGTGGTTGAAATATCTAACACTGAAATGGACCCTTCTATTTTGTCTGTTATGGAAAATATTTGACTTTCCCTGTTGTCAAAA
This sequence comes from Diadophis punctatus similis, assembly GCA_023053685.1. NCBI lineage: Eukaryota > Metazoa > Chordata > Lepidosauria > Squamata > Dipsadidae > Diadophis > Diadophis punctatus. Next base: position 2,644,777 of record JALIGW010000023.1, on the reverse strand, counting down.
TTTGGGAATTTTCCTTGGAAGTTCCTCCATGGAATTTCTAAGGAGGCTACACCCCTCCCAGTAGAAGCAAACCAATGAAAGTTTTCCAGACTCTCAAATTCAGACAGAAGGAATGGGGTCTGAAGGCCAAATGCCTTGAACAGCATGATCAGCTCTGCTACAGAAAGAAGGGAGAAGTTGCATGAGTATCTCAATTTTGGTAACAATCATTGAAATATCTAGCACTGAAATGAGCCTTTCTATTTTTGCCAATACGGAAAATATCTGACATCTAGGAGGCACCTTAGACTGACAAGTAGTAGTTGACATTTGAAATATATTTCAAACACATTGGGGTATAGTTTAAAGATAATGTTTAGAGACATATACATTTAAATCCTTGCAAGAGGTCCTAAGGAATATTAGGCAGGGAAGGAACTTGCTTCAGAATCTGCCTGGGGAATTTTTAAGGAAGGCTACATTCTTTGCAGTGGAAACAAGCAACTGAAAGTTTTCCAGACTCTAATATTCAGACAAAAGTTACATTAGTTTAAGAGGTGACTTCTCTTGCTGATGAATGGAAAGGCTCTTCACGCATCCTTGAATTGGCAAAAACGTCTACCAATGTAATATAGTAATGGTATGTGGGAATGGCCTTAGGAGACAGAAGAAAGAGCCACAGGCTAGGCAATGGCCAGATAAGAAGCAGCTGAACTTGGAGAAGGAATGGGGCAAGGCAAATTTCTCAGAAGGGAAATTTGCCCTCCTTACTTTCTTGGATTGCAGAGATGACATGGGAGAAATGTACTTTTAGACTAATGCTGACTAGGCCAGCATCTGAGATATAATATCAAATCCACCTACAAGAGAAAATAATACCTATCTTAAAAGTTATACCAGACTGACACTTGCAACTCAGACTATCCATCAGCACAAACCCATATGGTTTTGGATTTCCAGAATTTCTAAAGAGACCTAGATTGATGAAAGGTGTTTTAGATAAACTTTGAAGGTTGGCTATTCCTAAGTGGCTGAGTGCAAACCACTATCATGTTCTCCAGACATTGGCTATGCTGCTGTGATGTATCCTGTATCCTAGATGGACATTGAAAAAACCAGGATTGGAATGTTGTTATAGAAGAGCTTCTTTGAAGCAAATCAAAAGTCAGTTTAGTGGAGTCAAGTTCTCTAACAGACAGAGATGAAACTGTCAACTGAGTATCAAAAAGAACGAAGACAATATATTCCTATATTTGCTGATGTACTACTGACAATGTTGTATCAAAGTAACCCTGTGATTTGGAATCGTGGGCAGATAAAGAGGGCCAAAGAGTGGGGGTGGAGGAAGGACATGAGTAAGGATATTCTATTAATATTTCATCCGCTTCTGTGTACCCTTTGAAGTTAAAGTTAAACTGCACAAAATGGCTTGTCTTACAAGATTTCTTTTATAAAATATTCTTTATCAATCTTCAAGAATGTATCAAAAAGCAAGAGCAATAAAACAGTAATCGGAGCAGTAAAGAAAAAAGAAGAAGAATCAATAAAAGTAGATATCTAGCACCCTTTGGAACAAAACAAATAAAATCTTCACCTATTGAGTTCTAAAGTGACTGGCGTCAGCCACTGTTTGCTTAACTTAAAAATTCCCAGCTTTCAGGAGAATCTTGGGAGAAGAATCCAATGAACAGGAAGACAAAAGAATGGAAAGGCTGAGTATGAACATGCTTTCAGTATGAGTATGAATACGCTTTCAGGGTTCCAGAGAAAAAGAAAAGAGAAGAGAAATTCCCAGACCTCTTATACCCAAGAGATCAATAATTCCAAACAGTAGGTAGAAATTATAGGGAAGTAGATTTGAGCCAAACCTCTAGATGTCAAAATAGGGAAGTAGCAGCTCCTCTAGAAAAAGTGAAGTGGAAGCTAGAAAGACCCTACTGGGGATCCTGTGGAACGGATTGAATGCAATAATCCAAATGCCCCCTCCAGTTTTCGTTTATGATCATTCATCAAGGTTGACAAGGAGGTCGGCCAAATGCCTTCAAAAACATTTTCTGCCCCTATGATTCTTGATTTTACTTCTCCTTCCACCCATCATGGCCCATGGGAAATCTCAAACCATTTTAGTATCTCACCTGAAACTCTGGGCTCTATCAGTTTGATTTTTCTCAGTTGCTTTGCAGAAAAAAGAGCAGCCACAGCTTTCTCTGAGAGTTGTCTTTTCTCCTCTGTAGAATTTGTGGTTGGAGGCAAACAGAAAGAAAGGGATCAACCTTCCCTAATGACTAACGTGCCAAAATATTTCATAATTTAGTCTGATAGGGAAAGGCGGGACTATGAAAGGGAAAGTTTAATGAACAATCAACAGTGCAGATATACGGAAGAATAAGTTGGTTCTAAAAACATTGCTAATTAACACGAACAGATTTCCTTTAATCTTCCTTAGATTAAAACAGATTAAAGATTCCCTTTAATCTTCCTTGATATATTTTTAACTCTGTAATAATAAATTAGGTAGCAAGCATATCCTGTCCATGCATCTAGCAATATTAAAGTCGAACAAAAAGACAAAATGTGATAAGATTGCCTTTTTATTTTCCTAACAATGAAAAAAAAATCTGGAAGTGATTTAGTTGGTGGGGGGAAATAAACACTAACAACTTGTTACTTAAGACAGGTTATGTGCCAATTTTAGGAGGACTAGATGGGTCGACCCATTTTCCAAAGCACCAGAAAGCAAGACAAGAAACAATGGATGGAATCCATTGGATGAGAAGTGAAACATCTTCAAGGAAATGCAAGAAAGTCCAGTTGCCTTTTGTAAAAGCACCTTTGGGATAACCATTACCTGGATGCCTCTCTATAGACAATGGATAGAAACTTAATATGAAGAGAAGCAACCTAGAACTAAGGTGACATTATCTAACAGTGAGAACAATTAACCAGCGGAATGACTTGTCTCCAGAAGTTGTGGGTGCTCAATCACTGTAGAAGAGACTGGGAAGGCATTTGTCTGGAATGGCATAGAGCAGTGATGGGAAACCTTTTTCGGCTTGGGTGCCAAAAAGGTGCACACACGCGCGATAGCGAGCGCGCACGTGCCCACACCCATAATGCAATGCCCTCCCCTGTGCATGAACACACACATCCATGCCCCCCCATGCATGCACACAACCCCCTGCTGCCCCACGTGCATGCACACAGGCCTCATTGAAACCTCCGGACTTCCAGTAGGCCTGTTGGGCTGTTTTTCGCTCTCCGTAGGGTTCAGGAAAGCCTCCTGATGGTGAAAAATGGCCCAATGGGCCAACCAGAAGTTTGGAACTTCTGGATGGCCCATTGGGCTGTTTTTTGCCATTCCCAGGGTTCAGGAGACTTTCCTGAAGCCTAGGGAGATGAAAACAGCCAAAAAGAAGGCCAAAAATTAGCTGGCATAGCTGACATAGGGCAACGCCTCGTGTGCCCTCTGATATGGCCCCGCGTGCCACCTGTGGCACGCATGCCATAGGTTCACCATCACTGGCATAGGGTCACCTGCTTGAGCAGATGGTTGGACTAGAAGAACTACAAGGTGTCTGTTAGTCTCTTAATTAATGAGAAAAAGTGGCAACAAGAAGATGGTATAGACTGATTATAAACATTGGCATGAAAAGTAGCAGCAATGGTGCATTGGAAGATCTTCAAGGAAATACCATTTGCTGCAAGCAATAACTGTTAGGACTGCAAAATGGACAAATAGAAAACAAAGAAGCTAAAATACTCTGGGATTTTAGAATTCAAACAGACAAGTGCACTCATGGCGCAACCCTGAGCAAACCGGCAGCAAAAGGATCAAGAACACACCCCTGACAACTGGTGATCACAGGACCACAGGATGCTGCCATGGTCATGAATTGCCACAATTTTGAAGTGCCAGAATGTCAATCACATGACCGCAGGGATGCTGAATGGGTTATAAAAGTATACAGATACTTCTTTTGGTGTTGTCAAAACTGAACATAGTTAAATGAAGCAACCAGTAAACAGAGACTGTTACAGACAGTTTTTCAGGTTAATTTCCTTTTCACATTTTTTTACAGGTGCTCTGTCTTGCTAATTCCAATTTCAACTCTCAGAAATTCTTTTTTTTAAAAAAAATAATCTTTATTGAAATTTTAGAATAAAAAAGAACACGAACAACACACAACAACACACGGACATAACACATATAGCACGAACGAATACACATATTTACACGCAACATTACAAAGAAATTGAGTACTTTTTTACAGCGTTCTTGAAGTATTTGTTTTGTATCGAAATCTGTATATACATTTTAAGTATGTTCCATAACATAGGTGTCGGTGGTAGTCATCCGTAGGTTAATTCATTTAGTTACAACTTACAGAAGAGAGTGGTTTTAAACATATCTCAATTCATCTGCCAAATTTTTAATTTTGGGTTTTGGCTGATCCAATTATATAGCTTGTTCCATATTTGGTAGAAATCTGTATCTTCCTTCCCATGTATCTGCATTGTTAATTTGCACATTTCTGCGCACTCCAGTATTTTTCTGATGGATCATCGAGGCAGTGGGGGTATGTTCTAGTTTCCAATTTTGGGTATATGTTAATCTGGCTGCTGTAACTATATGTAGTATTAAATATCTTTCTTCTTTTGAGTATTTTCTACGGAGTATCCCTAATAAAAAAAATTCAGGTTTTAGTGGGATTTCTCTCTGTATTATTTCTTCCAGCCAAGCTCTAATTTTGTTCCAGAAGGTTCTGGCTTTAGGGCACGTCCACCATTGGTGGTAGTAAGTTCCTCTCTCTTTTTTACATTTCCAACATTTTGAGGAGGTTGTTGGGAACATTTTTGCCAGTCGGGCTGGGGGGAGGTGCCAGCGATAAAACATTTTGTATATATTTTCTTTGTATGTGGCCGCTAGTGTAAGTTTGTAGTTTAGTTCCCAAACTTTATCCCATTCTGAGAGTGTTATTGAATAGCCAAAGTTTTGTGCCCAAGCTATCGTGTTGCCTTTCACCACTTCTTCAAAAAGATTATATTCTAACATAAAGTCATAAAGTCGAGAAATTATTTTCCCATCTGGTCCTAGTAAAATTTTATCTAAAGCATGTTCATTTTGAAAGCCGGGTTGTATCGCGTCCCTGGTGTACCTTGTACTAATCTGTAGGTAGTGCCACCAATCTAGTTCAATTCCAAGTGTTCTAAGTTCTTGCCTTGATCTAATATTATCGTGGTCATCTAAAATTTGTTTGTAAGTAAAGATTTTTTTATTGTTTAGTAGGTTAGGGTAGATAATCGCTTCTGTGGTGGAAAGCCATTTAGGAATTTTAGGATAGTGTGCTTTCTTTATTTTAAGCCAGACTTCAATTAGGGACCCTCTTATGTAGTGCCTCTGGAAGTAGGCATGTGCCTTCTGCTTTCCATCCCATAGGAATGCGTGCCACCCAGCCTATAAGTCAAAACCTTCTAATGTTAGGGTCCTATTGTTTCTTAATGTTACCCACTCCTTTATCCAGCTGAGTGCCGCTGCTGTATAGTAGCTCTCCCAATCCGGGAGTCCAAAGCCACCCCTCTGCCTCTTGTCATACAATGAAGTAGTTTTAATCCTAGCTTTCTTTTTGGCCCAAATGAATCTCTTAATTATATTGTTCAGTTCCAAGAAGTAGTTTCTCCTTAATCTAATTGGTGCTATTTGAAAGAGGAATAACACTTTTGGGAGGACCATCATTTTGATGGCCGCTATCTTCCCTAGAAAGGATAGCTGTAGTTTGGAACAACTTTCTAAATCCTTACTAATTTTTTGTGTTAGTTTTGTACAGTTGTCCTCTTTTATAGAACTACACTTCGCTGTTAACCACAATCCTAAATATTTAATTTTTTAACCGTCTTGATTCCCAATCTTATTTCTAAAGCTTTATTTTGTTCTTCAGTAAGGTTTTTAGTTATTATTTTAGTTTTATCCTTATTTAATTTTAATCCTGTCACCTTTCCGTATTTTTCTAGTTCTTCCAACAGGGCCATTCCAGATTTTAATGGGTCTTCCAAAATATACGTCATATCGTCCGCAAATGCTTGGACCTTATACTCTTCCTTTTTAATTTAAACCCTTTTATTTCACTACTGTTTCTTACCAGACTCAGAAGTACTTCTAATGTTGTTATAAATAACAATGGGGCTAACAGGCAGCCCTGTCGGACTCCTTTCCCTATAACTATTTTTTCAGTCAAATCGTTGTTTATTAAAATTTTTGCGTGTTGATCCTTATATATTGCTGATACTAAATTCACAAATTTTTCTCCAAATTTCATTTTTACTAGCTGTTTTATTAAAAATTGCCAATCTAGGCTATCAAAGGCTTTTTGCAGATCAATGAATACCAACGCCAATTGTTTCTCAATGTGAATATCATAATATTCCAGAGTGTCCAGGATAATTCTAATATTGTTTTTAATCTGTCTATTAGGTAGAAACCCGTTCTGATCCGGGTGTATTTCTTTATTTAAGATGTTTTTAAATCTTTCTGCCACAATGGAAGCGAGTATCTTATAATCGGAATTTAGGAGGGATATTGGTCTATAATTTTGAATCTTAGATTTATCCGTATCTTCTTTCGGGATTAAAGAAATGTAAGCCTCCTTCCATGAGTTTGGTATTTTGGCCATGGCCATTGCCTCTTTATATACATCTAATAGTAGTGGTTCTATTTTGTGACAAAATTGTTTATAGAACTCAGAAGGAATCCCATCTGGTCCAGGTGTTTTGTTATTTTTTTGTTTATTAATGGCCTTTCTAATTTCTTCAATAGTTATTTCTCTATTAAGTAACATCCTATCCTCTTCCGATATGACGGGTAGATCTATTTTTCCTAAATAATCTTCAATATCCTCCGGGATGATCTCCTCTTTCTTATACAAGTTTGAGTAAAACTTGTGAACAATATCTTTCTTCTCCTCCTGCTTAGCAAACACCGTCCCCATTTCGTCTTTTAGCTGTTCAATCCTCCTTTCAGCTCTCTCTTTTCTTAACTTATATGCTAGCCATCGGCCAGGTTTATTTGCCGATTCAAAATTTTTTTGCTTTGACAGTTTAATTTTCCTGGCCAGTGATTCCTGCTCGATCAGGTTGATCTTGTGTTTAGTAAGGATTATTTCTTCTTTTATACTATTGTCTTTAGGATCCTCTTGCTGTTTATTTTCCAGATCAGCTATTTTTGTATATAACTGACTTCGATGTTCTCTTTTTACTTTATTACGATTAGCTATATATGCTATGGTCAGCCCTCTAATGTAAGCTTTAGTTGTATCCCATAGGTTCTGTACCGTAGTCTGGTCTTGAGTATTAAGTGTGAAAAAGACTTCTAGTTCTTTTTCCATCATTGATTTATATTCTTTCTCATTCACAGCTCTAGTATCTAAAGTCCATTAAAAGTTCCTCCTTTTAATATGGCCTTTCCATTTTATCGATAGCGGGTTATGGTCTCCCCAAGTATTTGAGAGTATATCTATTTCCCCGATATCGTCAATAAGTTCAAAGTTTAACTACACCATATCTATTCTTGAACATGTATGGTGTATGTGTGAGAAGAAGGTATACTTTCTGCTGTCCGGGTTCAAGTGACGCCAACCATCTATCAATTTGAATTCCTGTTTCATATTCTGAAAAGGGGCGGGGAGTGTTCTCCTTATTGTTTTCCCTTTACTACCTTTATGGTCTAGATTTCCATCTGATACTGCATTAAAATCCCCTATCAAACAAATATTCTCCCATTGCAATTCCAAAAGTTTGGTGTATAGATTCAAGTAAAAATTTTTCTGTTTAGTGTTAGGTGCATATATAATTACCAATAATATTTCCTTCTTACCAATCTTTATTTCTATACATAAAATTCTACCATCATCATCTCTATAAATCAATTTAGGGTTAAGCCATTTTTTAATATATGCCACCACTCCCCCTTTTTTTCCTCTGCTAGTGTGGAAAATTGAATACCCAGTTTCGGATATTTGAGGATTGAAAGGTGGTTAATATGGGTTTCCTGGAGGCACGTGATATCATTATTCAATTTTAATAGTCTATGGAATATTTTTTTTCGTTTGGTAGGTGAATTGAGTCCATTGATATTCATAGAGATAAGTTTTATTTCCTCATCTTGTTCGGTTTCATTTAACGTTTCCTTTTTGACCACCTTTTCCATATTCAGATTGTGCTCTCGTGGTGACACCCTCCCTTTCATGCCTCTTTAGTTTCCCTCTTTCTCCTTTCTCCTTATCCAGTACTATACCCTCAGAACTTTGCTCGTCCACACTAGATCTCTCTCCCGTATCTTTAAGGTCCAGATCTGCCTCGTCTTTAAAATATTTTTCATAAAACTCTTTTGCCTCCTCTACTGAGCCTATACGAAATTTTTTATCAGACAGTGATATTAACAGACCCTCGGGCAGCAGCCACTTAAATATAATTTTTTGTCTTGTTAATTGTGCTGAGAGGAAGTTATAAGCTCTCCTTTTTTCTCTCACCCTTCTTGGAAGTTGTCGAAGTATTATAATCTCCTTTCCCTGAACTGTTAGAGTATTTTCTCTGGCCAGAGTGTAAATCTCATCCCTAATGTTCTTCTTAATAAATCTGATGTGGACTTCTCGGGGTAGCCTATTTCTACGGGCATAGCTCGTATACAGTCTAAAAACCTCATCCATTTCTCCAATGATTTCGTTTTGTGTCTTGTATCCAAGGCTGGCAATTATCTCTGCCATTTTTAAGGGTAGATTCTCGTCCTTCTCTTCAATTACGTTCTGAAATCTTAAATAAAAAAAAGAGCATTCTAACTCTAACTGGATAATAGCCAGCTCAAGGTCGTTGTTAATTGTCTCCAGCCTCTTCTCCTGTCTTTCCATTTTCTGGTCTATTTCATCATCTCTCCCTTCCACCTTTTTCAATCTCTCGTCATTTTTAGTAAGAGCTTCCTGTATAGTTCCCATTTTTTCCTCCATTGACCCCATTCTCTCATCAATCGTTTTAATATTCTCTTTCATTTCTTCCATATCCTCCCTAGCACCCCCATGATGTTTATCCATAGTTTCTTGTAATTTAATCATCATTTCTTGCAGTCCCATTAATGTGGACTGCATAGCTTGAGAGCTTGTGGGGGTGCCTGTCTTGTCAGTCATCATAGTCTCGATAGTACGTTGGCCTGGGGTAGAGGTAGCTGGTTTTTTCCCAGTTTTCGGAAGTGTGGTAATAGTGCTTGTCATCTTTAAGGATTCCCACACTTTATCCCAGACTCTCTCGGGAATGTTTTCAAATTCAATTGAAGAAAAAGCTTATGTACTCTAATAGTGTAAAAATATAGTTAACAATGTATCATAAATATGAGTTAAAAGTTGGATCAGTTAATTAATTCTAATATTATCACAATCTCCCTGCTTTGGGTTTGTTTGCAATCTCACATTAATACCAAAAAGTTACTTTCTATATAACATCCGTTATTTGTCATATACTAATATCACAAAGTTATTATGCTTTATCTAGACTTTTTGTAAAACGACCCTATTTTTCCATATATTACATGTTATAGTCCAGTATATTCTTACTGTTTTGTTGCGTCAGTCCAATTTCTATTCCGGTTTGTTAATGAGAGTCCTTTACTACTTCCACCCACTTTCTCACTTTCTTCATCCCACTTCTTCTTGTTGTTTCTGGTTTTAAATGTCCCTTTGAACTCCAAACTATCTCCAGTCAATACGTATGCAGCACAGACTTCCCAGGTTTTTTTTAGCTCTCAGCTCTCCTCTCTCCTCTCACCTCTCCATTACTTTCACACGTCCGTCTCTGCAGTTTCCGCTCCGCTCGGCTTCTCCTTGCCGCTTTTTAAATTTCTGGAGCCCTCTCCGCCTGGAGTGTTCCTTCACGTCTCGTCTCCAAAGGGAACTCTTCCTTCACCACCTTCAATAATACACAGTCAACTTTCTTTTCTCCTTCTCAAACTCTCCTCTCTCCTCTTCGCTGTTCACCCTCGTTGCTTCCTCTCTTTTGTCTCTCGGCCACATCTCCGGATCGGCTCAAAGAGTCGATTTCTTCTACCGCCGGATCGCAGGGATTCCTCTCGCTATCCGGGGGAGATTGCAGTCCCCCCGGATGCCTCGAGTGTTCCCCTTCTCGTTGCTGATCCCTCCAAGACCAACTTCGCCGTCTGGCCTCCGGAATCAGCAGAAATTGCGACAGCAGCCTCGGGAGGTCCCTTCGCTGCTTCGCATCGGTATGGCGTCCAAACCGGAAGTCCCAACTCTCAGAAATTCTTAAATGCATGTAGAAACCTTCCAACAAAATGGCAAAGTTTTGGCAGTGACTTTTTTTTACCCCAAGCTGAAAATGATTCTCCCCCTCACCCCCCAAGCATGATTCTCACAGAGTTCTTTGTAGTAAGATTTATTACCATGAAAGCGATAGTAGTAAAACATTTCCAGCAAGGGAGCTAATGTTCAGCTCTGTGACTTTTTTCTCACATCATTAGGGTGCACTGAAGGAATGGGCTTTCTTCACTCATGGGGAATGCTATAGCCAGGGGCTTATATAAAATGGCAGCTCAACACTATTAAAATGGTGGGCATAATGAGATCAGAACCCCACCCTTGTTTAATCCATTGCCTGGCTCACACACATTTACAAAAGGACTGGATTTCAATTTATTTATTTATTTGTATCCTGCTTCTATAATTTTTACAAATAATTCAAGGTGGCGAACATATCCAACACACCTTCCTTCCTTCTATTTTTCCACAATCCTGTGAGGTACTTGGGGCTGAGAGAGAATGACCCACCCAAGATCACCCAACCGGCTTTCAAGGCTAAGGCAGGACTTGAATTCACAACCTCCAGCTTTCTAGCTATTTTAAGATGGTTTACTCCCTTTCACAATGCTCCTCGCCTCTGAAGTGTAAAACAAAGAAGTTGAAAACAACTACTCCCTGGTCAGGCCAAGCATAAAACCTTTAGAGCCCCTTTACCATTAAATGACCTTTCTACAGTCTTTCACAGGCTAGAGAGCAGTGTGTTTTGAAGTTAACAACATTAAAATATATGGACTTCAACTCCCAGAATTCCACAGCCAGTTGATAATAATATATAATGTCACTGAGAAGCATTCTTGGATGAATTAGTGATGAAGAAGGTGATCTTGAAGAAATCTTCGGGTATTGCAGCAAAATGCAAAATTCTCCCTGCTTTTCACCATTCACTAAAATGGGTTGTGGGGGCTGGAGACCCAGTTCTGTTTTCACTGTCTGCATTTCATCATGATCAGCAGATGTGGCATTGTTGGCCTCATTTAGTGAAAGGTGAGGTAGCCCTCAAATATGGTGGGTAGTTTTTTTTCCCAGTTTTACAGATTTCTGAAACAAACGGGCATCTATGTGGGAGGGAGTTGTCAAAAAAGTCACGTTCATGGCTGGAAACATGTGACTAAAAGTCTATCCAAGGTTGCCATCATCATCATCATCATCATCATCATCATCATCATCATCATCATCATCATCATCATCATCATCATCATCATCAGAGTTGTAAGGGACCTTGGAGGTTTTCTAGCCCAACCCCTGTAAGGCGAAAGGATTCTGGTTCAGACCTTCTTGTCTGTAGATACATTGTCATTGCTTGCAGCAATGGATTGCCTGTGCACTATGAGGAAGGTAAAATCTACCAGTATTTGAAGATGATCTGAGTGGATCAGATGGTGTCTCCCTCAAGATGGCCGCTCTTCCTTGGGAAAGATCTCATCTGGTGCCTCATTTTCTGCAGACATTTTATGATTTGTACACCATTGCTACCATTATAACCTATCTAGATATTTCTTCTGCTTTCATTTTGTCTCTTTACCTTTCAATCAGCCCAAAAACAAAATTCTGAATATGCTAAATTTTGTGTAAGCCATCAATGTAATCCATCAATGGTGCATGTGCACCAGCGTGCCTACCGTCCCTGTCCTAATGTTCCCTCTTATCAGTACCAATCTTATGTACATAAACAATGTTACATCTGGAGAAGGCGTGGCCAGCGCCGCGGCGGTACGGAGCTTTCCCCAATCCTGTTGGAAAGCCCCGAATCTGCACTGCCTGAGGACCCGGTCCGTTCAGGACCAGGTCAGAACCACCCAGAAGGGGTGGGGAAGAAGAGGAGCGCCTGTCGGCAGATTGAGGGGTCTGCAAACCCCCCAGGGAGCCGGCTTTGCCTCCTCGACCGGCGGCGTACAGAGACGGCTATGCAAAATGCCATCTCTTAGTTGGGGCGGTTTACATCTGCAAGGATTTGAAATGGTGATTGGAGTCATCTGGGAAAGTTTTCTGAAATTTGTAATGGAGAAGTTGAAGAAGACGGAGGCTGGTGAGTTACACTGCCCAAAGAGAATTTTAAAAAAGAAACGTTCAAATTTAAAGGGGAAAAAAAAGAGACCAGAAATCAGGAAGCAGCTGTTAACTATGTGGATACAATGGTGGAACAAAATTAAAGAGACCTGTAACTAAAGCCCAAATATTAAAGATTTAGAACTGTGTTTAAAGACTGAATATTGATGAAAGAAAACTGGGAGTTAACTTGGAAGGATTAATTGGAAAATTGGAACTGATTGAAACCGGAAAACTTTAATAGGACAGAGAAAAGGAATTTGATTGGAGAGTGCCATCTGGTGGTTGGAAGAATTACTGTTGTGGAAAAATTCTTATGATGTTTGGATAGCAGTGGCCTTGAACTAAGAACAGCTGGGGACTCTGGAAAGAGCTGTTGTTATTGTGTAAAAGATAAATATTTGGATTGAGATGGAGAAGAACAAAAACAGGACTGAAATTTTTAATAATAAACAAGGAACGGAAAGACTGTTCGGATTATATGGATAAGACTGAATTTGAACAGAGATTAACAACAAAAGAGCAGAAAGACTTGGCTCTCTAACTACAAAATGGATATTTACAAATTAAAAAGAGCTGTGGATTATATTTCTTTTAGTAGCTGGATGGACTGGTATATTAACAATTTGTGATTCTGAAACAGCTGGACTTTGCTGAACTTGTGGACTGAAAACTACTGAATCTAACTCACTGCGGTGGTGAGGCCCCTCCTCAAGAAGCCTTCCCTGGACCCGGCGGATTTAAAGGACTTCCTTCCGGTCTCCAACCTTCCCTTTGCGGGGAAGATTGTAGAGAAAGTGGTGGCACTCCAGCTCCTATGGCTGTTTGATGACACTGATTTTCTGGATCCCTTTCAATCAGGTTTCAGGCATGGCTACAGTATGGAAACGGCTTTGGTCACCCTGATGGATGATCTCTGGTGAGCCCGGGATGGGGATTATTCCTCCATCCTGGTGCTACTTGACCTCTCAGCGGCTTTCGATACCATTGACCATGGTATCCTTCTGCATCGTCTCGGCGAGGTAGGAGTGGGTGGCACTGTTTTACAGTGGCTCTCCTCCTACCTCTCTGATAGGACATAGTCAATGTTGACAGGGGCAGAGACTAGGCCCCTACTTTGTGGGGTGCTGCAGGGCTCAGTCCTCTTGCCCATCCTGTTTAACATCTACATGAAACCGCTGGGTAAGATCATCCGACGACACGGGGTGAGGTACCAGCAGTATGCTGATGATACCCAGTTGTACATGTCCACCCCGTCTCAATTCAGGGAAGCTGTGGACGTAATGGCCCGCTGCCTGGATGATGTTAGGGTCTGGATGGGGATGAACCGGCTAAAACTCAACCCTGACAAGACTGAGTGGCTATGGATATTGCCTCCCAAGGATTCTGTCAATTGTCCCTCCTTGGTTCTTGGGGGGAGGGAGAAATTAGTTCCCTCAGAACGGGTTCGCAATTTGGGTGTCCTCCTAAATCCACAGCTAAAATTGGAGCAACATCTTTCAGCTGTGGCTAGGGGGACCTTTGCACAGGTTCGCCTGATGCACCAATTGTGACCCTACTTGGAGAGGAGGCTCTACTCACAGTCACTCACGCCCTTATCACCTCCCGGCTGAATTACTGCAATGTGCTCTACATGGGGCTACCCTTGAAGAGTATCTGGAGACTGCAATTGGTGCAAAATGCAGCTGCGCGAGCTGTGGTGGGTGTGCCTAGATATACCCACATAATACCTATTCTCCGCCAGCTGCATTGGCTGCCCATTAGTCTCCGGACCCAATTTAAGGTGTTGGTTTTGACCTTTAAAGCCCTACATGGCTCAGGGCCAGGTTACCTTCGGGACCACATCCTGCTGCATACCTCCCTACGACCCGTTAGGGCTCACAGAGTTGGTCTCCTCCAGGTCCCATCGACCAAGCAATGCCAGTTGGTGGGGCCGAGGGGGAGAGCCTTCTCAGTGGGAGCTCCCTCCCTTTGGAACCAACTCCCTCCAGAGATCAGGACTATCCCCACCCTGCTGGCCTTCCGTAAAGCAATAAAAACCTGGCTCTTCCGGCAGGCGGGGTGAAAGTGAGACCAATCAGACTATATGTGGGTCTCCCCCCTGGTTATGAATGCTAGATGTTTTTTTAACTTTTGTAGTTTTTAATTGCTATATGATTTTATACTTATAAATGGATTTGACATGTTGTTAGCCGCCCAGAGTCCCCCGGGAGTTGGACGGCGTACAAATCTATTTAAATAAATAAATAAATTAAATAAATAAGGAAATAAATTGATCAAAGACTGAACTTTTTAAAGTTTTGCAAAGATGGAGATAGTTGATTACGAAGAATTGGTTGAGTTTATGAAGGATCTTTTTGAAAGCTTTAAAAAAACTGTATTTGGAGTATCCGAGACAGGGAAAAATGAAGTACAAATGGGGAAAAAATTGGACAGGAGAACAGAAGAAGAAAAGAAGAGAGAAGAAGATACTATAAATGATGATGAAAATGAAAATAACTTTAAAAACGCAATACTGATTAATGATGATGACAATGATAAATATCCCACTTAGTTCAATAGTGAAAATGGAGATAAAGATAATAGTTACAATGATAATAGAGATGATGATATTAAGAATAACTATCTTCAGAGTGATGATAAGGATTTCCAGATATATAAAATAGAAAAAAGAATGGAGAAAAGCAGATATATACAGATAGTAAACTTAAGAGGGAGGAAAAGATCTGAAGATAAGGGACATAGTCATCACCCCTCTGTCATAGTCAGATCATTTCCTACTGAGGTTGGATTTCGCAGCTCCATTCCTCCCCTGCAGGGAGGCGGGACCGACTAGGTGGTTCCGCCCCAGGTGCCTAATGGAGCTGGAAGGATTCCAGAGGGAACTTTGGGAAATACCTGAAACCCTGGTACGCAATTTGGTTGATTCCCTGGTGGCTGCTTGGAACACCGCAGCATCAGGGGCTTTAGACCGAATTGCGCCTTTGTGACCTCTCCGCGGCAGTGGATCCCGGAAAGCCCCCTGGTTTACTGAGGAGCTCCGGGAGATGAAACGCCAGAAGAGACGTCTGGAGCGCCGCTGGAGGTCCAGCAAAACCGAATCCGACCGAACACTATTAAGAATTTACATCAGATCTTATTTAGTGGCGATAAGGGCGGCAAAATGATCTTATTTTTCTGCTCTTATTGCGTCTGCAGATTCTCGCCCAGCCACCTTGTTTAGGGTGACTCGCTCCCTCCTTGCTAAAGTGGGGAGCGAGGAACACTTGCAAGGTAGAGCTGAGGAATTTGCAGAGTTTCTGTCGGATAAAGTCGCTCGGATCTGGTCGAACCTGGACTCTGGCTGGGCAGAGTCCATGGAGTTGACAGGGGCAAGTCTTAGTCCACCATTGTGGGAGGAGTTTGGGCCTGTTTCTCCCGAGGATGTGGACAGAGCCGTGGGGGCGATGGGGGCCTCCACCTGTTTATTGGACCCGTGCCCCTCCTGGTTGGTCTCGGCCAGCAGGGAGGTGACATGCGGCTGGATCCGGGCGGTGGTCATCGCTTCTTTGGAGGAGGGATCCGTACCGCAGTCGTTAAAAGCTGCGGTGGTGAGACCCCTCCTGAAGAAGCCTTCCCTGGATCCAGCTGACTTGAAGAACTATCGTCCGGTCTCCAACTTACCTTTTTTAGGGAAAGTTGTGGAGAAGGTGGTGGCTACTCAGCTTCTGCGACTTTTGGATGAAACAGAGCATCTAGATACCTATCAGTCGGGTTTCAGGAGCGGCTACAGTACAGAAACTGCCTTGGTCGCTCTGATAGATGATCTCTGGCGGCCCGGGATGGCGGAAATTCCTCTATCCTGGTGCTACTTGACCTCTCAGCGGCTTTCAATACCATCAACCATGGTATCCTTCTGCATCGTCTCGGCGAGTTGGGACTGGGAGGCACCGTTTTACGGTGGTTCTCCTCTTATCTCGCCGATAGGATGCAGTCGGTGTTAATAGGAGGGCAGAGATCCTCCCCTAGGCCCCTGTTATGCGGGTGCCTCAGGGATCGGTTCTCTCGCCCATCCTGTTTAACATTTACATGAAACCGCTGGGCGAGATCATCCGCAGACATGGGGTGCGTTTTCACCAGTACGCTGATGACACCCAGCTGTACATCACCACCCTGTCTGATTTCAGTGTGGCAGTTGATGTAATGTGCTGGTGCCTGGACGACGTTAGGATCTGGATGGGGAGGAACAGACTCAGACTCAACCCCGACATGACTGAGTGGCTTTGGATATTGCCTCCTAAGGACTACGACAACTGTCCCTCCTTGGTTCTCGAGGGAGCGAAACTGACTCCCTTGGATCAGGTCCGCAACTTGGGGGTCCTCCTAGATCCACAGCTAAAATTGGAGCATCATCTTACTGCTGTGGCTAGGGGGGCCTTTGCACAGGTTCGCCTGGTGCACCAGTTGCGGCCATACCTGGAGAAGGAGGCTCTACTCACGGTCACTCATGCCCTTGTCACCTCCCGTTTGGACTACTGCAACGCGCTCTACATGGGGCTACCCTTGAAGAGTATCCGGAGACTCCAGCTGGTACAAAATGCGGCTGCGCGTGCTGTGGTGGGTGTACCAAGGTACACCCATGTGACACCGATACTCCGCCAGCTGCATTGGTTGCCCATTAGTCTCCGGGTCCAATTCAAGGTGTTGATCATCATCTTTAAAGCCCTTCATGGCTTAGGACCAGGCTATCTCCGGGATCGCATTCTGCCTCATACTTTCCTCCGACCGGTTAGGGCCCACAGAGTTGGCCTCCTCCAGCTCCCGTCAACCAAGCAATGCCGGCTGGCGGGCCCTAGGGGGAGGGCCTTCTCTGTGGCAGGCCCCGCGCTCTGGAACCAACTTCCTCCAGAGACCCGAACCATCCCCACCCTGCTGGCCTTCCGAAAAGCCGTTAAGACTTGGCTTTTCCTGCAGGCAGGGGGTAGAGCTTAATTCCATCTGAACTCTCCCCCGGGTATGTCTGGTTGTTGAATGGTTTTTTTATACTGTAATTTTTAATTTTTATATTTTGATTTTAAACTCAACTGTTTATTGGTTATTCTTGTATTTTCCTTGTGTTGGACGCCGCCCTGAGTCCCTCGGGAGTTGGGCGGCATATAAGAAAACCAAATAAATTAAATAAATAAATAAATAAAGAGCATGGGGAAAGAGAACTTATTGGTATAAAATTAAAAGTCAGAGGGAAGAGAATTTAATTAGACGGGGTAGAGGAAATATAGATATAAAAGCGAATTAGTTGAGAAACTAAAAGGGAATGGATGAAGATATTGAAATACTATGGAAATGTTTTCTTTTCTTTTCTCTTCTTATTTAGAACTATTATTTTATTAAGAGTTGAATTTTTTTGTTTCCTGTCTTTTTTAAATAGAGATCAATATTATTCAATGAATTAGAAGACTTGATATTCGAGATAAAATAATGTAAACCAATATGGGAAGTATGAATGATAAAGATGAATATTAGAATTTGAAAGGAATATTTTGATTGTGTACTCTTGTTTTTTTTTCTTGTTACATATGAACTTGTTTAAATGCAAAACTTTAAAAGGGAAAAATATATCATGTTAATTCATAATTCATATCATACTTAATTCAATAATTTAGAAAGATTTTTGATGATTAGTAATTGAAAAAGCATATTACGATAGTGTACTATCTTTCTTTTATTCTTAAAAAATGAGATACGTTTAAAGGGAAAAATTTAAAAATTATATATTCCAAATGTTAAATGTTTAACTTGATGGTAAATAATTAAAGAAGAAACTCTTTGATTAATATAAGAAATCGGAATGTATAAATTGGGCATTTAGTTTGTGATAAAATAGATGGGGGAAAAAACCTAAACAAAGAATAATGAGACAAAAAAGTGGAGGAAGCAAATTGGGCCTACAATCAAGAAGCAGGAGAATAACAACTAATGTGGGAATTAATGAATAGAAGAGTAATTTAGGAGTAGAATTGGAATAATTAATTGGGTGAATATCCCAGATGACAAAACTAGATTTTCTTTTCTTTCTTTTCTTTCTTTTCTTTTTTGTGTGGAGGTAAGATGAAGCTAGAAACATATACCTAGAAACAAAGTACTATATAAATATAATAATTGTAATAAAAATTTTCTTAGAAGGGGATGAAGAGTTTAAATTTGGGATTGTACCATCAGTCTGTTAAACATAAGAAGATAAAAGAGTACTCAGGGGAAGGTTAGGAGGGTGTAAGAGGAAGTAGATGGGGAGGAAGAGAAGGAGTAAAGAGAGTAGAGGAGGAGTGAAGGAGTAAGAAAGTAGGAGGAGATGATGGAGGTAGAGAGGGGGAGTGCAATGGAAAGAAAAGCAGAATAGACTGATGATGGATGATATAAGCGTATGTATAAGATGTTGATTTTTGAATGATGGAATATAAATGTAAAATTGTGTATTTTATTGTAATAATTGAAGGTATATGTTCATTGAAATGTAAAAGTGGTGGAGGAGAAAAATAAAAAAAAATTGAAAAAAAAGAGATGCAATTGCCAATTGAAATACCTCTGGAAAAAATAAGATTAATATGTAATGTTTGTCATTTCATAATAAATATTAAAACAATCTTTATTATTAAAAAAAACATTACATCTATGTATATTACTAACACGTACTTGACAAAATAAATAAATAAGAATAAATAAAATAAAATAAATAATTCCTATATCAAATGCTTTTAAATGAATGAATAAAAAAGTTGCATTATATCTCAGTTTTTTGTGTAACTCCATTCCATTTTAATTAATTTTTCTTTTTCCAATGAAGGGATGATCAGATTCAACCTGCATTAACCTGGCCAAAATTTCTGCTCTTGTTAAATAGTTCTTGATTCATTCTCTCTGAACACATCAGGGTCCTGTTTGTGATGACCGTCAAATTTTATTCTCTTTCTTTTAAACATGAATGGCTCCTCTGAAACAACACAGCAGCCTGGTATAGCTCTAGATCACTGGTTCCCAATGTGGGGCCCACTCCCCACAGGGGGGCAATTTTATTTTTAATGGGGCAATTCGAAAATGAGCTATTAACTGGATTTTTGAAAGCCAGCTAATTGATCTTATATATTTATGATGAAACAGCTGTGTTTCATTTACCTATTGTTGTCTTTGTTAAAGTGCATTTCCTAGGGCCTGGTCTGAAAAGGATATCCCAGCTTGGGGGGGTGGGGGTGTAGGGAGCAACTGCTATCCAATCAGATGTGTTCCCACTAAGGATTGTTAGGTTAATCGTTAGGTTTACATTTATTTTTAGTCTGTGTTTTCCCAGGACTTTTCCTCTCAGAGCAATCTGGGGCTGGGGCTGGGCCACACATGCGTAGGCCTTGCCAGGCCTGTGTGATTCATCTCCACCTACTGAACTACCAAAGCATTTCCCACAAAGCTGCAGGTTCAAACCGAGTGGGTGAGTAGGGGGGGTCATAGGTTACAATTCCCCTTTCATTCCTGACAATCTTATTATTCATAAATTAAGCTAAGAATGTTTTTTAAATTTCCCTCTTTCTGCGCCATCCTCTTTTAATAGTTATTTCTTGTAATAATTTGCGTCATTTCATAAGTTTTTCTCACATTTATTTCTTTTAGTCACAAACCCTACGCATAAAATGAGTAGGGAAAGCAAGAAAAAAGTTCGTCAGTATTCACAAAAACATTTAAAACTTGGCTTCATACCCGCTATCCATGATGAAGAGTCACCTTTCTGCCTTTTATGCCAACAATGTTTGACCAACGAATCAATGAAACGAGGTCGTCTTGAGGCGCATTTGAAGGTGAAACATACTGTGTATGTAAATTCAGATTTAAATTACTTCAAATCTTTAAAGGAGAAGTTTGAAAAAAGATCACAAACTGTTACTGTCAGTAGTACTCTTGAGGCTAGTTATGAAATGTCTTTACTCATCTCTAAATCTGGAAAAAAATCATACTACAGGGGAGGATTTAATTAAACTATTAATATCAGCATTTCTTAAAACAGTTCTGGAAGAAGATGACAAAGATGTGAAAGCCATGCCACTCAGTAACAATACTGCTAGCAGAAGAATAGATGAAATGAGTGAAGATATTGAAACACATCTTGTTGAAAAGCTGAAATCAAGAAAATTCTCAGTACAAATGGATGAATCAACTCTGAGAGACAATGAGGCCTTATTGCTATGTTATAAGGAAATATCCTTTTAGGTTCAGTTCCAAGTGGGGAAAAAGACACTGGATTCATGAAGGTTGCTTGGAAGGAAGGTTTAATGGTGGACAGGAGCACATGGCAGGAGCCCCTGTACAGAAAAGGTAACTTACATGGTTCCAGGTGTGGTGAAGAGAAAAAGAGAAAGAGGAATGCTGAGTTCTTGGTTTTTATAGTCTAAGTTGGGTCCCACCTCTTAGATTTCCTTTTCCTGTATAGAAATGTATCCCAGTGGCTCTCAGACCCCCCAGGGGCATGCTGGGGTGGCTCTTGGCTTTTGTCTAATCCAGCTTTGGCTGAAATGAAAGGGCCTTGGGCAAATCCTATTATGGTTTTGTTATGCAGAAGACTTTCAGCCAGGTGAGAGGAATGTGTGTGCTGGGCCCAGTCCTTAATGACCCATTTGCAAGGCGTGGGGGTTTTCCAAGAGGAGTCTTTTGTTTGTTTAAAAGCATGTTTCCAGATGTGTTCCACAGAATATTTCCTACATTTTAATATCTCCTAGGATATCTCATTTCCTAGGAGAGGGGTGGGTGCTAACTTTCTACAATCCCTCATTTTTTTTTCAAAACATGTGAGTGCAACACATGTTTTGACACAAGCTTCAAATTGATCAGGTCAGGGAGATTTTATGGGTGCTTTCAATTTTCTCTGATGCAGAGGGGAAGACGTTGAAAGAGGCAGTTGAAAGAGGCAGCAGCAGGATTCCTTCAGTGGCTCCCAAAAGGAGAGCTTTCAACCATGATGGTCAATGGCCAGGGCAAAAGTTCTGGCAATAAATTTACAGTATCCAATTTTCCATGCCAATTATGTTCAGATGTTTGATAACACTTTCGATGAGCTCCCAGACAGGTTTCAAGCAAGCACAGGCCCCACAATATTCCCACAGCCATGGTTTACCTTGAAATCACAGGCTGCCCATTTCCAAGGGATGGTTCTTGAATCTGCCCTAGCTCTTACTTTAGTGCATCTAGGATTTGTGAGTCCAAATTGAAATTAGCCAGTGTGCAATCTAGGCTTTTCCTTTTTTTTTTTTTTTTTTAGAATGAGCCCTGGGACTCTTACTCCTGAGACCATCAATGCAAAATACCCTGCTTTACTGGGCAGCAGTCAGGCCTTGGGTTTTCGAAGATCCTTTCTGCTAGCTCTTCAAGTGGGGAAATTGCCTGAGGGGACCTGTCCCCTTCCCCCATGGAATTAGCAGGGAGATATGACTGCCTGGGCTTTAATGCCACAAAGCAGGAGTCAAAACAACAACAACAACAAAAAAAAAACAGCAAGCTAAAAGCAGCTTTGGGTGGAGGTAGGTGAAAAAGGGATAACCTCAGTCTAATTCTGAATGGCGTGTCTCTGTGTGTTTGTGTATGCAGCTACAAATTTACCTCCCACTAGACAGAAATCTAAAGTGTACAGAACTCACTGTGGCAACCACTCCCAATACAATTCTTACATGAGTACATTAAACTGATTACAATATAGATGAGACAAGAAAGAGAAACGTTACAATGAATTTCAGTGAATGAAGCAAGGAAAGAAAGAAAACAAAGAAAAAAACTTTACAATGAATTTCTGTGACTGAAGCAAAGAAGGAAAGAAAAACTTTACAATGAAGTTCTGTGACTGAAGCAAAGAAGGAAAGAAAAACTTTACAATGAAGTTCCCCCCTCCCCCTAGTCTTTTCAGCTGTCTGCTGGGGATTGAAAATAGATGTTTGGTCTTTATTTGTCCATCTCAGGGTCCTTTCATTCATGTCTGCTGGGTGGCCTTAGGTGTTGGTGGTAAGGCTGGTCAGTCAGGCTTGGAAAGATCTGCTCCACTCTGGTTGCTGTGATGACTAGAGGACTAGATTCAAACCCACTTCTGGCTCAAATGGATGGAATGTCTTTACTGGAGGCAGTGTCTGAGCCCATTTGCTCTGCTTCCATAGGCTTCAGGATCATGTGTGCAGGGCTGAAAGACATAAGAACAGGGTCCCTTCCCCCTTTTGCTGGTAATTCTACCACGAGAGGCATTGTAAAAGGATTAGAGATTGGGGGGGGGTAGATAGCTTGCAGGCAGGGTTTGAGGAAAACAATCAACACATCAGTATCGCAGTTAAATCAATTATAACAAAATGGAGACATCACCGGGGGAGGGGGGAAATGAACAGACATTTCCATCTTAGCAGAGAATTGGCATCCATTAAACATCACAGAAGAGCAATATTAAAACTGTTTGCATGTACATACAGTAAATGTAAAAATGAAATTTTCCTGTAAATTAACTTAAAACATTGTCCCTTAAATTTTGGCTTTTCTTAAAAACACCGAGAGGAATAGGAAAATTGAACTCTGTTCCTTGTCCCAGATCAGGTTGGCCAGTCCTAACTGGGCAAAGACATTTTCCTTTCTTTTCAGTGCTTTTAATTTTCTAACAATTTGAAATTCATATCTCTAGGAAACAGAGATATTTTACAGTTGCAATTACCTCGAGTGCGCACAAGACAAGACAAAGACGTACACAGACACAAAACATGGACAAAGAGGATGACAGGACACACACACAAGTCCTTCCTGCCATAAATCTCAGTTAAAATTAGGGAAGGCACAAGTCTTAACAAACAAACCACGTGGTTACATATAAGAGAGAGAGAAGAAGAGAGAGAGAAGAAACAACAAACACCTCAACATTTTTCCTTTTCTGTTTTCTTAAGTACCTTTATTTAGCCAAATTGGCTGTTTTGTTTTGTTTTGTTTCTCTGTGTCATCCCTCAGCAAAGCCCATTTTCTACACAAGTTTCCTGCTTTTACTTTTGCACATTCCTGTCATACAGATATATTCCTGGCGTCCCAGGTTCCAAGCCCACACAAGGGTCTCCGCCACCCTCGAACTAGAGCTTCCCATGATCCTTTAAATGTAAGGTTCACTTTGGCTTAGCTAGTGACGCGCTCAACAGTTTCAGAGACTAAAAAAAACTCTGGGAAGGACTTCCGATTCTCTCGTAGAAGTAAGGCCCCCTTCCTGTAGGGAATCTCTCTAGGTTTATCAGATCCAAAAAGGGGATCTGCGAGGACTAGCCGCCCCTGTACAGCTAGTACTAGGACCTCCACACTCACGGGCTTCACATTTAGAACTGAAAAATTCTGGGGTTTGCTTTTGGGATGTGCACATAAAAACGACAACAACAACAACAAAATTTGCTTTCCCACCCTTCAATCACATACATACACACACACACACACACACACACACACAGACATTCTTCCTCCTTCCCTAACAGAAGGTCCTGTGCTCTGTAAACGCTAAACAGAACTTACACAAATCAAAACAGAGAAAGAGAAGACATTGACACATAGGCTG
The DNA here is from genome assembly GCA_023053685.1 of Diadophis punctatus similis. Lineage (NCBI taxonomy): Eukaryota > Metazoa > Chordata > Lepidosauria > Squamata > Dipsadidae > Diadophis > Diadophis punctatus. The sequence goes on along the minus strand of JALIGW010000023.1, from coordinate 2,620,831 downwards.
GTAGATGAGAAAGAAACTCTATACTACCAAATGAGGATAAACAAAAATAATTCAATATTATGAAAAGCTGTATGAGCAAGAAGTTTCAGAAAAATAAAATTAAAGAATATTTGGAAAAAAATGGAATTGCCTAAAGTACCAGAAAAGGACAAAAACTATTAAATGAATGAATATCAATGATGGAATTATCAGAAGCAGATCAAGAGACAAAAGAACAACCAAACACCAGGACCAGGTGGGCCAGTGGCAGAATTTTACAAAGATTTTACATAATGAGGTATTGATTGATGTAAAGGTACCACATTCCTGAATGGGAGCAAATATTACTTTGATTCCAAAATAAGATTCAGATTTAATGCAGATAAAACTATAGGCCCATCTCTTCACTGAATGCTGACTATAAAATATATACTTCAATAATGGCAGCAAACTAAAAGGTTCCTAAATGAATTTATACATTCAGCTCTCTTAAGCTTTTTCTAAGAGACAGATTAAAAACAAAATGAGAATGATTTTAAATACATAAAAAAGGCACAAGAAAAGGATGCTATTCATTTTGATACTGGAAGTGCTAAATATAAATATTATGGCAGACACAGAAATTAAAGGCATGGAAACTTTGAAAACTAATTTTGCACCAAGTGAGAAATAAAATATGTTAATAACCAACCTTACTGACAATTTTGTTGTCCAAAAGGTAGAGAAGAGAACTAGAGGAGATAATTAAGTCCATATTTGACTTAATACTTACAAACAAAGAAGAAGTTGTAGAAGGATTTGAAACTGCATCATTAACATAACAAAAACGATTCAACACAATTGAACACACTAAAGTCTTAGATTTTAAAATAAAGCTGACTTTAATAAACTCAAGAGAAACTTGAGAAAGATTCCTTGGATGAAAGTCCTAAAGGAAAGAAGCAACTCAAGAAGCTTTGTAAACTCTGAAAAAACTTGATTATAAAAGCCAATTGCACAAAAGCAATCAGGAAAAAAAAAACCAGAAATCCAAGAAACCAGCATGGCTGCACAAAGACCTCACTGACAAATTGAATGAATGAAGGACAGATACAAAAATGGAAACAGGGACACATAACTAAAGCAGAATATCAGCAGATAGCAAGAATCTGTAAAGAAAAATCAGAAAACAAAAGCCTTGAATGAACAACGACTTGCAACAAAGTGAAAGATAATATAAAAGATTCTTCCAATACATAAAAAAAAAACAAGAAGAAAAATCAAGGAAACAGTTGGACCACTAAGGAGAGAAGGCAACACAGAGAAAGCCATGAGTTGCTTAACTCATTCTTTGCATGTCTTCTTGCAAAAAAGAAATGCAACCCAACTAACCAGAAATATAACTGGAAAGGAAAAATAAAACAGACTGTAAACTAAAGTTAAAATAAGCAAAAACAGTAAGAGAACACCAGGTCCCAGAGTCCTAAAGGAGCTGGTAAATGAAATCTCAGAACCACTGCACATCTTTTTAAAAAAATCTTGGGACACGGGGACCACCTGAGAAACTGGGAAAAAGCTAATGTGGTTCCCATCTTCAAAAAGAAAGAAAAAAAAACAACTAGACTGAGCCCTATCTAATGCAAAGAAAAGTAAAATCCTACCCCTAGGTAAGGAAAACCAAAAATATAGATAACTATTATAAATTGGTGCAACAAATTAAAACAGATTTGGAGAAGTGGAAAAGAACCACCATAAAATGAGTATCCTGCAATGGCTAGCAGACAAAACAGGGCTGGGGGGGGAGAAGGGGGGGAGAAGGGGGGGAAGGAAATATCAAAGGATTTAGGAAGATACATTAACTTGGTTAAACAAAAAGCATGATTATTTTTTCCCTAAAATGATTTGTACCCAGACAACACACTATTCAATTGAAATTGGAATTTATATATGCCATAAAGTAAAATTAAAAAGCAAAAATTACCCACACACACACATACACACATGCAAACACACATTTCCCAGTTTTCTATGGTTTAAAGTAAAATTTAGAGGTAGGTACTCACCTTCTTTCCAAGCAGCCCTTGAATCAAAACCCCTTTAAAACCTACTTCCCAATGGCCAAGGCCTAATAAATTTATTTAGGCCAGGATCATTGAAGAGGTTACTTGGAATCCATCTGGCTCGCCAATTGTTATAAGGAAATATCCTTTTAGGTTCAGTTCCAAGTGGGGAAAAAGACACTGGATTCATGAAGGTTGCTTGGAAGGAAGGTTTAATGGTGGACAGGAGCACATGGCAGGAGCCCCTGTACAGAAAAGGTAACTTACATGGTTCCAGGTGTGGTGAAGAGAAAAAGAGAAAGAGGAATGCTGAGTTCTTGGTTTTTATAGTCTAAGTTGGGTCCCACCTCTTAGATTTCCTTTTCCTGTATAGAAATGTATCCCATTGGCTCTCAGACCCCCCAGGGGCATGCTGGGGTGGCTCTTGGCTTTTGTCTAATCCAGCTTTGGCTGAAATGAAAGGGCCTTGGGCAAATCCTATTATGGTTTTGTTATGCAGAAGACTTTCAGCCAGGTGAGAGGAATGTGTGTGCTGGGCCCAGTCCTTAATGACCCATTTGCAAGGCGTGGGGGTTTTCCAAGAGGAGTCTTTTGTTTGTTTAAAAGCATGTTTCCAGATGTATTCCACAGAATATTTCCTACATTTTAATATCTCCTAGGATATCTCATTTCCTAGGAGAGGGGTGGGTGCTAACTTTCTACAATCCCTCATTTTTTTTTTCAAAACATGTGAGTGCAACACATGTTTTGACACAAGCTTCAAATTGATCAGGTCAGGGAGATTTTATGGGTGCTTTCAATTTTCTCTGATGCAGAGGGGAAGACGTTGAAAGAGGCAGTTGAAAGAGGCAGCAGCAGGATTCCTTCAGTGGCTCCCAAAAGGAGAGCTTTCAACCATGATGGTCAATGGCCAGGGCAAAAGTTCTGGCAATAAATTTACAGTATCCAATTTTCCATGCCAATTATGTTCAGATGTTTGATAACACTTTCGATGAGCTCCCAGACAGGTTTCAAGCAAGCACAGGCCCCACAATATTCCCACAGCCATGGTTTACCTTGAAATCACAGGCTGCCCATTTCCAAGGGATGGTTCTTGAATCTGCCCTAGCTCTTACTTTAGTGCATCTAGGATTTGTGAGTCCAAATTGAAATTAGCCAGTGTGCAATCTAGGCTTTTCCTTTTTTTTTTTTTTTTTTAGAATGAGCCCTGGGACTCTTACTCCTGAGACCATCAGTGCAAAATACCCTGCTTTACTGGGCAGCAGTCAGGCCTTGGGTTTTCGAAGATCCTTTCTGCTAGCTCTTCAAGTGGGGAAATTGCCTGAGGGGACCTGTCCCCTTCCCCCATGGAATTAGCAGGGAGATATGACTGCCTGGGCTTTAATGCCACAAAGCAGGAGTCAAAACAACAACAACAACAACAAAAAAAAAACAGCAAGCTAAAAGCAGCTTTGGGTGGAGGTAGGTGAAAAAGGGATAACCTCAGTCTAATTCTGAATGGCGTGTCTCTTTGTGTTTGTGTATGCAGCTACAAATTTACCTCCCACTAGACAGAAATCTAAAGTGTACAGAACTCACTGTGGCAACCACTCCCAATACAATTCTTACATGAGTACATTAAACTGATTACAATATAGATGAGACAAGAAAGAGAAACGTTACAATGAATTTCAGTGAATGAAGCAAGGAAAGAAAGAAAACAAAGAAAAAAACTTTACAATGAATTTCTGTGACTGAAGCAAAGAAGGAAAGAAAAACTTTACAATGAAGTTCTGTGACTGAAGCAAAGAAGGAAAGAAAAACTTTACAATGAAGTTCCCCCCTCCCCCTAGTCTTTTCAGCTGTCTGCTGGGGATTGAAAATAGATGTTTGGTCTTTATTTGTCCATCTCAGGGTCCTTTCATTCATGTCTGCTGGGTGGCCTTAGGTGTTGGTGGTAAGGCTGGTCAGTCAGGCTTGGAAAGATCTGCTCCACTCTGGTTGCTGTGATGACTAGAGGACTAGATTCAAACCCACTTCTGGCTCAAATGGATGGAATGTCTTTACTGGAGGCAGTGTCTGAGCCCATTTGCTCTGCTTCCATAGGCTTCAGGATCATGTGTGCAGGGCTGAAAGACATAAGAACAGGGTCCCTTCCCCCTTTTGCTGGTAATTCTACCACGAGAGGCATTGTAAAAGGATTAGAGATTGGGGGGGGGGGTAGATAGCTTGCAGGCAGGGTTTGAGGAAAACAATCAACACATCAGTATCGCAGTTAAATCAATTATAACAAAATGGAGACATCACCGGGGGAGGGGGGAAATGAACAGACATTTCCATCTTAGCAGAGAATTGGCATCCATTAAACATCACAGAAGAGCAATATTAAAACTGTTTGCATGTACGTACAGTAAATGTAAAAATGAAATTTTCCTGTAAATTAACTTAAAACATTGTCCCTTAAATTTTGGCTTTTCTTAAAAACACCGAGAGGAATAGGAAAATTGAACTCTGTTCCTTGTCCCAGATCAGGTTGGCCAGTCCTAACTGGGCAAAGACATTTTCCTTTCTTTTCAGTGCTTTTAATTTTCTAACAATTTGAAATTCATATCTCTAGGAAACAGAGATATTTTACAGTTGCAATTACCTCGAGTGCGCACAAGACAAGACAAAGACGTACACAGACACAAAACATGGACAAAGAGGATGACAGGACACACACACAAGTTCTTCCTGCCATAAATCTCAGTTAAAATTAGGGAAGGCACAAGTCTTAACAAACAAACCACGTGGTTACATATAAGAGAGAGAGAAGAAGAGAGAGAGAAGAAACAACAAACACCTCAACATTTTTCCTTTTCTGTTTTCTTAAGTACCTTTATTTAGCCAAATTGGCTGTTTTGTTTTGTTTTGTTTCTCTGTGTCATCCCTCAGCAAAGCCCATTTTCTACACAAGTTTCCTGCTTTTACTTTTGCACATTCCTGTCATACAGATATATTCCTGGCGTCCCAGGTTCCAAGCCCACACAAGGGTCTCCGCCACCCTCGAACTAGAGCTTCCCATGATCCTTTAAATGTAAGGTTCACTTTGGCTTAGCTAGTGACGCGCTCAACAGTTTCAGAGACTAAAAAAAACTCTGGGAAGGACTTCCGATTCTCTCGTAGAAGTAAGGCCCCCTTCCTGTAGGGAATCTCTCTAGGTTTATCAGATCCAAAAAGGGGATCTGCGAGGACTAGCCGCCCCTGTACAGCTAGTACTAGGACCTCCACACTCACGGGCTTCACATTTAGAACTGAAAAATTCTGGGGTTTGCTTTTGGGATGTGCACATAAAAACGACAACAACAACAACAAAATTTGCTTTCCCACCCTTCAATCACATACATACACACACACACACACACACACACACACAGACATTCTTCCTCCTTCCCTAACAGAAGGTCCTGTGCTCTGTAAACGCTAAACAGAACTTACACAAATCAAAACAGAGAAAGAGAAGACATTGACACATAGGCTGGTAGATGAGAAAGAAACTCTATACTACCAAATGAGGATAAACAAAAATAATTCAATATTATGAAAAGCTGTATGAGCAAGAAGTTTCAGAAAAATAAAATTAAAGAATATTTGGAAAAAAATGGAATTGCCTAAAGTACCAGAAAAGGACAAAAACTATTAAATGAATGAATATCAATGATGGAATTATCAGAAGCAGATCAAGAGACAAAAGAACAACCAAACACCAGGACCAGGTGGGCCAGTGGCAGAATTTTACAAAGATTTTACATAATGAGGTATTGATTGATGTAAAGGTACCACATTCCTGAATGGGAGCAAATATTACTTTGATTCCAAAATAAGATTCAGATTTAATGCAGATAAAACTATAGGCCCATCTCTTCACTGAATGCTGACTATAAAATATATACTTCAATAATGGCAGCAAACTAAAAGGTTCCTAAATGAATTTATACATTCAGCTCTCTTAAGCTTTTTCTAAGAGACAGATTAAAAACAAAATGAGAATGATTTTAAATACATAAAAAAAGGCACAAGAAAAGGATGCTATTCATTTTGATACTGGAAGTGCTAAATATAAATATTATGGCAGACACAGAAATTAAAGGCATGGAAACTTTGAAAACTAATTTTGCACCAAGTGAGAAATAAAATATGTTAATAACCAACCTTACTGACAATTTTGTTGTCCAAAAGGTAGAGAAGAGAACTAGAGGAGATAATTAAGTCCATATTTGACTTAATACTTACAAACAAAGAAGAAGTTGTAGAAGGATTTGAAACTGCATCATTAACATAACAAAAACGATTCAACACAATTGAACACACTAAAGTCTTAGATTTTAAAATAAAGCTGACCTTAATAAACTCAAGAGAAACTTGAGAAAGATTCCTTGGATGAAAGTCCTAAAGGAAAGAAGCAACTCAAGAAGCTTTGTAAACTCTGAAAAAACTTGATTATAAAAGCCAATTGCACAAAAGCAATCAGGAAAAAAAAAACCAGAAATCCAAGAAACCAGCATGGCTGCACAAAGACCTCACTGACAAATTGAATGAATGAAGGACAGATACAAAAATGGAAACAGGGACACATAACTAAAGCAGAATATCAGCAGATAGCAAGAATCTGTAAAGAAAAATCAGAAAACAAAAGCCTTGAATGAACAACGACTTGCAACAAAGTGAAAGATAATATAAAAGATTCTTCCAATACATAAAAAAAAAAACAAGAAGAAAAATCAAGGAAACAGTTGGACCACTAAGGAGAGAAGGCAACACAGAGAAAGCCATGAGTTGCTTAACTCATTCTTTGCATGTCTTCTTGCAAAAAAGAAATGCAACCCAACTAACCAGAAATATAACTGGAAAGGAAAAATAAAACAGACTGTAAACTAAAGTTAAAATAAGCAAAAACAGTAAGAGAACACCAGGTCCCAGAGTCCTAAAGGAGCTGGTAAATGAAATCTCAGAACCACTGCACATCTTTTTAAAAAAATCTTGGGACACGGGGACCACCTGAGAAACTGGGAAAAAGCTAATGTGGTTCCCATCTTCAAAAAGAAAGAAAAAAAAAACAACTAGACTGAGCCCTATCTAATGCAAAGAAAAGTAAAATCCTACCCCTAGGTAAGGAAAACCAAAAATATAGATAACTATTATAAATTGGTGCAACAAATTAAAACAGATTTGGAGAAGTGGAAAAGAACCACCATAAAATGAGTATCCTGCAATGGCTAGCAGACAAAACAGGGCTGGGGGGGGGAGAAGGGGGGGAGAAGGGGGGGAAGGAAATATCAAAGGATTTAGGAAGATACATTAACTTGGTTAAACAAAAAGCATGATTATTTTTTCCCTAAAATGATTTGTACCCAGACAACACACTATTCAATTGAAATTGGAATTTATATATGCCATAAAGTAAAATTAAAAAGCAAAAATTACCCACACACACACATACACACATGCAAACACACATTTCCCAGTTTTCTATGGTTTAAAGTAAAATTTAGAGGTAGGTACTCACCTTCTTTCCAAGCAGCCCTTGAATCAAAACCCCTTTAAAACCTACTTCCCAATGGCCAAGGCCTAATAAATTTATTTAGGCCAGGATCATTGAAGAGGTTACTTGGAATCCATCTGGCTCGCCAATTGTTATAAGGAAATATCCTTTTAGGTTCAGTTCCAAGTGGGGAAAAAGACACTGGATTCATGAAGGTTGCTTGGAAGGAAGGTTTAATGGTGGACAGGAGCACATGGCAGGAGCCCCTGTACAGAAAAGGTAACTTACATGGTTCCAGGTGTGGTGAAGAGAAAAAGAGAAAGAGGAATGCTGAGTTCTTGGTTTTTATAGTCTAAGTTGGGTCCCACCTCTTAGATTTCCTTTTCCTGTATAGAAATGTATCCCATTGGCTCTCAGACCCCCCAGGGGCATGCTGGGGTGGCTCTTGGCTTTTGTCTAATCCAGCTTTGGCTGAAATGAAAGGGCCTTGGGCAAATCCTATTATGGTTTTGTTATGCAGAAGACTTTCAGCCAGGTGAGAGGAATGTGTGTGCTGGGCCCAGTCCTTAATGACCCATTTGCAAGGCGTGGGGGTTTTCCAAGAGGAGTCTTTTGTTTGTTTAAAAGCATGTTTCCAGATGTGTTCCACAGAATATTTCCTACATTTTAATATCTCCTAGGATATCTCATTTCCTAGGAGAGGGGTGGGTGCTAACTTTCTACAGCTAACCTATATATTGATAAAGGTGAATTTAAAATTGATGAATTCAGAAATGCTTCTTGGGCACTGTGTTATTCATAGAGAGAACTTAGTGTCCAAAAATATTTCTCCTGTTTTTAATGAGGTACTAAAATCAGTTATAAAATGCATCAATCCTATTAATGCTGATGCCAAATGTGAGCGTCTCTTCAAGCAATTTTGTGAAGATAAAAATGCAGACCATGTGAGACTTGTACTTCACACTGAGGTAAGGTGGCTCTCAGAGGGAAATTGTTTGAAAAGATTCATGGAACTAGTTGATGTTCTTAGTGACTTTTTAAGTGACAAGCCTGAAATGAAGCATCTGCTAACCGTTGATGGTAAAGCCTTTGTGAGTTATTTAGCAGATATCTTTGAAAAACTGAATATGTTGAATAAACAACTTCAAGGAAGAAATAAAACTCTTGTTGATGCAAAGGCGAAGATATTTGGCTTTGTTACATTTATAGAGTTATGTCAAAAACATATTTCTGACAAAAATTTCGACATGTTTCATTGGCTAAAAAAATGTGAGGTCATTGATGCTGTTGTACTTGTCATTGTGGATCATCTGAAAATATTGGCCTTTGAGTTGAAAGAAAGATTTTCTGATTTAAAACAAATTGATCTTCCAACATGGGTAGTGCAGCCAGTGCTGGTGGATCTATCTGATGCTTCAAGGCAGTACCAAGAAGAACTCTTGGAAATGCAAAATGATGAGTCACTTAGAGCTATATTCAATATAAAAGGAAGGATGGCATGGCTTTGTGATGAGACAGAAACTAAATACCCAAATTCAACCTACTTTGCAAGAAAACTGCTGTTACCGTTCCCATCTTCATATTTAGCTGAATGTGGCTTTAGTGCTGTAAATGATTTGCTACTGAAGAAAAGAAATCGACTGGATATCATTGAATGAGGAGACTTGAAAATGAAGCTGACTAAATTGGAGCCTAATATAAAATCTCTCTGCAGCAGGCATCAAGCACAAGGATCTCACTAACTTAAGTAGACTAAAGCTGCAATTCTACAACATTTTCCTGGGAGTAAGCCCCATTGAAGACAATGGTACTTACTTCTGAGTAGACATGCATAGGATTGCGTTGTAAATATGATCTTGAGGTGAGCTCAAATTGTATTTTGAATTTGTTAGGTACCTTTATTTTAATAAGTACAGTAATTAATATGATCAAAGTATTACAGAAAAAGCTTTCATTAAAATTATTTTATATTTATGCATTTCAATTCTCTATTATATGTTTTGAAACTTTATTTCATATCCCTTCGTACTATTATTTTTTAAGTTCCCCAGTACTTCTACTGTCTTTTGTTCTTTTCATGTTCTTTGGAATCTTGTTTAAACCAAGTTAATGGCCTTTTAGGCTCCCTCCGCATGAGTAGGAGTTCACTTTTGGAATAGTAAGAATTATATGTCATGGGGGGGGGCATCAGGATTTTAGAGATGCTTAGGTGGGGCATGGCCAAAAAAAGGTTGGGAACCACTACTCTAGATTTTTTACTTGGAAGGGATGCAAAACCAACCACGAGAAGGAGAAAGTATAGTACAATTAACATGCTTTACCTGTATTCACATAAGCCTTTGTGAACCAGTGTCAGGCAATCCTAGATCTAAAATAGAATAGAATAGAATTTTTTATTGGCCAAGTGTGATTGGACACACAAAGAATTTGTATTGATGCATATGCTCTCAGTATACATAAAAGAAATCTTTTGGTTTGTCAAGAATCATAAGGTACAACACTTAATGATAGTCCGGGTACAAATAAGCAATCAAATCATATTAGAAACCAGTGCAGTGGTTCCAAACCATTTTTTGGCCATGTCCCACCTAAGTTAGCTACGTAACCAGTTTTGTTTTCTCGCCAAAGTTTTTTTTTTATTGTAACTTCCTTATTGTTATGGGTAATTTTTTTTTTTTTGCTTTAGGAGTTATTTTTGGTATGTATAGGTTAATGACTCTATCGACTTCGAGCAAAAAAGTGTTATAATGGTCTTCTGCAGTATTGCAACCTGTGAACAAAAGGTGCTAATCAAGACATGCGAAGTCGGCAGCTATGAGATCATAGTTGGCTTTTTTAAAATTATAATTTGGAGTCCCATCATTATGACCCTCTTTGCAAGGACGGAAATGGAGATAAAGATCAATCATACTGTGATCATTGTTGGAAAAAGATTCTTTAACTTGTAGGCCATAAATTAAGTTTAAGCTATTGCAGAAGATGAGATCCAAGCAATTGTTGAGCCTAGTGTTGTTCATTACCAACTGCTCCAGCCCCAGAGTTGTAACATCATTGTACAGGGTTGCATGTATAGGCTCGGTTGTACATTAGTTTAGGATCCAATTAATTAGAGGCAAATTGAGGTCACTAAGAAAGTTAAAGGGATGCGGGCAGGAAACTGTCCACGTTAGTAGTGCAATTATCTTGTTCATATGAACAAGGTCATAATCAGGGGCTCTATAACATAGCAAGAAACGAATTGTGGTATTTAATATAAGGGGCATGCATAAGCGCACCACTACCGTCCCTGTCCTCTTGTCCTCATTTATCTGTACTTCTTTGCTTATGTTATGTTTATACAAACACCTACTATCTTGTACATGTTTGACAAACAAATAAATAAAATAAATTTAAGGACAGTTCGCAGACAGTGATCTGAAGGAGCTGAAGTGGTGCAGTGGTTAAATGCAGCCATTGCAGGCTGACTGCTAGTTCAACAGTTCAGCTGTTCAAATCTCACTAGGCTCAAGGTTGACTCAGCCTTCCATCCTTCCGAGGTCGGTAAAATGAGGACCCAGATTGTTGGGGGCAATATGCTGAACTCTGTAAAACCGCTTAGAGAGGGCTGTAAAGCACTATGAAGCGGTAAATAAGAAAAGTGCTATTGCTATTGCTATCTCAGGAAGGGCAAGCTCCTGTGTAACATTAATCTTTTTCAGACCTAGGGACTTTTAATAGACTTATAGAATACCCTGAACTTGTTCTGCTCAGGCCAGCTATCATTGGAACTGATTGCTTTTGAGCTTTTTTTCAATTGTGGGGTCAATTAACAGGATCCACATCACTTTTAGGTTGTCAAAATATAGTTTTCTCTCCAGATGTGGCTGGCCCCTAAAACAATACAATGCAGGAGAAAATTAGGAGAAAAGATTAAGTAAAGCAAATCAGTTTAGATTTTATCAGCCACACAATTCCCCAACCACCAATTTATTCTAGCCACTGGTACTACAGTTTGTGAAAAGGGCAGCAAGTGCAAGAGAAAAATTCATTTACTGCTAGACTTAAGCTGCAATAAAATAGAAATCTGGAATTCTCTATTTTTTAAAAAAATAAAATAACTCACCCTCATCTGCCTTGACTATTTCATTTTAGTTAAGGATGCTGGTTATCGAGAGAATATTTGTAAATATTTCTTATGCTATTATTCTGGGCTGACAGTCCTAACACAATAAAATGAAATTTGTTAAGTAAAGAGGAAAATGAATCCTTTTGAAGACAGTAAAAACTGGAGAAACTGTCAAAGAAATCAAATATCTTTGGTTGGCTTTAAAAAAAAAATGTCTCCAGGACCTCCTCTTCTATTTCAACCCACTTAAATTCAGAGTTCCCCAAAACTCAATTAATTATCCCTGTTTTCCGTTTGATGATGGGTGGTGACGGTTAGTGAAGCTCCAGAAATGCTCTTTTTATGTTATGGAAGTTTTCTTCCCTTGAAATCAGATTGGTCTCTACATCATTATTTCAGGAAAATACTAAACAGAGATCTACTGAAGAGGGCTTTTGACATACTGTTGGTACATAGCACTGTTTACCACCAGTTTGACACCTCTGATCTAAAGCTATATCAGGCTCCTGTGTTGTTTCAGAATAGCTATCCGTGTTTAAAAGAAAAATAGTAATTCTTGGAGATCCCAAAGGTGCTTTTTCAAGAAGCAACTGGACTTTGTGGTTTTTCTTTGAAGAGGTTTCGCTTCTCATCCCAGAAGCTTCTTCAGCTCTGGGAGATGAGAATCTCCATAAACATAATAGAATAGAATATAATTCTTCATTGATTGGACACACACGGAATTTGTCATTGGTGCATGTGCTCTCAGTGTACGCAAAAGAAAAGATACATTTGTCAAGAATCATGACACTCGGTGGCCATCACAAACAGGGCCCTGATGTGTTCAGAGAGAATGAAACAAGAACAATTAAAGAAGCACAAACATTTTGTTCAGGTTAATGTAGGATGAATCTGGTCATCCCTTCTTTGAAAAAAAATCACAATCGTTTAAAATGAAATGAAGTGACACAAAGAACAGAGATGTAATGCAATTTTTTTTTATTTTTAATCATTCATTTAAAAGCAGAGATATTATTGCTGGTTTACATAAAAGTTAGGATATTCAGAGTTTTGGTTTTGTGCTGGCTGAAGGGTAAAGAGAAAAAAAGGAAAGCACGGAAAATATCTAGGTAGGTTACAAGGGTAAAACCTGAGTGCAGATTATGAAAAAGAGTTCAGGAAATGAGCCGCAGGATCAGCAGAAAATGATATATTTTTTTTCCATACAAGAGAAGCCATCTTGAGGGAGACTCCATCCGATCAATTCGTATCATCTTCAGATACTGTTAAATGTGACCTTCCTCGTAGTGCACAGGATCACAAGCAATGACAATATATCTGGGTGAAGTGCTTTCCCTGTAATCGCAAGGAGGTTTGGTGGATGATCCTTTCATCGTGCAGGTGGTGACCCGGAACTGGTTCCTGCTACGCCGCAATCTGTTGTCAATGGCTTCTCCACCGTTCACGCACACAGCTGTGATTCTGTTTTGTGTGTCATGGATGAAGGTGTTCACCTCCTTACATCTGGGGCTGGTCATGCCACGTCTTTGCATCATTTTATTACAGTAATGATCTCCCACATTGCTTTTGGGGTTATCGTAGTGCTGCCTCAGGAAGGTTTCATAGTCAGCAGCGAAGGTGCCCAGCATCAGGACAGCAGCCAGGACTACGAAGAGCCCAAGGCCAAATGCCTTGAACAGCATGATCAGCTCTGCCACAGAAGAAAGGGAGAAAATGCATGAATATCTCCATCTGAAACCAGTGGTTGAAATATCTAACACTGAAATGGACCCTTCTATTTTGTCTGTTATGGAAAATATTTGACTTTCCCTGTTGTCAAAATTTGGGAATTTTCCTTGGAAGTTCCTCCATGGAATTTCTAAGGAGGCTACACCCCTCCCAGTAGAAGCAAACCAATGAAAGTTTTCCAGACTCTCAAATTCAGACAGAAGGAATGGGGTCTGAAGGCCAAATGCCTTGAACAGCATGATCAGCTCTGCTACAGAAAGAAGGGAGAAGTTGCATGAGTATCTCAATTTTGGTAACAATCATTGAAATATCTAGCACTGAAATGAGCCTTTCTATTTTTGCCAATACGGAAAATATCTGACATCTAGGAGGCACCTTAGACTGACAAGTAGTAGTTGACATTTGAAATATATTTCAAACACATTGGGGTATAGTTTAAAGATAATGTTTAGAGACATATACATTTAAATCCTTGCAAGAGGTCCTAAGGAATATTAGGCAGGGAAGGAACTTGCTTCAGAATCTGCCTGGGGAATTTTTAAGGAAGGCTACATTCTTTGCAGTGGAAACAAGCAACTGAAAGTTTTCCAGACTCTAATATTCAGACAAAAGTTACATTAGTTTAAGAGGTGACTTCTCTTGCTGATGAATGGAAAGGCTCTTCACGCATCCTTGAATTGGCAAAAACGTCTACCAATGTAATATAGTAATGGTATGTGGGAATGGCCTTAGGAGACAGAAGAAAGAGCCACAGGCTAGGCAATGGCCAGATAAGAAGCAGCTGAACTTGGAGAAGGAATGGGGCAAGGCAAATTTCTCAGAAGGGAAATTTGCCCTCCTTACTTTCTTGGATTGCAGAGATGACATGGGAGAAATGTACTTTTAGACTAATGCTGACTAGGCCAGCATCTGAGATATAATATCAAATCCACCTACAAGAGAAAATAATACCTATCTTAAAAGTTATACCAGACTGACACTTGCAACTCAGACTATCCATCAGCACAAACCCATATGGTTTTGGATTTCCAGAATTTCTAAAGAGACCTAGATTGATGAAAGGTGTTTTAGATAAACTTTGAAGGTTGGCTATTCCTAAGTGGCTGAGTGCAAACCACTATCATGTTCTCCAGACATTGGCTATGCTGCTGTGATGTATCCTGTATCCTAGATGGACATTGAAAAAACCAGGATTGGAATGTTGTTATAGAAGAGCTTCTTTGAAGCAAATCAAAAGTCAGTTTAGTGGAGTCAAGTTCTCTAACAGACAGAGATGAAACTGTCAACTGAGTATCAAAAAGAACGAAGACAATATATTCCTATATTTGCTGATGTACTACTGACAATGTTGTATCAAAGTAACCCTGTGATTTGGAATCGTGGGCAGATAAAGAGGGCCAAAGAGTGGGGGTGGAGGAAGGACATGAGTAAGGATATTCTATTAATATTTCATCCGCTTCTGTGTACCCTTTGAAGTTAAAGTTAAACTGCACAAAATGGCTTGTCTTACAAGATTTCTTTTATAAAATATTCTTTATCAATCTTCAAGAATGTATCAAAAAGCAAGAGCAATAAAACAGTAATCGGAGCAGTAAAGAAAAAAGAAGAAGAATCAATAAAAGTAGATATCTAGCACCCTTTGGAACAAAACAAATAAAATCTTCACCTATTGAGTTCTAAAGTGACTGGCGTCAGCCACTGTTTGCTTAACTTAAAAATTCCCAGCTTTCAGGAGAATCTTGGGAGAAGAATCCAATGAACAGGAAGACAAAAGAATGGAAAGGCTGAGTATGAACATGCTTTCAGTATGAGTATGAATACGCTTTCAGGGTTCCAGAGAAAAAGAAAAGAGAAGAGAAATTCCCAGACCTCTTATACCCAAGAGATCAATAATTCCAAACAGTAGGTAGAAATTATAGGGAAGTAGATTTGAGCCAAACCTCTAGATGTCAAAATAGGGAAGTAGCAGCTCCTCTAGAAAAAGTGAAGTGGAAGCTAGAAAGACCCTACTGGGGATCCTGTGGAACGGATTGAATGCAATAATCCAAATGCCCCCTCCAGTTTTCGTTTATGATCATTCATCAAGGTTGACAAGGAGGTCGGCCAAATGCCTTCAAAAACATTTTCTGCCCCTATGATTCTTGATTTTACTTCTCCTTCCACCCATCATGGCCCATGGGAAATCTCAAACCATTTTAGTATCTCACCTGAAACTCTGGGCTCTATCAGTTTGATTTTTCTCAGTTGCTTTGCAGAAAAAAGAGCAGCCACAGCTTTCTCTGAGAGTTGTCTTTTCTCCTCTGTAGAATTTGTGGTTGGAGGCAAACAGAAAGAAAGGGATCAACCTTCCCTAATGACTAACGTGCCAAAATATTTCATAATTTAGTCTGATAGGGAAAGGCGGGACTATGAAAGGGAAAGTTTAATGAACAATCAACAGTGCAGATATACGGAAGAATAAGTTGGTTCTAAAAACATTGCTAATTAACACGAACAGATTTCCTTTAATCTTCCTTAGATTAAAACAGATTAAAGATTCCCTTTAATCTTCCTTGATATATTTTTAACTCTGTAATAATAAATTAGGTAGCAAGCATATCCTGTCCATGCATCTAGCAATATTAAAGTCGAACAAAAAGACAAAATGTGATAAGATTGCCTTTTTATTTTCCTAACAATGAAAAAAAAATCTGGAAGTGATTTAGTTGGTGGGGGGAAATAAACACTAACAACTTGTTACTTAAGACAGGTTATGTGCCAATTTTAGGAGGACTAGATGGGTCGACCCATTTTCCAAAGCACCAGAAAGCAAGACAAGAAACAATGGATGGAATCCATTGGATGAGAAGTGAAACATCTTCAAGGAAATGCAAGAAAGTCCAGTTGCCTTTTGAAAAAGCACCTTTGGGATAACCATGACCTGGATGCCTCTCTATAGACAATGGATAGAAACTTAATATGAAGAGAAGCAACCTAGAACTAAGGTGACATTATCTAACAGTGAGAACAATTAACCAGCGGAATGACTTGTCTCCAGAAGTTGTGGGTGCTCAATCACTGTAGAAGAGACTGGGAAGGCATTTGTCTGGAATGGCATAGAGCAGTGATGGGAAACCTTTTTCGGCTTGGGTGCCAAAAAGGTGCACACACGCGCGATAGCGAGCGCGCACGTGCCCACACCCATAATGCAATGCCCTCCCCTGTGCATGAACACACACATCCATGCCCCCCCCATGCATGCACACAACCCCCTGCTGCCCCACGTGCATGCACACAGGCCTCATTGAAACCTCCGGACTTCCAGTAGGCCTGTTGGGCTGTTTTTCGCTCTCCGTAGGGTTCAGGAAAGCCTCCTGATGGTGAAAAATGGCCCAATGGGCCAACCAGAAGTTTGGAACTTCTGGATGGCCCATTGGGCTGTTTTTTGCCATTCCCAGGGTTCAGGAGACTTTCCTGAAGCCTAGGGAGATGAAAACAGCCAAAAAGAAGGCCAAAAATTAGCTGGCATAGCTGACATAGGGCAACGCCTCGTGTGCCCTCTGATATGGCCCCGCGTGCCACCTGTGGCACGCATGCCATAGGTTCACCATCACTGGCATAGGGTCACCTGCTTGAGCAGATGGTTGGACTAGAAGAACTACAAGGTGTCTGTTAGTCTCTTAATTAATGAGAAAAAGTGGCAACAAGAAGATGGTATAGACTGATTATAAACATTGGCATGAAAAGTAGCAGCAATGGTGCATTGGAAGATCTTCAAGGAAATACCATTTGCTGCAAGCAATAACTGTTAGGACTGCAAAATGGACAAATAGAAAACAAAGAAGCTAAAATACTCTGGGATTTTAGAATTCAAACAGACAAGTGCACTCATGGCGCAACCCTGAGCAAACCGGCAGCAAAAGGATCAAGAACACACCCCTGACAACTGGTGATCACAGGACCACAGGATGCTGCCATGGTCATGAATTGCCACAATTTTGAAGTGCCAGAATGTCAATCACATGACCGCAGGGATGCTGAATGGGTTATAAAAGTATACAGATACTTCTTTTGGTGTTGTCAAAACTGAACATAGTTAAATGAAGCAACCAGTAAACAGAGACTGTTACAGACAGTTTTTCAGGTTAATTTCCTTTTCACATTTTTTTACAGGTGCTCTGTCTTGCTAATTCCAATTTCAACTCTCAGAAATTCTTTTTTTTTAAAAAAATAATCTTTATTGAAATTTTAGAATAAAAAAGAACACGAACAACACACAACAACACACGGACATAACACATATAGCACGAACGAATACACATATTTACACGCAACATTACAAAGAAATTGAGTACTTTTTTACAGCGTTCTTGAAGTATTTGTTTTGTATCGAAATCTGTATATACATTTTAAGTATGTTCCATAACATAGGTGTCGGTGGTAGTCATCCGTAGGTTAATTCATTTAGTTACAACTTACAGAAGAGAGTGGTTTTAAACATATCTCAATTCATCTGCCAAATTTTTAATTTTGGGTTTTGGCTGATCCAATTATATAGCTTGTTCCATATTTGGTAGAAATCTGTATCTTCCTTCCCATGTATCTGCATTGTTAATTTGCACATTTCTGCGCACTCCAGTATTTTTCTGATGGATCATCGAGGCAGTGGGGGTATGTTCTAGTTTCCAATTTTGGGTATATGTTAATCTGGCTGCTGTAACTATATGTAGTATTAAATATCTTTCTTCTTTTGAGTATTTTCTACGGAGTATCCCTAATAAAAAAAATTCAGGTTTTAGTGGGATTTCTCTCTGTATTATTTCTTCCAGCCAAGCTCTAATTTTGTTCCAGAAGGTTCTGGCTTTAGGGCACGTCCACCATTGGTGGTAGTAAGTTCCTCTCTCTTTTTTACATTTCCAACATTTTGAGGAGGTTGTTGGGAACATTTTTGCCAGTCGGGCTGGGGGGAGGTGCCAGCGATAAAACATTTTGTATATATTTTCTTTGTATGTGGCCGCTAGTGTAAGTTTGTAGTTTAGTTCCCAAACTTTATCCCATTCTGAGAGTGTTATTGAATAGCCAAAGTTTTGTGCCCAAGCTATCGTGTTGCCTTTCACCACTTCTTCAAAAAGATTATATTCTAACATAAAGTCATAAAGTCGAGAAATTATTTTCCCATCTGGTCCTAGTAAAATTTTATCTAAAGCATGTTCATTTTGAAAGCCGGGTTGTATCGCGTCCCTGGTGTACCTTGTACTAATCTGTAGGTAGTGCCACCAATCTAGTTCAATTCCAAGTGTTCTAAGTTCTTGCCTTGATCTAATATTATCGTGGTCATCTAAAATTTGTTTGTAAGTAAAGATTTTTTTATTGTTTAGTAGGTTAGGGTAGATAATCGCTTCTGTGGTGGAAAGCCATTTAGGAATTTTAGGATAGTGTGCTTTCTTTATTTTAAGCCAGACTTCAATTAGGGACCCTCTTATGTAGTGCCTCTGGAAGTAGGCATGTGCCTTCTGCTTTCCATCCCATAGGAATGCGTGCCACCCAGCCTGTAAGTCAAAACCTTCTAATGTTAGGGTCCTATTGTTTCTTAATGTTACCCACTCCTTTATCCAGCTGAGTGCCGCTGCTGTATAGTAGCTCTCCCAATCCGGGAGTCCAAAGCCACCCCTCTGCCTCTTGTCATACAATGAAGTAGTTTTAATCCTAGCTTTCTTTTTGGCCCAAATGAATCTCTTAATTATATTGTTCAGTTCCAAGAAGTAGTTTCTCCTTAATCTAATTGGTGCTATTTGAAAGAGGAATAACACTTTTGGGAGGACCATCATTTTGATGGCCGCTATCTTCCCTAGAAAGGATAGCTGTAGTTTGGAACAACTTTCTAAATCCTTACTAATTTTTTGTGTTAGTTTTGTATAGTTGTCCTCTTTTATAGAACTACACTTCGCTGTTAACCACAATCCTAAATATTTAATTTTTTTAACCGTCTTGATTCCCAATCTTATTTCTAAAGCTTTATTTTGTTCTTCAGTAAGGTTTTTAGTTATTATTTTAGTTTTATCCTTATTTAATTTTAATCCTGTCACCTTTCCGTATTTTTCTAGTTCTTCCAACAGGGCCATTCCAGATTTTAATGGGTCTTCCAAAATATACGTCATATCGTCCGCAAATGCTTGGACCTTATACTCTTCCTTTTTAATTTAAACCCTTTTATTTCACTACTGTTTCTTACCAGACTCAGAAGTACTTCTAATGTTGTTATAAATAACAATGGGGCTAACAGGCAGCCCTGTCGGACTCCTTTCCCTATAACTATTTTTTCAGTCAAATCGTTGTTTATTAAAATTTTTGCGTGTTGATCCTTATATATTGCTGATACTAAATTCACAAATTTTTCTCCAAATTTCATTTTTACTAGCTGTTTTATTAAAAATTGCCAATCTAGGCTATCAAAGGCTTTTTGCAGATCAATGAATACCAACGCCAATTGTTTCTCAATGTGAATATCATAATATTCCAGAGTGTCCAGGATAATTCTAATATTGTTTTTAATCTGTCTATTAGGTAGAAACCCGTTCTGATCCGGGTGTATTTCTTTATTTAAGATGTTTTTAAATCTTTCTGCCACAATGGAAGCGAGTATCTTATAATCGGAATTTAGGAGGGATATTGGTCTATAATTTTGAATCTTAGATTTATCCGTATCTTCTTTCGGGATTAAAGAAATGTAAGCCTCCTTCCATGAGTTTGGTATTTTGGCCATGGTCATTGCCTCTTTATATACATCTAATAGTAGTGGTTCTATTTTGTGACAAAATTGTTTATAGAACTCAGAAGGAATCCCATCTGGTCCAGGTGTTTTGTTATTTTTTTGTTTATTAATGGCCTTTCTAATTTCTTCAATAGTTATTTCTCTATTAAGTAACATCCTATCCTCTTCCGATATGACGGGTAGATCTATTTTTCCTAAATAATCTTCAATATCCTCCGGGATGATCTCCTCTTTCTTATACAAGTTTGAGTAAAACTTGTGAACAATATCTTTCTTCTCCTCCTGCTTAGCAAACACCATCCCCATTTCGTCTTTTAGCTGTTCAATCCTCCTTTCAGCTCTCTCTTTTCTTAACTTATATGCTAGCCATCGGCCAGGTTTATTTGCCAATTCAAATTTTTTTTGCTTTGACAGTTTAATTTTCCTGGCCAGTGATTCCTGCTCGATCAGGTTGATCTTGTGTTTAGTAAGGATTATTTCTTCTTTTATACTATTGTCTTTAGGATCCTCTTGCTGTTTATTTTCCAGATCAGCTATTTTTGTATATAACTGACTTCGATGTTCTCTTTTTACTTTATTACGATTAGCTATATATGCTATGGTCAGCCCTCTAATGTAAGCTTTAGTTGTATCCCATAGGTTCTGTACCGTAGTCTGGTCTTGAGTATTAAGTGTGAAAAAGACTTCTAGTTCTTTTTCCATCATTGATTTATATTCTTTCTCATTCACAGCTCTAGTATCTAAAGTCCATTAAAAGTTCCTCCTTTTAATATGGCCTTTCCATTTTATCGATAGCGGGTTATGGTCTCCCCAAGTATTTGAGAGTATATCTATTTCCCCGATATCGTCAATAAGTTCAAAGTTTAACTACACCATATCTATTCTTGAACATGTATGGTGTATGTGTGAGAAGAAGGTATACTTTCTGCTGTCCGGGTTCAAGTGACGCCAACCATCTATCAATTTGAATTCCTGTTTCATATTCTGAAAAGGGGCGGGGAGTGTTCTCCTTATTGTTTTCCCTTTACTACCTTTATGGTCTAGATTTCCATCTGATACTGCATTAAAATCCCCTATCAAACAAATATTCTCCCATTGCAATTCCAAAAGTTTGGTGTATAGATTCAAGTAAAAATTTTTCTGTTTAGTGTTAGGTGCATATATAATTACCAATAATATTTCCTTCTTACCAATCTTTATTTCTATACATAAAATTCTACCATCATCATCTCTATAAATCAATTTAGGGTTAAGCCATTTTTTAATATATGCCACCACTCCCCTTTTTTTTCCTCTGCTAGTGTGGAAAATTGAATACCCAGTTTCGGATATTTGAGGATTGAAAGGTGGTTAATATGGGTTTCCTGGAGGCACGTGATATCATTATTCAATTTTATTAGTCTATGGAATATTTTTTTTCGTTTGGTAGGTGAATTGAGTCCATTGATATTCATAGAGATAAGTTTTATTTCCTCATCTTGTTCGGTTTCATTTAACGTTTCCTTTTTGACCACCTTTTCCATATTCAGATTGTGCTCTCGTGGTGACACCCTCCCTTTCATGCCTCTTTAGTTTCCCTCTTTCTCCTTTCTCCTTATCCAGTACTATACCCTCAGAACTTTGCTCGTCCACACTAGATCTCTCTCCCGTATCTTTAAGGTCCAGATCTGCCTTGTCTTTAAAATATTTTTCATAAAACTCTTTTGCCTCCTCTACTGAGCCTATACGAAATTTTTTATCAGACAGTGATATTAACAGACCCTCGGGCAGCAGCCACTTAAATATAATTTTTTGTCTTGTTAATTGTGCTGAGAGGAAGTTATAAGCTCTCCTTTTTTCTCTCACCCTTCTTGGAAGTTGTCGAAGTATTATAATCTCCTTTCCCTGAACTGTTAGAGTATTTTCTCTGGCCAGAGTGTAAATCTCATCCCTAATGTTCTTCTTAATAAATCTGATGTGGACTTCTCGGGGTAGCCTATTTCTACGGGCATAGCTCGTATACAGTCTAAAAACCTCATCCATTTCTCCAATGATTTCGTTTTGTGTCTTGTATCCAAGGCTGGCAATTATCTCTGCCATTTTTAAGGGTAGATTCTCGTCCTTCTCTTCAATTACGTTCTGAAATCTTAAATAAAAAAAAGAGCATTCTAACTCTAACTGGATAATAGCCAGCTCAAGGTCGTTGTTAATTGTCTCCAGCCTCTTCTCCTGTCTTTCCATTTTCTGGTCTATTTCATCATCTCTCCCTTCCACCTTTTTCAATCTCTCGTCATTTTTAGTAAGAGCTTCCTGTATAGTTCCCATTTTTTCCTCCATTGACCCCATTCTCTCATCAATCGTTTTAATATTCTCTTTCATTTCTTCCATATCCTCCCTAGCACCCCCATGATGTTTATCCATAGTTTCTTGTAATTTAATCATCATTTCTTGCAGTCCCATTAATGTGGACTGCATAGCTTGAGAGCTTGTGGGGGTGCCTGTCTTGTCAGTCATCATAGTCTCGATAGTACGTTGGCCTGGGGTAGAGGTAGCTGGTTTTTTCCCAGTTTTCGGAAGTGTGGTAATAGTGCTTGTCATCTTTAAGGATTCCCACACTTTATCCCAGACTCTCTCGGGAATGTTTTCAAATTCAATTGAAGAAAAAGCTTATGTACTCTAATAGTGTAAAAATATAGTTAACAATGTATCATAAATATGAGTTAAAAGTTGGATCAGTTAATTAATTCTAATATTATCACAATCTCCCTGCTTTGGGTTTGTTTGCAATCTCACATTAATACCAAAAAGTTACTTTCTATATAACATCCGTTATTTGTCATATACTAATATCACAAAGTTATTATGCTTTATCTAGACTTTTTGTAAAACGACCCTATTTTTCCATATATTACATGTTATAGTCCAGTATATTCTTACTGTTTTGTTGCGTCAGTCCAATTTCTATTCCGGTTTGTTAATGAGAGTCCTTTACTACTTCCACCCACTTTCTCACTTTCTTCATCCCACTTCTTCTTGTTGTTTCTGGTTTTAAATGTCCCTTTGAACTCCAAACTATCTCCAGTCAATACGTATGCAGCACAGACTTCCCAGGTTTTTTTTAGCTCTCAGCTCTCCTCTCTCCTCTCACCTCTCCATTACTTTCACACGTCCGTCTCTGCAGTTTCCGCTCCGCTCGGCTTCTCCTTGCCGCTTTTTAAATTTCTGGAGCCCTCTCCGCCTGGAGTGTTCCTTCACGTCTCGTCTCCAAAGGGAACTCTTCCTTCACCACCTTCAATAATACACAGTCAACTTTCTTTTCTCCTTCTCAAACTCTCCTCTCTCCTCTTCGCTGTTCACCCTCGTTGCTTCCTCTCTTTTGTCTCTCGGCCACATCTCCGGATCGGCTCAAAGAGTCGATTTCTTCTACCGCCGGATCGCAGGGATTCCTCTCGCTATCCGGGGGAGATTGCAGTCCCCCCGGATGCCTCGAGTGTTCCCCTTCTCGTTGCTGATCCCTCCAAGACCAACTTCGCCGTCTGGCCTCCGGAATCAGCAGAAATTGCGACAGCAGCCTCGGGAGGTCCCTTCGCTGCTTCGCATCGGTATGGCGTCCAAACCGGAAGTCCCAACTCTCAGAAATTCTTAAATGCATGTAGAAACCTTCCAACAAAATGGCAAAGTTTTGGCAGTGACTTTTTTTTACCCCAAGCTGAAAATGATTCTCCCCCTCACCCCCCAAGCATGATTCTCACAGAGTTCTTTGTAGTAAGATTTATTACCATGAAAGCGATAGTAGTAAAACATTTCCAGCAAGGGAGCTAATGTTCAGCTCTGTGACTTTTTTCTCACATCATTAGGGTGCACTGAAGGAATGGGCTTTCTTCACTCATGGGGAATGCTATAGCCAGGGGCTTATATAAAATGGCAGCTCAACACTATTAAAATGGTGGGCATAATGAGATCAGAACCCCACCCTTGTTTAATCCATTGCCTGGCTCACACACATTTACAAAAGGACTGGATTTCAATTTATTTATTTATTTGTATCCTGCTTCTATAATTTTTACAAATAATTCAAGGTGGCGAACATATCCAACACACCTTCCTTCCTTCTATTTTTCCACAATCCTGTGAGGTACTTGGGGCTGAGAGAGAATGACCCACCCAAGATCACCCAACCGGCTTTCAAGGCTAAGGCAGGACTTGAATTCACAACCTCCAGCTTTCTAGCTATTTTAAGATGGTTTACTCCCTTTCACAATGCTCCTCGCCTCTGAAGTGTAAAACAAAGAAGTTGAAAACAACTACTCCCTGGTCAGGCCAAGCATAAAACCTTTAGAGCCCCTTTACCATTAAATGACCTTTCTACAGTCTTTCACAGGCTAGAGAGCAGTGTGTTTTGAAGTTAACAACATTAAAATATATGGACTTCAACTCCCAGAATTCCACAGCCAGTTGATAATAATATATAATGTCACTGAGAAGCATTCTTGGATGAATTAGTGATGAAGAAGGTGATCTTGAAGAAATCTTCGGGTATTGCAGCAAAATGCAAAATTCTCCCTGCTTTTCACCATTCACTAAAATGGGTTGTGGGGGCTGGAGACCCAGTTCTGTTTTCACTGTCTGCATTTCATCATGATCAGCAGATGTGGCATTGTTGGCCTCATTTAGTGAAAGGTGAGGTAGCCCTCAAATATGGTGGGTAGTTTTTTTTCCCAGTTTTACAGATTTCTGAAACAAACGGGCATCTATGTGGGAGGGAGTTGTCAAAAAAGTCACGTTCATGGCTGGAAACATGTGACTAAAAGTCTATCCAAGGTTGCCATCATCATCATCATCATCATCATCATCATCATCATCATCATCATCATCATCATCATCATCATCATCATCATCATCATCATCATCATCAGAGTTGTAAGGGACCTTGGAGGTTTTCTAGCCCAACCCCTGTAAGGCGAAAGGATTCTGGTTCAGACCTTCTTGTCTGTAGATACATTGTCATTGCTTGCAGCAATGGATTGCCTGTGCACTATGAGGAAGGTAAAATCTACCAGTATTTGAAGATGATCTGAGTGGATCAGATGGTGTCTCCCTCAAGATGGCCGCTCTTCCTTGGGAAAGATCTCATCTGGTGCCTCATTTTCTGCAGACATTTTATGATTTGTACACCATTGCTACCATTATAACCTATCTAGATATTTCTTCTGCTTTCATTTTGTCTCTTTACCTTTCAATCAGCCCAAAAACAAAATTCTGAATATGCTAAATTTTGTGTAAGCCATCAATGTAATCCATCAATGGTGCATGTGCACCAGCGTGCCTACCGTCCCTGTCCTAATGTTCCCTCTTATCAGTACCAATCTTATGTACATAAACAATGTTACATCTGGAGAAGGCGTGGCCAGCGCCGCGGCGGTACGGAGCTTTCCCCAATCCTGTTGGAAAGCCCCGAATCTGCACTGCCTGAGGACCCGGTCCGTTCAGGACCAGGTCAGAACCACCCAGAAGGGGTGGGGAAGAAGAGGAGCGCCTGTCGGCAGATTGAGGGGTCTGCAAACCCCCCAGGGAGCCGGCTTTGCCTCCTCGACCGGCGGCGTACAGAGACGGCTATGCAAAATGCCATCTCTTAGTTGGGGCGGTTTACATCTGCAAGGATTTGAAATGGTGATTGGAGTCATCTGGGAAAGTTTTCTGAAATTTGTAATGGAGAAGTTGAAGAAGACGGAGGCTGGTGAGTTACACTGCCCAAAGAGAATTTTAAAAAAGAAACGTTCAAATTTAAAGGGGAAAAAAAAGAGACCAGAAATCAGGAAGCAGCTGTTAACTATGTGGATACAATGGTGGAACAAAATTAAAGAGACCTGTAACTAAAGCCCAAATATTAAAGATTTAGAACTGTGTTTAAAGACTGAATATTGATGAAAGAAAACTGGGAGTTAACTTGGAAGGATTAATTGGAAAATTGGAACTGATTGAAACCGGAAAACTTTAATAGGACAGAGAAAAGGAATTTGATTGGAGAGTGCCATCTGGTGGTTGGAAGAATTACTGTTGTGGAAAAATTCTTATGATGTTTGGATAGCAGTGGCCTTGAACTAAGAACAGCTGGGGACTCTGGAAAGAGCTGTTGTTATTGTGTAAAAGATAAATATTTGGATTGAGATGGAGAAGAACAAAAACAGGACTGAAATTTTTAATAATAAACAAGGAACGGAAAGACTGTTCGGATTATATGGATAAGACTGAATTTGAACAGAGATTAACAACAAAAGAGCAGAAAGACTTGGCTCTCTAACTACAAAATGGATATTTACAAATTAAAAAGAGCTGTGGATTATATTTCTTTTAGTAGCTGGATGGACTGGTATATTAACAATTTGTGATTCTGAAACAGCTGGACTTTGCTGAACTTGTGGACTGAAAACTACTGAATCTAACTCACTGCGGTGGTGAGGCCCCTCCTCAAGAAGCCTTCCCTGGACCCGGCGGATTTAAAGGACTTCCTTCCGGTCTCCAACCTTCCCTTTGCGGGGAAGATTGTAGAGAAAGTGGTGGCACTCCAGCTCCTATGGCTGTTTGATGACACTGATTTTCTGGATCCCTTTCAATCAGGTTTCAGGCATGGCTACAGTATGGAAACGGCTTTGGTCACCCTGATGGATGATCTCTGGTGAGCCCGGGATGGGGATTATTCCTCCATCCTGGTGCTACTTGACCTCTCAGCGGCTTTCGATACCATTGACCATGGTATCCTTCTGCATCGTCTCGGCGAGGTAGGAGTGGGTGGCACTGTTTTACAGTGGCTCTCCTCCTACCTCTCTGATAGGACATAGTCAATGTTGACAGGGGCAGAGACTAGGCCCCTACTTTGTGGGGTGCTGCAGGGCTCAGTCCTCTTGCCCATCCTGTTTAACATCTACATGAAACCGCTGGGTAAGATCATCCGACGACACGGGGTGAGGTACCAGCAGTATGCTGATGATACCCAGTTGTACATGTCCACCCCGTCTCAATTCAGGGAAGCTGTGGACGTAATGGCCCGCTGCCTGGATGATGTTAGGGTCTGGATGGGGATGAACCGGCTAAAACTCAACCCTGACAAGACTGAGTGGCTATGGATATTGCCTCCCAAGGATTCTGTCAATTGTCCCTCCTTGGTTCTTGGGGGGAGGGAGAAATTAGTTCCCTCAGAACGGGTTCGCAATTTGGGTGTCCTCCTAAATCCACAGCTAAAATTGGAGCAACATCTTTCAGCTGTGGCTAGGGGGACCTTTGCACAGGTTCGCCTGATGCACCAATTGTGACCCTACTTGGAGAGGAGGCTCTACTCACAGTCACTCACGCCCTTATCACCTCCCGGCTGAATTACTGCAATGTGCTCTACATGGGGCTACCCTTGAAGAGTATCTGGAGACTGCAATTGGTGCAAAATGCAGCTGCGCGAGCTGTGGTGGGTGTGCCTAGATATACCCACATAATACCTATTCTCCGCCAGCTGCATTGGCTGCCCATTAGTCTCCGGACCCAATTTAAGGTGTTGGTTTTGACCTTTAAAGCCCTACATGGCTCAGGGCCAGGTTACCTTCGGGACCACATCCTGCTGCATACCTCCCTACGACCCGTTAGGGCTCACAGAGTTGGTCTCCTCCAGGTCCCATCGACCAAGCAATGCCAGTTGGTGGGGCCGAGGGGGAGAGCCTTCTCAGTGGGAGCTCCCTCCCTTTGGAACCAACTCCCTCCAGAGATCAGGACTATCCCCACCCTGCTGGCCTTCCGTAAAGCAATAAAAACCTGGCTCTTCCGGCAGGCGGGGTGAAAGTGAGACCAATCAGACTATATGTGGGTCTCCCCCCTGGTTATGAATGCTAGATGTTTTTTTAACTTTTGTAGTTTTTAATTGCTATATGATTTTATACTTATAAATGGATTTGACATGTTGTTAGCCGCCCAGAGTCCCCCGGGAGTTGGACGGCGTACAAATCTATTTAAATAAATAAATAAATTAAATAAATAAGGAAATAAATTGATCAAAGACTGAACTTTTTAAAGTTTTGCAAAGATGGAGATAGTTGATTACGAAGAATTGGTTGAGTTTATGAAGGATCTTTTTGAAAGCTTTAAAAAAACTGTATTTGGAGTATCCGAGACAGGGAAAAATGAAGTACAAATGGGGAAAAAATTGGACAGGAGAACAGAAGAAGAAAAGAAGAGAGAAGAAGATACTATAAATGATGATGAAAATGAAAATAACTTTAAAAACGCAATACTGATTAATGATGATGACAATGATAAATATCCCACTTAGTTCAATAGTGAAAATGGAGATAAAGATAATAGTTACAATGATAATAGAGATGATGATATTAAGAATAACTATCTTCAGAGTGATGATAAGGATTTCCAGATATATAAAATAGAAAAAAGAATGGAGAAAAGCAGATATATACAGATAGTAAACTTAAGAGGGAGGAAAAGATCTGAAGATAAGGGACATAGTCATCACCCCTCTGTCATAGTCAGATCATTTCCTACTGAGGTTGGATTTCGCAGCTCCATTCCTCCCCTGCAGGGAGGCGGGACCGACTAGGTGGTTCCGCCCCAGGTGCCTAATGGAGCTGGAAGGATTCCAGAGGGAACTTTGGGAAATACCTGAAACCCTGGTACGCAATTTGGTTGATTCCCTGGTGGCTGCTTGGAACACCGCAGCATCAGGGGCTTTAGACCGAATTGCGCCTTTGTGACCTCTCCGCGGCAGTGGATCCCGGAAAGCCCCCTGGTTTACTGAGGAGCTCCGGGAGATGAAACGCCAGAAGAGACGTCTGGAGCGCCGCTGGAGGTCCAGCAAAACCGAATCCGACCGAACACTATTAAGAATTTACATCAGATCTTATTTAGTGGCGATAAGGGCGGCAAAATGATCTTATTTTTCTGCTCTTATTGCGTCTGCAGATTCTCGCCCAGCCACCTTGTTTAGGGTGACTCGCTCCCTCCTTGCTAAAGTGGGGAGCGAGGAACACTTGCAAGGTAGAGCTGAGGAATTTGCAGAGTTTCTGTCGGATAAAGTCGCTCGGATCTGGTCGAACCTGGACTCTGGCTGGGCAGAGTCCATGGAGTTGACAGGGGCAAGTCTTAGTCCACCATTGTGGGAGGAGTTTGGGCCTGTTTCTCCCGAGGATGTGGACAGAGCCGTGGGGGCGATGGGGGCCTCCACCTGTTTATTGGACCCGTGCCCCTCCTGGTTGGTCTCGGCCAGCAGGGAGGTGACATGCGGCTGGATCCGGGCGGTGGTCATCGCTTCTTTGGAGGAGGGATCCGTACCGCAGTCGTTAAAAGCTGCGGTGGTGAGACCCCTCCTGAAGAAGCCTTCCCTGGATCCAGCTGACTTGAAGAACTATCGTCCGGTCTCCAACTTACCTTTTTTAGGGAAAGTTGTGGAGAAGGTGGTGGCTACTCAGCTTCTGCGACTTTTGGATGAAACAGAGCATCTAGATACCTATCAGTCGGGTTTCAGGAGCGGCTACAGTACAGAAACTGCCTTGGTCGCTCTGATAGATGATCTCTGGCGGCCCGGGATGGCGGAAATTCCTCTATCCTGGTGCTACTTGACCTCTCAGCGGCTTTCAATACCATCAACCATGGTATCCTTCTGCATCGTCTCGGCGAGTTGGGACTGGGAGGCACCGTTTTACGGTGGTTCTCCTCTTATCTCGCCGATAGGATGCAGTCGGTGTTAATAGGAGGGCAGAGATCCTCCCCTAGGCCCCTGTTATGCGGGTGCCTCAGGGATCGGTTCTCTCGCCCATCCTGTTTAACATTTACATGAAACCGCTGGGCGAGATCATCCGCAGACATGGGGTGCGTTTTCACCAGTACGCTGATGACACCCAGCTGTACATCACCACCCTGTCTGATTTCAGTGTGGCAGTTGATGTAATGTGCTGGTGCCTGGACGACGTTAGGATCTGGATGGGGAGGAACAGACTCAGACTCAACCCCGACATGACTGAGTGGCTTTGGATATTGCCTCCTAAGGACTACGACAACTGTCCCTCCTTGGTTCTCGAGGGAGCGAAACTGACTCCCTTGGATCAGGTCCGCAACTTGGGGGTCCTCCTAGATCCACAGCTAAAATTGGAGCATCATCTTACTGCTGTGGCTAGGGGGGCCTTTGCACAGGTTCGCCTGGTGCACCAGTTGCGGCCATACCTGGAGAAGGAGGCTCTACTCACGGTCACTCATGCCCTTGTCACCTCCCGTTTGGACTACTGCAACGCGCTCTACATGGGGCTACCCTTGAAGAGTATCCGGAGACTCCAGCTGGTACAAAATGCGGCTGCGCGTGCTGTGGTGGGTGTACCAAGGTACACCCATGTGACACCGATACTCCGCCAGCTGCATTGGTTGCCCATTAGTCTCCGGGTCCAATTCAAGGTGTTGATCATCATCTTTAAAGCCCTTCATGGCTTAGGACCAGGCTATCTCCGGGATCGCATTCTGCCTCATACTTTCCTCCGACCGGTTAGGGCCCACAGAGTTGGCCTCTTCCAGCTCCCGTCAACCAAGCAATGCCGGCTGGCGGGCCCTAGGGGGAGGGCCTTCTCTGTGGCAGGCCCCGCGCTCTGGAACCAACTTCCTCCAGAGACCCGAACCATCCCCACCCTGCTGGCCTTCCGAAAAGCCGTTAAGACTTGGCTTTTCCTGCAGGCAGGGGGTAGAGCTTAATTCCATCTGAACTCTCCCCCGGGTATGTCTGGTTGTTGAATGGTTTTTTTATACTGTAATTTTTAATTTTTATATTTTGATTTTAAACTCAACTGTTTATTGGTTATTCTTGTATTTTCCTTGTGTTGGACGCCGCCCTGAGTCCCTCGGGAGTTGGGCGGCATATAAGAAAACCAAATAAATTAAATAAATAAATAAATAAAGAGCATGGGGAAAGAGAACTTATTGGTATAAAATTAAAAGTCAGAGGGAAGAGAATTTAATTAGACGGGGTAGAGGAAATATAGATATAAAAGCGAATTAGTTGAGAAACTAAAAGGGAATGGATGAAGATATTGAAATACTATGGAAATGTTTTCTTTTCTTTTCTCTTCTTATTTAGAACTATTATTTTATTAAGAGTTGAATTTTTTTGTTTCCTGTCTTTTTTAAATAGAGATCAATATTATTCAATGAATTAGAAGACTTGATATTCGAGATAAAATAATGTAAACCAATATGGGAAGTATGAATGATAAAGATGAATATTAGAATTTGAAAGGAATATTTTGATTGTGTACTCTTGTTTTTTTTTCTTGTTACATATGAACTTGTTTAAATGCAAAACTTTAAAAGGGAAAAATATATCATGTTAATTCATAATTCATATCATACTTAATTCAATAATTTAGAAAGATTTTTGATGATTAGTAATTGAAAAAGCATATTACGATAGTGTACTATCTTTCTTTTATTCTTAAAAAATGAGATACGTTTAAAGGGAAAAATTTAAAAATTATATATTCCAAATGTTAAATGTTTAACTTGATGGTAAATAATTAAAGAAGAAACTCTTTGATTAATATAAGAAATCGGAATGTATAAATTGGGCATTTAGTTTGTGATAAAATAGATGGGGGAAAAAACCTAAACAAAGAATAATGAGACAAAAAAGTGGAGGAAGCAAATTGGGCCTACAATCAAGAAGCAGGAGAATAACAACTAATGTGGGAATTAATGAATAGAAGAGTAATTTAGGAGTAGAATTGGAATAATTAATTGGGTGAATATCCCAGATGACAAAACTAGATTTTCTTTTCTTTCTTTTCTTTCTTTTCTTTTTTGTGTGGAGGTAAGATGAAGCTAGAAACATATACCTAGAAACAAAGTACTATATAAATATAATAATTGTAATAAAAATTTTCTTAGAAGGGGATGAAGAGTTTAAATTTGGGATTGTACCATCAGTCTGTTAAACATAAGAAGATAAAAGAGTACTCAGGGGAAGGTTAGGAGGGTGTAAGAGGAAGTAGATGGGGAGGAAGAGAAGGAGTAAAGAGAGTAGAGGAGGAGTGAAGGAGTAAGAAAGTAGGAGGAGATGATGGAGGTAGAGAGGGGGAGTGCAATGGAAAGAAAAGCAGAATAGACTGATGATGGATGATATAAGCGTATGTATAAGATGTTGATTTTTGAATGATGGAATATAAATGTAAAATTGTGTATTTTATTGTAATAATTGAAGGTATATGTTCATTGAAATGTAAAAGTGGTGGAGGAGAAAAATAAAAAAAAATTGAAAAAAAAGAGATGCAATTGCCAATTGAAATACCTCTGGAAAAAATAAGATTAATATGTAATGTTTGTCATTTCATAATAAATATTAAAACAATCTTTATTATTAAAAAAAACATTACATCTATGTATATTACTAACACGTACTTGACAAAATAAATAAATAAGAATAAATAAAATAAAATAAATAATTCCTATATCAAATGCTTTTAAATGAATGAATAAAAAAGTTGCATTATATCTCAGTTTTTTGTGTAACTCCATTCCATTTTAATTAATTTTTCTTTTTCCAATGAAGGGATGATCAGATTCAACCTGCATTAACCTGGCCAAAATTTCTGCTCTTGTTAAATAGTTCTTGATTCATTCTCTCTGAACACATCAGGGTCCTGTTTGTGATGACCGTCAAATTTTATTCTCTTTCTTTTAAACATGAATGGCTCCTCTGAAACAACACAGCAGCCTGGTATAGCTCTAGATCACTGGTTCCCAATGTGGGGCCCACTCCCCACAGGGGGGCAATTTTATTTTTAATGGGGCAATTCGAAAATGAGCTATTAACTGGATTTTTGAAAGCCAGCTAATTGATCTTATATATTTATGATGAAACAGCTGTGTTTCATTTACCTATTGTTGTCTTTGTTAAAGTGCATTTCCTAGGGCCTGGTCTGAAAAGGATATCCCAGCTTGGGGGGGTGGGGGTGTAGGGAGCAACTGCTATCCAATCAGATGTGTTCCCACTAAGGATTGTTAGGTTAATCGTTAGGTTTACATTTATTTTTAGTCTGTGTTTTCCCAGGACTTTTCCTCTCAGAGCAATCTGGGGCTGGGGCTGGGCCACACATGCGTAGGCCTTGCCAGGCCTGTGTGATTCATCTCCACCTACTGAACTACCAAAGCATTTCCCACAAAGCTGCAGGTTCAAACCGAGTGGGTGAGTAGGGGGGGTCATAGGTTACAATTCCCCTTTCATTCCTGACAATCTTATTATTCATAAATTAAGCTAAGAATGTTTTTTAAATTTCCCTCTTTCTGCGCCATCCTCTTTTAATAGTTATTTCTTGTAATAATTTGCGTCATTTCATAAGTTTTTCTCACATTTATTTCTTTTAGTCACAAACCCTACGCATAAAATGAGTAGGGAAAGCAAGAAAAAAGTTCGTCAGTATTCACAAAAACATTTAAAACTTGGCTTCATACCCGCTATCCATGATGAAGAGTCACCTTTCTGCCTTTTATGCCAACAATGTTTGACCAACGAATCAATGAAACGAGGTCGTCTTGAGGCGCATTTGAAGGTGAAACATACTGTGTATGTAAATTCAGATTTAAATTACTTCAAATCTTTAAAGGAGAAGTTTGAAAAAAGATCACAAACTGTTACTGTCAGTAGTACTCTTGAGGCTAGTTATGAAATGTCTTTACTCATCTCTAAATCTGGAAAAAAATCATACTACAGGGGAGGATTTAATTAAACTATTAATATCAGCATTTCTTAAAACAGTTCTGGAAGAAGATGACAAAGATGTGAAAGCCATGCCACTCAGTAACAATACTGCTAGCAGAAGAATAGATGAAATGAGTGAAGATATTGAAACACATCTTGTTGAAAAGCTGAAATCAAGAAAATTCTCAGTACAAATGGATGAATCAACTCTGAGAGACAATGAGGCCTTATTGCTATGTTATAAGGAAATATCCTTTTAGGTTCAGTTCCAAGTGGGGAAAAAGACACTGGATTCATGAAGGTTGCTTGGAAGGAAGGTTTAATGGTGGACAGGAGCACATGGCAGGAGCCCCTGTACAGAAAAGGTAACTTACATGGTTCCAGGTGTGGTGAAGAGAAAAAGAGAAAGAGGAATGCTGAGTTCTTGGTTTTTATAGTCTAAGTTGGGTCCCACCTCTTAGATTTCCTTTTCCTGTATAGAAATGTATCCCAGTGGCTCTCAGACCCCCCAGGGGCATGCTGGGGTGGCTCTTGGCTTTTGTCTAATCCAGCTTTGGCTGAAATGAAAGGGCCTTGGGCAAATCCTATTATGGTTTTGTTATGCAGAAGACTTTCAGCCAGGTGAGAGG
This sequence comes from Diadophis punctatus similis, assembly GCA_023053685.1. NCBI lineage: Eukaryota > Metazoa > Chordata > Lepidosauria > Squamata > Dipsadidae > Diadophis > Diadophis punctatus. The sequence goes on along the minus strand of JALIGW010000023.1, from coordinate 2,586,395 downwards.
AATGTGTGTGCTGGGCCCAGTCCTTAATGACCCATTTGCAAGGCGTGGGGGTTTTCCAAGAGGAGTCTTTTGTTTGTTTAAAAGCATGTTTCCAGATGTGTTCCACAGAATATTTCCTACATTTTAATATCTCCTAGGATATCTCATTTCCTAGGAGAGGGGTGGGTGCTAACTTTCTACAATCCCTCATTTTTTTTTCAAAACATGTGAGTGCAACACATGTTTTGACACAAGCTTCAAATTGATCAGGTCAGGGAGATTTTATGGGTGCTTTCAATTTTCTCTGATGCAGAGGGGAAGACGTTGAAAGAGGCAGTTGAAAGAGGCAGCAGCAGGATTCCTTCAGTGGCTCCCAAAAGGAGAGCTTTCAACCATGATGGTCAATGGCCAGGGCAAAAGTTCTGGCAATAAATTTACAGTATCCAATTTTCCATGCCAATTATGTTCAGATGTTTGATAACACTTTCGATGAGCTCCCAGACAGGTTTCAAGCAAGCACAGGCCCCACAATATTCCCACAGCCATGGTTTACCTTGAAATCACAGGCTGCCCATTTCCAAGGGATGGTTCTTGAATCTGCCCTAGCTCTTACTTTAGTGCATCTAGGATTTGTGAGTCCAAATTGAAATTAGCCAGTGTGCAATCTAGGCTTTTCCTTTTTTTTTTTTTTTTTTAGAATGAGCCCTGGGACTCTTACTCCTGAGACCATCAATGCAAAATACCCTGCTTTACTGGGCAGCAGTCAGGCCTTGGGTTTTCGAAGATCCTTTCTGCTAGCTCTTCAAGTGGGGAAATTGCCTGAGGGGACCTGTCCCCTTCCCCCATGGAATTAGCAGGGAGATATGACTGCCTGGGCTTTAATGCCACAAAGCAGGAGTCAAAACAACAACAACAACAAAAAAAAAACAGCAAGCTAAAAGCAGCTTTGGGTGGAGGTAGGTGAAAAAGGGATAACCTCAGTCTAATTCTGAATGGCGTGTCTCTGTGTGTTTGTGTATGCAGCTACAAATTTACCTCCCACTAGACAGAAATCTAAAGTGTACAGAACTCACTGTGGCAACCACTCCCAATACAATTCTTACATGAGTACATTAAACTGATTACAATATAGATGAGACAAGAAAGAGAAACGTTACAATGAATTTCAGTGAATGAAGCAAGGAAAGAAAGAAAACAAAGAAAAAAACTTTACAATGAATTTCTGTGACTGAAGCAAAGAAGGAAAGAAAAACTTTACAATGAAGTTCTGTGACTGAAGCAAAGAAGGAAAGAAAAACTTTACAATGAAGTTCCCCCCTCCCCCTAGTCTTTTCAGCTGTCTGCTGGGGATTGAAAATAGATGTTTGGTCTTTATTTGTCCATCTCAGGGTCCTTTCATTCATGTCTGCTGGGTGGCCTTAGGTGTTGGTGGTAAGGCTGGTCAGTCAGGCTTGGAAAGATCTGCTCCACTCTGGTTGCTGTGATGACTAGAGGACTAGATTCAAACCCACTTCTGGCTCAAATGGATGGAATGTCTTTACTGGAGGCAGTGTCTGAGCCCATTTGCTCTGCTTCCATAGGCTTCAGGATCATGTGTGCAGGGCTGAAAGACATAAGAACAGGGTCCCTTCCCCCTTTTGCTGGTAATTCTACCACGAGAGGCATTGTAAAAGGATTAGAGATTGGGGGGGGGTAGATAGCTTGCAGGCAGGGTTTGAGGAAAACAATCAACACATCAGTATCGCAGTTAAATCAATTATAACAAAATGGAGACATCACCGGGGGAGGGGGGAAATGAACAGACATTTCCATCTTAGCAGAGAATTGGCATCCATTAAACATCACAGAAGAGCAATATTAAAACTGTTTGCATGTACATACAGTAAATGTAAAAATGAAATTTTCCTGTAAATTAACTTAAAACATTGTCCCTTAAATTTTGGCTTTTCTTAAAAACACCGAGAGGAATAGGAAAATTGAACTCTGTTCCTTGTCCCAGATCAGGTTGGCCAGTCCTAACTGGGCAAAGACATTTTCCTTTCTTTTCAGTGCTTTTAATTTTCTAACAATTTGAAATTCATATCTCTAGGAAACAGAGATATTTTACAGTTGCAATTACCTCGAGTGCGCACAAGACAAGACAAAGACGTACACAGACACAAAACATGGACAAAGAGGATGACAGGACACACACACAAGTCCTTCCTGCCATAAATCTCAGTTAAAATTAGGGAAGGCACAAGTCTTAACAAACAAACCACGTGGTTACATATAAGAGAGAGAGAAGAAGAGAGAGAGAAGAAACAACAAACACCTCAACATTTTTCCTTTTCTGTTTTCTTAAGTACCTTTATTTAGCCAAATTGGCTGTTTTGTTTTGTTTTGTTTCTCTGTGTCATCCCTCAGCAAAGCCCATTTTCTACACAAGTTTCCTGCTTTTACTTTTGCACATTCCTGTCATACAGATATATTCCTGGCGTCCCAGGTTCCAAGCCCACACAAGGGTCTCCGCCACCCTCGAACTAGAGCTTCCCATGATCCTTTAAATGTAAGGTTCACTTTGGCTTAGCTAGTGACGCGCTCAACAGTTTCAGAGACTAAAAAAAACTCTGGGAAGGACTTCCGATTCTCTCGTAGAAGTAAGGCCCCCTTCCTGTAGGGAATCTCTCTAGGTTTATCAGATCCAAAAAGGGGATCTGCGAGGACTAGCCGCCCCTGTACAGCTAGTACTAGGACCTCCACACTCACGGGCTTCACATTTAGAACTGAAAAATTCTGGGGTTTGCTTTTGGGATGTGCACATAAAAACGACAACAACAACAACAAAATTTGCTTTCCCACCCTTCAATCACATACATACACACACACACACACACACACACACAGACATTCTTCCTCCTTCCCTAACAGAAGGTCCTGTGCTCTGTAAACGCTAAACAGAACTTACACAAATCAAAACAGAGAAAGAGAAGACATTGACACATAGGCTGGTAGATGAGAAAGAAACTCTATACTACCAAATGAGGATAAACAAAAATAATTCAATATTATGAAAAGCTGTATGAGCAAGAAGTTTCAGAAAAATAAAATTAAAGAATATTTGGAAAAAAATGGAATTGCCTAAAGTACCAGAAAAGGACAAAAACTATTAAATGAATGAATATCAATGATGGAATTATCAGAAGCAGATCAAGAGACAAAAGAACAACCAAACACCAGGACCAGGTGGGCCAGTGGCAGAATTTTACAAAGATTTTACATAATGAGGTATTGATTGATGTAAAGGTACCACATTCCTGAATGGGAGCAAATATTACTTTGATTCCAAAATAAGATTCAGATTTAATGCAGATAAAACTATAGGCCCATCTCTTCACTGAATGCTGACTATAAAATATATACTTCAATAATGGCAGCAAACTAAAAGGTTCCTAAATGAATTTATACATTCAGCTCTCTTAAGCTTTTTCTAAGAGACAGATTAAAAACAAAATGAGAATGATTTTAAATACATAAAAAAGGCACAAGAAAAGGATGCTATTCATTTTGATACTGGAAGTGCTAAATATAAATATTATGGCAGACACAGAAATTAAAGGCATGGAAACTTTGAAAACTAATTTTGCACCAAGTGAGAAATAAAATATGTTAATAACCAACCTTACTGACAATTTTGTTGTCCAAAAGGTAGAGAAGAGAACTAGAGGAGATAATTAAGTCCATATTTGACTTAATACTTACAAACAAAGAAGAAGTTGTAGAAGGATTTGAAACTGCATCATTAACATAACAAAAACGATTCAACACAATTGAACACACTAAAGTCTTAGATTTTAAAATAAAGCTGACTTTAATAAACTCAAGAGAAACTTGAGAAAGATTCCTTGGATGAAAGTCCTAAAGGAAAGAAGCAACTCAAGAAGCTTTGTAAACTCTGAAAAAACTTGATTATAAAAGCCAATTGCACAAAAGCAATCAGGAAAAAAAAAACCAGAAATCCAAGAAACCAGCATGGCTGCACAAAGACCTCACTGACAAATTGAATGAATGAAGGACAGATACAAAAATGGAAACAGGGACACATAACTAAAGCAGAATATCAGCAGATAGCAAGAATCTGTAAAGAAAAATCAGAAAACAAAAGCCTTGAATGAACAACGACTTGCAACAAAGTGAAAGATAATATAAAAGATTCTTCCAATACATAAAAAAAAAACAAGAAGAAAAATCAAGGAAACAGTTGGACCACTAAGGAGAGAAGGCAACACAGAGAAAGCCATGAGTTGCTTAACTCATTCTTTGCATGTCTTCTTGCAAAAAAGAAATGCAACCCAACTAACCAGAAATATAACTGGAAAGGAAAAATAAAACAGACTGTAAACTAAAGTTAAAATAAGCAAAAACAGTAAGAGAACACCAGGTCCCAGAGTCCTAAAGGAGCTGGTAAATGAAATCTCAGAACCACTGCACATCTTTTTAAAAAAATCTTGGGACACGGGGACCACCTGAGAAACTGGGAAAAAGCTAATGTGGTTCCCATCTTCAAAAAGAAAGAAAAAAAAACAACTAGACTGAGCCCTATCTAATGCAAAGAAAAGTAAAATCCTACCCCTAGGTAAGGAAAACCAAAAATATAGATAACTATTATAAATTGGTGCAACAAATTAAAACAGATTTGGAGAAGTGGAAAAGAACCACCATAAAATGAGTATCCTGCAATGGCTAGCAGACAAAACAGGGCTGGGGGGGGAGAAGGGGGGGAGAAGGGGGGGAAGGAAATATCAAAGGATTTAGGAAGATACATTAACTTGGTTAAACAAAAAGCATGATTATTTTTTCCCTAAAATGATTTGTACCCAGACAACACACTATTCAATTGAAATTGGAATTTATATATGCCATAAAGTAAAATTAAAAAGCAAAAATTACCCACACACACACATACACACATGCAAACACACATTTCCCAGTTTTCTATGGTTTAAAGTAAAATTTAGAGGTAGGTACTCACCTTCTTTCCAAGCAGCCCTTGAATCAAAACCCCTTTAAAACCTACTTCCCAATGGCCAAGGCCTAATAAATTTATTTAGGCCAGGATCATTGAAGAGGTTACTTGGAATCCATCTGGCTCGCCAATTGTTATAAGGAAATATCCTTTTAGGTTCAGTTCCAAGTGGGGAAAAAGACACTGGATTCATGAAGGTTGCTTGGAAGGAAGGTTTAATGGTGGACAGGAGCACATGGCAGGAGCCCCTGTACAGAAAAGGTAACTTACATGGTTCCAGGTGTGGTGAAGAGAAAAAGAGAAAGAGGAATGCTGAGTTCTTGGTTTTTATAGTCTAAGTTGGGTCCCACCTCTTAGATTTCCTTTTCCTGTATAGAAATGTATCCCATTGGCTCTCAGACCCCCCAGGGGCATGCTGGGGTGGCTCTTGGCTTTTGTCTAATCCAGCTTTGGCTGAAATGAAAGGGCCTTGGGCAAATCCTATTATGGTTTTGTTATGCAGAAGACTTTCAGCCAGGTGAGAGGAATGTGTGTGCTGGGCCCAGTCCTTAATGACCCATTTGCAAGGCGTGGGGGTTTTCCAAGAGGAGTCTTTTGTTTGTTTAAAAGCATGTTTCCAGATGTATTCCACAGAATATTTCCTACATTTTAATATCTCCTAGGATATCTCATTTCCTAGGAGAGGGGTGGGTGCTAACTTTCTACAATCCCTCATTTTTTTTTCAAAACATGTGAGTGCAACACATGTTTTGACACAAGCTTCAAATTGATCAGGTCAGGGAGATTTTATGGGTGCTTTCAATTTTCTCTGATGCAGAGGGGAAGACGTTGAAAGAGGCAGTTGAAAGAGGCAGCAGCAGGATTCCTTCAGTGGCTCCCAAAAGGAGAGCTTTCAACCATGATGGTCAATGGCCAGGGCAAAAGTTCTGGCAATAAATTTACAGTATCCAATTTTCCATGCCAATTATGTTCAGATGTTTGATAACACTTTCGATGAGCTCCCAGACAGGTTTCAAGCAAGCACAGGCCCCACAATATTCCCACAGCCATGGTTTACCTTGAAATCACAGGCTGCCCATTTCCAAGGGATGGTTCTTGAATCTGCCCTAGCTCTTACTTTAGTGCATCTAGGATTTGTGAGTCCAAATTGAAATTAGCCAGTGTGCAATCTAGGCTTTTCCTTTTTTTTTTTTTTTTTTAGAATGAGCCCTGGGACTCTTACTCCTGAGACCATCAGTGCAAAATACCCTGCTTTACTGGGCAGCAGTCAGGCCTTGGGTTTTCGAAGATCCTTTCTGCTAGCTCTTCAAGTGGGGAAATTGCCTGAGGGGACCTGTCCCCTTCCCCCATGGAATTAGCAGGGAGATATGACTGCCTGGGCTTTAATGCCACAAAGCAGGAGTCAAAACAACAACAACAACAACAAAAAAAAAACAGCAAGCTAAAAGCAGCTTTGGGTGGAGGTAGGTGAAAAAGGGATAACCTCAGTCTAATTCTGAATGGCGTGTCTCTTTGTGTTTGTGTATGCAGCTACAAATTTACCTCCCACTAGACAGAAATCTAAAGTGTACAGAACTCACTGTGGCAACCACTCCCAATACAATTCTTACATGAGTACATTAAACTGATTACAATATAGATGAGACAAGAAAGAGAAACGTTACAATGAATTTCAGTGAATGAAGCAAGGAAAGAAAGAAAACAAAGAAAAAAACTTTACAATGAATTTCTGTGACTGAAGCAAAGAAGGAAAGAAAAACTTTACAATGAAGTTCTGTGACTGAAGCAAAGAAGGAAAGAAAAACTTTACAATGAAGTTCCCCCCTCCCCCTAGTCTTTTCAGCTGTCTGCTGGGGATTGAAAATAGATGTTTGGTCTTTATTTGTCCATCTCAGGGTCCTTTCATTCATGTCTGCTGGGTGGCCTTAGGTGTTGGTGGTAAGGCTGGTCAGTCAGGCTTGGAAAGATCTGCTCCACTCTGGTTGCTGTGATGACTAGAGGACTAGATTCAAACCCACTTCTGGCTCAAATGGATGGAATGTCTTTACTGGAGGCAGTGTCTGAGCCCATTTGCTCTGCTTCCATAGGCTTCAGGATCATGTGTGCAGGGCTGAAAGACATAAGAACAGGGTCCCTTCCCCCTTTTGCTGGTAATTCTACCACGAGAGGCATTGTAAAAGGATTAGAGATTGGGGGGGGGGGTAGATAGCTTGCAGGCAGGGTTTGAGGAAAACAATCAACACATCAGTATCGCAGTTAAATCAATTATAACAAAATGGAGACATCACCGGGGGAGGGGGGAAATGAACAGACATTTCCATCTTAGCAGAGAATTGGCATCCATTAAACATCACAGAAGAGCAATATTAAAACTGTTTGCATGTACGTACAGTAAATGTAAAAATGAAATTTTCCTGTAAATTAACTTAAAACATTGTCCCTTAAATTTTGGCTTTTCTTAAAAACACCGAGAGGAATAGGAAAATTGAACTCTGTTCCTTGTCCCAGATCAGGTTGGCCAGTCCTAACTGGGCAAAGACATTTTCCTTTCTTTTCAGTGCTTTTAATTTTCTAACAATTTGAAATTCATATCTCTAGGAAACAGAGATATTTTACAGTTGCAATTACCTCGAGTGCGCACAAGACAAGACAAAGACGTACACAGACACAAAACATGGACAAAGAGGATGACAGGACACACACACAAGTTCTTCCTGCCATAAATCTCAGTTAAAATTAGGGAAGGCACAAGTCTTAACAAACAAACCACGTGGTTACATATAAGAGAGAGAGAAGAAGAGAGAGAGAAGAAACAACAAACACCTCAACATTTTTCCTTTTCTGTTTTCTTAAGTACCTTTATTTAGCCAAATTGGCTGTTTTGTTTTGTTTTGTTTCTCTGTGTCATCCCTCAGCAAAGCCCATTTTCTACACAAGTTTCCTGCTTTTACTTTTGCACATTCCTGTCATACAGATATATTCCTGGCGTCCCAGGTTCCAAGCCCACACAAGGGTCTCCGCCACCCTCGAACTAGAGCTTCCCATGATCCTTTAAATGTAAGGTTCACTTTGGCTTAGCTAGTGACGCGCTCAACAGTTTCAGAGACTAAAAAAAACTCTGGGAAGGACTTCCGATTCTCTCGTAGAAGTAAGGCCCCCTTCCTGTAGGGAATCTCTCTAGGTTTATCAGATCCAAAAAGGGGATCTGCGAGGACTAGCCGCCCCTGTACAGCTAGTACTAGGACCTCCACACTCACGGGCTTCACATTTAGAACTGAAAAATTCTGGGGTTTGCTTTTGGGATGTGCACATAAAAACGACAACAACAACAACAAAATTTGCTTTCCCACCCTTCAATCACATACATACACACACACACACACACACACACACACAGACATTCTTCCTCCTTCCCTAACAGAAGGTCCTGTGCTCTGTAAACGCTAAACAGAACTTACACAAATCAAAACAGAGAAAGAGAAGACATTGACACATAGGCTGGTAGATGAGAAAGAAACTCTATACTACCAAATGAGGATAAACAAAAATAATTCAATATTATGAAAAGCTGTATGAGCAAGAAGTTTCAGAAAAATAAAATTAAAGAATATTTGGAAAAAAATGGAATTGCCTAAAGTACCAGAAAAGGACAAAAACTATTAAATGAATGAATATCAATGATGGAATTATCAGAAGCAGATCAAGAGACAAAAGAACAACCAAACACCAGGACCAGGTGGGCCAGTGGCAGAATTTTACAAAGATTTTACATAATGAGGTATTGATTGATGTAAAGGTACCACATTCCTGAATGGGAGCAAATATTACTTTGATTCCAAAATAAGATTCAGATTTAATGCAGATAAAACTATAGGCCCATCTCTTCACTGAATGCTGACTATAAAATATATACTTCAATAATGGCAGCAAACTAAAAGGTTCCTAAATGAATTTATACATTCAGCTCTCTTAAGCTTTTTCTAAGAGACAGATTAAAAACAAAATGAGAATGATTTTAAATACATAAAAAAAGGCACAAGAAAAGGATGCTATTCATTTTGATACTGGAAGTGCTAAATATAAATATTATGGCAGACACAGAAATTAAAGGCATGGAAACTTTGAAAACTAATTTTGCACCAAGTGAGAAATAAAATATGTTAATAACCAACCTTACTGACAATTTTGTTGTCCAAAAGGTAGAGAAGAGAACTAGAGGAGATAATTAAGTCCATATTTGACTTAATACTTACAAACAAAGAAGAAGTTGTAGAAGGATTTGAAACTGCATCATTAACATAACAAAAACGATTCAACACAATTGAACACACTAAAGTCTTAGATTTTAAAATAAAGCTGACCTTAATAAACTCAAGAGAAACTTGAGAAAGATTCCTTGGATGAAAGTCCTAAAGGAAAGAAGCAACTCAAGAAGCTTTGTAAACTCTGAAAAAACTTGATTATAAAAGCCAATTGCACAAAAGCAATCAGGAAAAAAAAAACCAGAAATCCAAGAAACCAGCATGGCTGCACAAAGACCTCACTGACAAATTGAATGAATGAAGGACAGATACAAAAATGGAAACAGGGACACATAACTAAAGCAGAATATCAGCAGATAGCAAGAATCTGTAAAGAAAAATCAGAAAACAAAAGCCTTGAATGAACAACGACTTGCAACAAAGTGAAAGATAATATAAAAGATTCTTCCAATACATAAAAAAAAAAACAAGAAGAAAAATCAAGGAAACAGTTGGACCACTAAGGAGAGAAGGCAACACAGAGAAAGCCATGAGTTGCTTAACTCATTCTTTGCATGTCTTCTTGCAAAAAAGAAATGCAACCCAACTAACCAGAAATATAACTGGAAAGGAAAAATAAAACAGACTGTAAACTAAAGTTAAAATAAGCAAAAACAGTAAGAGAACACCAGGTCCCAGAGTCCTAAAGGAGCTGGTAAATGAAATCTCAGAACCACTGCACATCTTTTTAAAAAAATCTTGGGACACGGGGACCACCTGAGAAACTGGGAAAAAGCTAATGTGGTTCCCATCTTCAAAAAGAAAGAAAAAAAAAACAACTAGACTGAGCCCTATCTAATGCAAAGAAAAGTAAAATCCTACCCCTAGGTAAGGAAAACCAAAAATATAGATAACTATTATAAATTGGTGCAACAAATTAAAACAGATTTGGAGAAGTGGAAAAGAACCACCATAAAATGAGTATCCTGCAATGGCTAGCAGACAAAACAGGGCTGGGGGGGGGAGAAGGGGGGGAGAAGGGGGGGAAGGAAATATCAAAGGATTTAGGAAGATACATTAACTTGGTTAAACAAAAAGCATGATTATTTTTTCCCTAAAATGATTTGTACCCAGACAACACACTATTCAATTGAAATTGGAATTTATATATGCCATAAAGTAAAATTAAAAAGCAAAAATTACCCACACACACACATACACACATGCAAACACACATTTCCCAGTTTTCTATGGTTTAAAGTAAAATTTAGAGGTAGGTACTCACCTTCTTTCCAAGCAGCCCTTGAATCAAAACCCCTTTAAAACCTACTTCCCAATGGCCAAGGCCTAATAAATTTATTTAGGCCAGGATCATTGAAGAGGTTACTTGGAATCCATCTGGCTCGCCAATTGTTATAAGGAAATATCCTTTTAGGTTCAGTTCCAAGTGGGGAAAAAGACACTGGATTCATGAAGGTTGCTTGGAAGGAAGGTTTAATGGTGGACAGGAGCACATGGCAGGAGCCCCTGTACAGAAAAGGTAACTTACATGGTTCCAGGTGTGGTGAAGAGAAAAAGAGAAAGAGGAATGCTGAGTTCTTGGTTTTTATAGTCTAAGTTGGGTCCCACCTCTTAGATTTCCTTTTCCTGTATAGAAATGTATCCCATTGGCTCTCAGACCCCCCAGGGGCATGCTGGGGTGGCTCTTGGCTTTTGTCTAATCCAGCTTTGGCTGAAATGAAAGGGCCTTGGGCAAATCCTATTATGGTTTTGTTATGCAGAAGACTTTCAGCCAGGTGAGAGGAATGTGTGTGCTGGGCCCAGTCCTTAATGACCCATTTGCAAGGCGTGGGGGTTTTCCAAGAGGAGTCTTTTGTTTGTTTAAAAGCATGTTTCCAGATGTGTTCCACAGAATATTTCCTACATTTTAATATCTCCTAGGATATCTCATTTCCTAGGAGAGGGGTGGGTGCTAACTTTCTACAGCTAACCTATATATTGATAAAGGTGAATTTAAAATTGATGAATTCAGAAATGCTTCTTGGGCACTGTGTTATTCATAGAGAGAACTTAGTGTCCAAAAATATTTCTCCTGTTTTTAATGAGGTACTAAAATCAGTTATAAAATGCATCAATCCTATTAATGCTGATGCCAAATGTGAGCGTCTCTTCAAGCAATTTTGTGAAGATAAAAATGCAGACCATGTGAGACTTGTACTTCACACTGAGGTAAGGTGGCTCTCAGAGGGAAATTGTTTGAAAAGATTCATGGAACTAGTTGATGTTCTTAGTGACTTTTTAAGTGACAAGCCTGAAATGAAGCATCTGCTAACCGTTGATGGTAAAGCCTTTGTGAGTTATTTAGCAGATATCTTTGAAAAACTGAATATGTTGAATAAACAACTTCAAGGAAGAAATAAAACTCTTGTTGATGCAAAGGCGAAGATATTTGGCTTTGTTACATTTATAGAGTTATGTCAAAAACATATTTCTGACAAAAATTTCGACATGTTTCATTGGCTAAAAAAATGTGAGGTCATTGATGCTGTTGTACTTGTCATTGTGGATCATCTGAAAATATTGGCCTTTGAGTTGAAAGAAAGATTTTCTGATTTAAAACAAATTGATCTTCCAACATGGGTAGTGCAGCCAGTGCTGGTGGATCTATCTGATGCTTCAAGGCAGTACCAAGAAGAACTCTTGGAAATGCAAAATGATGAGTCACTTAGAGCTATATTCAATATAAAAGGAAGGATGGCATGGCTTTGTGATGAGACAGAAACTAAATACCCAAATTCAACCTACTTTGCAAGAAAACTGCTGTTACCGTTCCCATCTTCATATTTAGCTGAATGTGGCTTTAGTGCTGTAAATGATTTGCTACTGAAGAAAAGAAATCGACTGGATATCATTGAATGAGGAGACTTGAAAATGAAGCTGACTAAATTGGAGCCTAATATAAAATCTCTCTGCAGCAGGCATCAAGCACAAGGATCTCACTAACTTAAGTAGACTAAAGCTGCAATTCTACAACATTTTCCTGGGAGTAAGCCCCATTGAAGACAATGGTACTTACTTCTGAGTAGACATGCATAGGATTGCGTTGTAAATATGATCTTGAGGTGAGCTCAAATTGTATTTTGAATTTGTTAGGTACCTTTATTTTAATAAGTACAGTAATTAATATGATCAAAGTATTACAGAAAAAGCTTTCATTAAAATTATTTTATATTTATGCATTTCAATTCTCTATTATATGTTTTGAAACTTTATTTCATATCCCTTCGTACTATTATTTTTTAAGTTCCCCAGTACTTCTACTGTCTTTTGTTCTTTTCATGTTCTTTGGAATCTTGTTTAAACCAAGTTAATGGCCTTTTAGGCTCCCTCCGCATGAGTAGGAGTTCACTTTTGGAATAGTAAGAATTATATGTCATGGGGGGGGGCATCAGGATTTTAGAGATGCTTAGGTGGGGCATGGCCAAAAAAAGGTTGGGAACCACTACTCTAGATTTTTTACTTGGAAGGGATGCAAAACCAACCACGAGAAGGAGAAAGTATAGTACAATTAACATGCTTTACCTGTATTCACATAAGCCTTTGTGAACCAGTGTCAGGCAATCCTAGATCTAAAATAGAATAGAATAGAATTTTTTATTGGCCAAGTGTGATTGGACACACAAAGAATTTGTATTGATGCATATGCTCTCAGTATACATAAAAGAAATCTTTTGGTTTGTCAAGAATCATAAGGTACAACACTTAATGATAGTCCGGGTACAAATAAGCAATCAAATCATATTAGAAACCAGTGCAGTGGTTCCAAACCATTTTTTGGCCATGTCCCACCTAAGTTAGCTACGTAACCAGTTTTGTTTTCTCGCCAAAGTTTTTTTTTTATTGTAACTTCCTTATTGTTATGGGTAATTTTTTTTTTTTTGCTTTAGGAGTTATTTTTGGTATGTATAGGTTAATGACTCTATCGACTTCGAGCAAAAAAGTGTTATAATGGTCTTCTGCAGTATTGCAACCTGTGAACAAAAGGTGCTAATCAAGACATGCGAAGTCGGCAGCTATGAGATCATAGTTGGCTTTTTTAAAATTATAATTTGGAGTCCCATCATTATGACCCTCTTTGCAAGGACGGAAATGGAGATAAAGATCAATCATACTGTGATCATTGTTGGAAAAAGATTCTTTAACTTGTAGGCCATAAATTAAGTTTAAGCTATTGCAGAAGATGAGATCCAAGCAATTGTTGAGCCTAGTGTTGTTCATTACCAACTGCTCCAGCCCCAGAGTTGTAACATCATTGTACAGGGTTGCATGTATAGGCTCGGTTGTACATTAGTTTAGGATCCAATTAATTAGAGGCAAATTGAGGTCACTAAGAAAGTTAAAGGGATGCGGGCAGGAAACTGTCCACGTTAGTAGTGCAATTATCTTGTTCATATGAACAAGGTCATAATCAGGGGCTCTATAACATAGCAAGAAACGAATTGTGGTATTTAATATAAGGGGCATGCATAAGCGCACCACTACCGTCCCTGTCCTCTTGTCCTCATTTATCTGTACTTCTTTGCTTATGTTATGTTTATACAAACACCTACTATCTTGTACATGTTTGACAAACAAATAAATAAAATAAATTTAAGGACAGTTCGCAGACAGTGATCTGAAGGAGCTGAAGTGGTGCAGTGGTTAAATGCAGCCATTGCAGGCTGACTGCTAGTTCAACAGTTCAGCTGTTCAAATCTCACTAGGCTCAAGGTTGACTCAGCCTTCCATCCTTCCGAGGTCGGTAAAATGAGGACCCAGATTGTTGGGGGCAATATGCTGAACTCTGTAAAACCGCTTAGAGAGGGCTGTAAAGCACTATGAAGCGGTAAATAAGAAAAGTGCTATTGCTATTGCTATCTCAGGAAGGGCAAGCTCCTGTGTAACATTAATCTTTTTCAGACCTAGGGACTTTTAATAGACTTATAGAATACCCTGAACTTGTTCTGCTCAGGCCAGCTATCATTGGAACTGATTGCTTTTGAGCTTTTTTTCAATTGTGGGGTCAATTAACAGGATCCACATCACTTTTAGGTTGTCAAAATATAGTTTTCTCTCCAGATGTGGCTGGCCCCTAAAACAATACAATGCAGGAGAAAATTAGGAGAAAAGATTAAGTAAAGCAAATCAGTTTAGATTTTATCAGCCACACAATTCCCCAACCACCAATTTATTCTAGCCACTGGTACTACAGTTTGTGAAAAGGGCAGCAAGTGCAAGAGAAAAATTCATTTACTGCTAGACTTAAGCTGCAATAAAATAGAAATCTGGAATTCTCTATTTTTTAAAAAAATAAAATAACTCACCCTCATCTGCCTTGACTATTTCATTTTAGTTAAGGATGCTGGTTATCGAGAGAATATTTGTAAATATTTCTTATGCTATTATTCTGGGCTGACAGTCCTAACACAATAAAATGAAATTTGTTAAGTAAAGAGGAAAATGAATCCTTTTGAAGACAGTAAAAACTGGAGAAACTGTCAAAGAAATCAAATATCTTTGGTTGGCTTTAAAAAAAAAATGTCTCCAGGACCTCCTCTTCTATTTCAACCCACTTAAATTCAGAGTTCCCCAAAACTCAATTAATTATCCCTGTTTTCCGTTTGATGATGGGTGGTGACGGTTAGTGAAGCTCCAGAAATGCTCTTTTTATGTTATGGAAGTTTTCTTCCCTTGAAATCAGATTGGTCTCTACATCATTATTTCAGGAAAATACTAAACAGAGATCTACTGAAGAGGGCTTTTGACATACTGTTGGTACATAGCACTGTTTACCACCAGTTTGACACCTCTGATCTAAAGCTATATCAGGCTCCTGTGTTGTTTCAGAATAGCTATCCGTGTTTAAAAGAAAAATAGTAATTCTTGGAGATCCCAAAGGTGCTTTTTCAAGAAGCAACTGGACTTTGTGGTTTTTCTTTGAAGAGGTTTCGCTTCTCATCCCAGAAGCTTCTTCAGCTCTGGGAGATGAGAATCTCCATAAACATAATAGAATAGAATATAATTCTTCATTGATTGGACACACACGGAATTTGTCATTGGTGCATGTGCTCTCAGTGTACGCAAAAGAAAAGATACATTTGTCAAGAATCATGACACTCGGTGGCCATCACAAACAGGGCCCTGATGTGTTCAGAGAGAATGAAACAAGAACAATTAAAGAAGCACAAACATTTTGTTCAGGTTAATGTAGGATGAATCTGGTCATCCCTTCTTTGAAAAAAAATCACAATCGTTTAAAATGAAATGAAGTGACACAAAGAACAGAGATGTAATGCAATTTTTTTTTATTTTTAATCATTCATTTAAAAGCAGAGATATTATTGCTGGTTTACATAAAAGTTAGGATATTCAGAGTTTTGGTTTTGTGCTGGCTGAAGGGTAAAGAGAAAAAAAGGAAAGCACGGAAAATATCTAGGTAGGTTACAAGGGTAAAACCTGAGTGCAGATTATGAAAAAGAGTTCAGGAAATGAGCCGCAGGATCAGCAGAAAATGATATATTTTTTTTCCATACAAGAGAAGCCATCTTGAGGGAGACTCCATCCGATCAATTCGTATCATCTTCAGATACTGTTAAATGTGACCTTCCTCGTAGTGCACAGGATCACAAGCAATGACAATATATCTGGGTGAAGTGCTTTCCCTGTAATCGCAAGGAGGTTTGGTGGATGATCCTTTCATCGTGCAGGTGGTGACCCGGAACTGGTTCCTGCTACGCCGCAATCTGTTGTCAATGGCTTCTCCACCGTTCACGCACACAGCTGTGATTCTGTTTTGTGTGTCATGGATGAAGGTGTTCACCTCCTTACATCTGGGGCTGGTCATGCCACGTCTTTGCATCATTTTATTACAGTAATGATCTCCCACATTGCTTTTGGGGTTATCGTAGTGCTGCCTCAGGAAGGTTTCATAGTCAGCAGCGAAGGTGCCCAGCATCAGGACAGCAGCCAGGACTACGAAGAGCCCAAGGCCAAATGCCTTGAACAGCATGATCAGCTCTGCCACAGAAGAAAGGGAGAAAATGCATGAATATCTCCATCTGAAACCAGTGGTTGAAATATCTAACACTGAAATGGACCCTTCTATTTTGTCTGTTATGGAAAATATTTGACTTTCCCTGTTGTCAAAATTTGGGAATTTTCCTTGGAAGTTCCTCCATGGAATTTCTAAGGAGGCTACACCCCTCCCAGTAGAAGCAAACCAATGAAAGTTTTCCAGACTCTCAAATTCAGACAGAAGGAATGGGGTCTGAAGGCCAAATGCCTTGAACAGCATGATCAGCTCTGCTACAGAAAGAAGGGAGAAGTTGCATGAGTATCTCAATTTTGGTAACAATCATTGAAATATCTAGCACTGAAATGAGCCTTTCTATTTTTGCCAATACGGAAAATATCTGACATCTAGGAGGCACCTTAGACTGACAAGTAGTAGTTGACATTTGAAATATATTTCAAACACATTGGGGTATAGTTTAAAGATAATGTTTAGAGACATATACATTTAAATCCTTGCAAGAGGTCCTAAGGAATATTAGGCAGGGAAGGAACTTGCTTCAGAATCTGCCTGGGGAATTTTTAAGGAAGGCTACATTCTTTGCAGTGGAAACAAGCAACTGAAAGTTTTCCAGACTCTAATATTCAGACAAAAGTTACATTAGTTTAAGAGGTGACTTCTCTTGCTGATGAATGGAAAGGCTCTTCACGCATCCTTGAATTGGCAAAAACGTCTACCAATGTAATATAGTAATGGTATGTGGGAATGGCCTTAGGAGACAGAAGAAAGAGCCACAGGCTAGGCAATGGCCAGATAAGAAGCAGCTGAACTTGGAGAAGGAATGGGGCAAGGCAAATTTCTCAGAAGGGAAATTTGCCCTCCTTACTTTCTTGGATTGCAGAGATGACATGGGAGAAATGTACTTTTAGACTAATGCTGACTAGGCCAGCATCTGAGATATAATATCAAATCCACCTACAAGAGAAAATAATACCTATCTTAAAAGTTATACCAGACTGACACTTGCAACTCAGACTATCCATCAGCACAAACCCATATGGTTTTGGATTTCCAGAATTTCTAAAGAGACCTAGATTGATGAAAGGTGTTTTAGATAAACTTTGAAGGTTGGCTATTCCTAAGTGGCTGAGTGCAAACCACTATCATGTTCTCCAGACATTGGCTATGCTGCTGTGATGTATCCTGTATCCTAGATGGACATTGAAAAAACCAGGATTGGAATGTTGTTATAGAAGAGCTTCTTTGAAGCAAATCAAAAGTCAGTTTAGTGGAGTCAAGTTCTCTAACAGACAGAGATGAAACTGTCAACTGAGTATCAAAAAGAACGAAGACAATATATTCCTATATTTGCTGATGTACTACTGACAATGTTGTATCAAAGTAACCCTGTGATTTGGAATCGTGGGCAGATAAAGAGGGCCAAAGAGTGGGGGTGGAGGAAGGACATGAGTAAGGATATTCTATTAATATTTCATCCGCTTCTGTGTACCCTTTGAAGTTAAAGTTAAACTGCACAAAATGGCTTGTCTTACAAGATTTCTTTTATAAAATATTCTTTATCAATCTTCAAGAATGTATCAAAAAGCAAGAGCAATAAAACAGTAATCGGAGCAGTAAAGAAAAAAGAAGAAGAATCAATAAAAGTAGATATCTAGCACCCTTTGGAACAAAACAAATAAAATCTTCACCTATTGAGTTCTAAAGTGACTGGCGTCAGCCACTGTTTGCTTAACTTAAAAATTCCCAGCTTTCAGGAGAATCTTGGGAGAAGAATCCAATGAACAGGAAGACAAAAGAATGGAAAGGCTGAGTATGAACATGCTTTCAGTATGAGTATGAATACGCTTTCAGGGTTCCAGAGAAAAAGAAAAGAGAAGAGAAATTCCCAGACCTCTTATACCCAAGAGATCAATAATTCCAAACAGTAGGTAGAAATTATAGGGAAGTAGATTTGAGCCAAACCTCTAGATGTCAAAATAGGGAAGTAGCAGCTCCTCTAGAAAAAGTGAAGTGGAAGCTAGAAAGACCCTACTGGGGATCCTGTGGAACGGATTGAATGCAATAATCCAAATGCCCCCTCCAGTTTTCGTTTATGATCATTCATCAAGGTTGACAAGGAGGTCGGCCAAATGCCTTCAAAAACATTTTCTGCCCCTATGATTCTTGATTTTACTTCTCCTTCCACCCATCATGGCCCATGGGAAATCTCAAACCATTTTAGTATCTCACCTGAAACTCTGGGCTCTATCAGTTTGATTTTTCTCAGTTGCTTTGCAGAAAAAAGAGCAGCCACAGCTTTCTCTGAGAGTTGTCTTTTCTCCTCTGTAGAATTTGTGGTTGGAGGCAAACAGAAAGAAAGGGATCAACCTTCCCTAATGACTAACGTGCCAAAATATTTCATAATTTAGTCTGATAGGGAAAGGCGGGACTATGAAAGGGAAAGTTTAATGAACAATCAACAGTGCAGATATACGGAAGAATAAGTTGGTTCTAAAAACATTGCTAATTAACACGAACAGATTTCCTTTAATCTTCCTTAGATTAAAACAGATTAAAGATTCCCTTTAATCTTCCTTGATATATTTTTAACTCTGTAATAATAAATTAGGTAGCAAGCATATCCTGTCCATGCATCTAGCAATATTAAAGTCGAACAAAAAGACAAAATGTGATAAGATTGCCTTTTTATTTTCCTAACAATGAAAAAAAAATCTGGAAGTGATTTAGTTGGTGGGGGGAAATAAACACTAACAACTTGTTACTTAAGACAGGTTATGTGCCAATTTTAGGAGGACTAGATGGGTCGACCCATTTTCCAAAGCACCAGAAAGCAAGACAAGAAACAATGGATGGAATCCATTGGATGAGAAGTGAAACATCTTCAAGGAAATGCAAGAAAGTCCAGTTGCCTTTTGAAAAAGCACCTTTGGGATAACCATGACCTGGATGCCTCTCTATAGACAATGGATAGAAACTTAATATGAAGAGAAGCAACCTAGAACTAAGGTGACATTATCTAACAGTGAGAACAATTAACCAGCGGAATGACTTGTCTCCAGAAGTTGTGGGTGCTCAATCACTGTAGAAGAGACTGGGAAGGCATTTGTCTGGAATGGCATAGAGCAGTGATGGGAAACCTTTTTCGGCTTGGGTGCCAAAAAGGTGCACACACGCGCGATAGCGAGCGCGCACGTGCCCACACCCATAATGCAATGCCCTCCCCTGTGCATGAACACACACATCCATGCCCCCCCCATGCATGCACACAACCCCCTGCTGCCCCACGTGCATGCACACAGGCCTCATTGAAACCTCCGGACTTCCAGTAGGCCTGTTGGGCTGTTTTTCGCTCTCCGTAGGGTTCAGGAAAGCCTCCTGATGGTGAAAAATGGCCCAATGGGCCAACCAGAAGTTTGGAACTTCTGGATGGCCCATTGGGCTGTTTTTTGCCATTCCCAGGGTTCAGGAGACTTTCCTGAAGCCTAGGGAGATGAAAACAGCCAAAAAGAAGGCCAAAAATTAGCTGGCATAGCTGACATAGGGCAACGCCTCGTGTGCCCTCTGATATGGCCCCGCGTGCCACCTGTGGCACGCATGCCATAGGTTCACCATCACTGGCATAGGGTCACCTGCTTGAGCAGATGGTTGGACTAGAAGAACTACAAGGTGTCTGTTAGTCTCTTAATTAATGAGAAAAAGTGGCAACAAGAAGATGGTATAGACTGATTATAAACATTGGCATGAAAAGTAGCAGCAATGGTGCATTGGAAGATCTTCAAGGAAATACCATTTGCTGCAAGCAATAACTGTTAGGACTGCAAAATGGACAAATAGAAAACAAAGAAGCTAAAATACTCTGGGATTTTAGAATTCAAACAGACAAGTGCACTCATGGCGCAACCCTGAGCAAACCGGCAGCAAAAGGATCAAGAACACACCCCTGACAACTGGTGATCACAGGACCACAGGATGCTGCCATGGTCATGAATTGCCACAATTTTGAAGTGCCAGAATGTCAATCACATGACCGCAGGGATGCTGAATGGGTTATAAAAGTATACAGATACTTCTTTTGGTGTTGTCAAAACTGAACATAGTTAAATGAAGCAACCAGTAAACAGAGACTGTTACAGACAGTTTTTCAGGTTAATTTCCTTTTCACATTTTTTTACAGGTGCTCTGTCTTGCTAATTCCAATTTCAACTCTCAGAAATTCTTTTTTTTAAAAAAAATAATCTTTATTGAAATTTTAGAATAAAAAAGAACACGAACAACACACAACAACACACGGACATAACACATATAGCACGAACGAATACACATATTTACACGCAACATTACAAAGAAATTGAGTACTTTTTTACAGCGTTCTTGAAGTATTTGTTTTGTATCGAAATCTGTATATACATTTTAAGTATGTTCCATAACATAGGTGTCGGTGGTAGTCATCCGTAGGTTAATTCATTTAGTTACAACTTACAGAAGAGAGTGGTTTTAAACATATCTCAATTCATCTGCCAAATTTTTAATTTTGGGTTTTGGCTGATCCAATTATATAGCTTGTTCCATATTTGGTAGAAATCTGTATCTTCCTTCCCATGTATCTGCATTGTTAATTTGCACATTTCTGCGCACTCCAGTATTTTTCTGATGGATCATCGAGGCAGTGGGGGTATGTTCTAGTTTCCAATTTTGGGTATATGTTAATCTGGCTGCTGTAACTATATGTAGTATTAAATATCTTTCTTCTTTTGAGTATTTTCTACGGAGTATCCCTAATAAAAAAAATTCAGGTTTTAGTGGGATTTCTCTCTGTATTATTTCTTCCAGCCAAGCTCTAATTTTGTTCCAGAAGGTTCTGGCTTTAGGGCACGTCCACCATTGGTGGTAGTAAGTTCCTCTCTCTTTTTTACATTTCCAACATTTTGAGGAGGTTGTTGGGAACATTTTTGCCAGTCGGGCTGGGGGGAGGTGCCAGCGATAAAACATTTTGTATATATTTTCTTTGTATGTGGCCGCTAGTGTAAGTTTGTAGTTTAGTTCCCAAACTTTATCCCATTCTGAGAGTGTTATTGAATAGCCAAAGTTTTGTGCCCAAGCTATCGTGTTGCCTTTCACCACTTCTTCAAAAAGATTATATTCTAACATAAAGTCATAAAGTCGAGAAATTATTTTCCCATCTGGTCCTAGTAAAATTTTATCTAAAGCATGTTCATTTTGAAAGCCGGGTTGTATCGCGTCCCTGGTGTACCTTGTACTAATCTGTAGGTAGTGCCACCAATCTAGTTCAATTCCAAGTGTTCTAAGTTCTTGCCTTGATCTAATATTATCGTGGTCATCTAAAATTTGTTTGTAAGTAAAGATTTTTTTATTGTTTAGTAGGTTAGGGTAGATAATCGCTTCTGTGGTGGAAAGCCATTTAGGAATTTTAGGATAGTGTGCTTTCTTTATTTTAAGCCAGACTTCAATTAGGGACCCTCTTATGTAGTGCCTCTGGAAGTAGGCATGTGCCTTCTGCTTTCCATCCCATAGGAATGCGTGCCACCCAGCCTGTAAGTCAAAACCTTCTAATGTTAGGGTCCTATTGTTTCTTAATGTTACCCACTCCTTTATCCAGCTGAGTGCCGCTGCTGTATAGTAGCTCTCCCAATCCGGGAGTCCAAAGCCACCCCTCTGCCTCTTGTCATACAATGAAGTAGTTTTAATCCTAGCTTTCTTTTTGGCCCAAATGAATCTCTTAATTATATTGTTCAGTTCCAAGAAGTAGTTTCTCCTTAATCTAATTGGTGCTATTTGAAAGAGGAATAACACTTTTGGGAGGACCATCATTTTGATGGCCGCTATCTTCCCTAGAAAGGATAGCTGTAGTTTGGAACAACTTTCTAAATCCTTACTAATTTTTTGTGTTAGTTTTGTACAGTTGTCCTCTTTTATAGAACTACACTTCGCTGTTAACCACAATCCTAAATATTTAATTTTTTAACCGTCTTGATTCCCAATCTTATTTCTAAAGCTTTATTTTGTTCTTCAGTAAGGTTTTTAGTTATTATTTTAGTTTTATCCTTATTTAATTTTAATCCTGTCACCTTTCCGTATTTTTCTAGTTCTTCCAACAGGGCCATTCCAGATTTTAATGGGTCTTCCAAAATATACGTCATATCGTCCGCAAATGCTTGGACCTTATACTCTTCCTTTTTAATTTAAACCCTTTTATTTCACTACTGTTTCTTACCAGACTCAGAAGTACTTCTAATGTTGTTATAAATAACAATGGGGCTAACAGGCAGCCCTGTCGGACTCCTTTCCCTATAACTATTTTTTCAGTCAAATCGTTGTTTATTAAAATTTTTGCGTGTTGATCCTTATATATTGCTGATACTAAATTCACAAATTTTTCTCCAAATTTCATTTTTACTAGCTGTTTTATTAAAAATTGCCAATCTAGGCTATCAAAGGCTTTTTGCAGATCAATGAATACCAACGCCAATTGTTTCTCAATGTGAATATCATAATATTCCAGAGTGTCCAGGATAATTCTAATATTGTTTTTAATCTGTCTATTAGGTAGAAACCCGTTCTGATCCGGGTGTATTTCTTTATTTAAGATGTTTTTAAATCTTTCTGCCACAATGGAAGCGAGTATCTTATAATCGGAATTTAGGAGGGATATTGGTCTATAATTTTGAATCTTAGATTTATCCGTATCTTCTTTCGGGATTAAAGAAATGTAAGCCTCCTTCCATGAGTTTGGTATTTTGGCCATGGCCATTGCCTCTTTATATACATCTAATAGTAGTGGTTCTATTTTGTGACAAAATTGTTTATAGAACTCAGAAGGAATCCCATCTGGTCCAGGTGTTTTGTTATTTTTTTGTTTATTAATGGCCTTTCTAATTTCTTCAATAGTTATTTCTCTATTAAGTAACATCCTATCCTCTTCCGATATGACGGGTAGATCTATTTTTCCTAAATAATCTTCAATATCCTCCGGGATGATCTCCTCTTTCTTATACAAGTTTGAGTAAAACTTGTGAACAATATCTTTCTTCTCCTCCTGCTTAGCAAACACCGTCCCCATTTCGTCTTTTAGCTGTTCAATCCTCCTTTCAGCTCTCTCTTTTCTTAACTTATATGCTAGCCATCGGCCAGGTTTATTTGCCGATTCAAAATTTTTTTGCTTTGACAGTTTAATTTTCCTGGCCAGTGATTCCTGCTCGATCAGGTTGATCTTGTGTTTAGTAAGGATTATTTCTTCTTTTATACTATTGTCTTTAGGATCCTCTTGCTGTTTATTTTCCAGATCAGCTATTTTTGTATATAACTGACTTCGATGTTCTCTTTTTACTTTATTACGATTAGCTATATATGCTATGGTCAGCCCTCTAATGTAAGCTTTAGTTGTATCCCATAGGTTCTGTACCGTAGTCTGGTCTTGAGTATTAAGTGTGAAAAAGACTTCTAGTTCTTTTTCCATCATTGATTTATATTCTTTCTCATTCACAGCTCTAGTATCTAAAGTCCATTAAAAGTTCCTCCTTTTAATATGGCCTTTCCATTTTATCGATAGCGGGTTATGGTCTCCCCAAGTATTTGAGAGTATATCTATTTCCCCGATATCGTCAATAAGTTCAAAGTTTAACTACACCATATCTATTCTTGAACATGTATGGTGTATGTGTGAGAAGAAGGTATACTTTCTGCTGTCCGGGTTCAAGTGACGCCAACCATCTATCAATTTGAATTCCTGTTTCATATTCTGAAAAGGGGCGGGGAGTGTTCTCCTTATTGTTTTCCCTTTACTACCTTTATGGTCTAGATTTCCATCTGATACTGCATTAAAATCCCCTATCAAACAAATATTCTCCCATTGCAATTCCAAAAGTTTGGTGTATAGATTCAAGTAAAAATTTTTCTGTTTAGTGTTAGGTGCATATATAATTACCAATAATATTTCCTTCTTACCAATCTTTATTTCTATACATAAAATTCTACCATCATCATCTCTATAAATCAATTTAGGGTTAAGCCATTTTTTAATATATGCCACCACTCCCCCTTTTTTTCCTCTGCTAGTGTGGAAAATTGAATACCCAGTTTCGGATATTTGAGGATTGAAAGGTGGTTAATATGGGTTTCCTGGAGGCACGTGATATCATTATTCAATTTTAATAGTCTATGGAATATTTTTTTTCGTTTGGTAGGTGAATTGAGTCCATTGATATTCATAGAGATAAGTTTTATTTCCTCATCTTGTTCGGTTTCATTTAACGTTTCCTTTTTGACCACCTTTTCCATATTCAGATTGTGCTCTCGTGGTGACACCCTCCCTTTCATGCCTCTTTAGTTTCCCTCTTTCTCCTTTCTCCTTATCCAGTACTATACCCTCAGAACTTTGCTCGTCCACACTAGATCTCTCTCCCGTATCTTTAAGGTCCAGATCTGCCTCGTCTTTAAAATATTTTTCATAAAACTCTTTTGCCTCCTCTACTGAGCCTATACGAAATTTTTTATCAGACAGTGATATTAACAGACCCTCGGGCAGCAGCCACTTAAATATAATTTTTTGTCTTGTTAATTGTGCTGAGAGGAAGTTATAAGCTCTCCTTTTTTCTCTCACCCTTCTTGGAAGTTGTCGAAGTATTATAATCTCCTTTCCCTGAACTGTTAGAGTATTTTCTCTGGCCAGAGTGTAAATCTCATCCCTAATGTTCTTCTTAATAAATCTGATGTGGACTTCTCGGGGTAGCCTATTTCTACGGGCATAGCTCGTATACAGTCTAAAAACCTCATCCATTTCTCCAATGATTTCGTTTTGTGTCTTGTATCCAAGGCTGGCAATTATCTCTGCCATTTTTAAGGGTAGATTCTCGTCCTTCTCTTCAATTACGTTCTGAAATCTTAAATAAAAAAAAGAGCATTCTAACTCTAACTGGATAATAGCCAGCTCAAGGTCGTTGTTAATTGTCTCCAGCCTCTTCTCCTGTCTTTCCATTTTCTGGTCTATTTCATCATCTCTCCCTTCCACCTTTTTCAATCTCTCGTCATTTTTAGTAAGAGCTTCCTGTATAGTTCCCATTTTTTCCTCCATTGACCCCATTCTCTCATCAATCGTTTTAATATTCTCTTTCATTTCTTCCATATCCTCCCTAGCACCCCCATGATGTTTATCCATAGTTTCTTGTAATTTAATCATCATTTCTTGCAGTCCCATTAATGTGGACTGCATAGCTTGAGAGCTTGTGGGGGTGCCTGTCTTGTCAGTCATCATAGTCTCGATAGTACGTTGGCCTGGGGTAGAGGTAGCTGGTTTTTTCCCAGTTTTCGGAAGTGTGGTAATAGTGCTTGTCATCTTTAAGGATTCCCACACTTTATCCCAGACTCTCTCGGGAATGTTTTCAAATTCAATTGAAGAAAAAGCTTATGTACTCTAATAGTGTAAAAATATAGTTAACAATGTATCATAAATATGAGTTAAAAGTTGGATCAGTTAATTAATTCTAATATTATCACAATCTCCCTGCTTTGGGTTTGTTTGCAATCTCACATTAATACCAAAAAGTTACTTTCTATATAACATCCGTTATTTGTCATATACTAATATCACAAAGTTATTATGCTTTATCTAGACTTTTTGTAAAACGACCCTATTTTTCCATATATTACATGTTATAGTCCAGTATATTCTTACTGTTTTGTTGCGTCAGTCCAATTTCTATTCCGGTTTGTTAATGAGAGTCCTTTACTACTTCCACCCACTTTCTCACTTTCTTCATCCCACTTCTTCTTGTTGTTTCTGGTTTTAAATGTCCCTTTGAACTCCAAACTATCTCCAGTCAATACGTATGCAGCACAGACTTCCCAGGTTTTTTTTAGCTCTCAGCTCTCCTCTCTCCTCTCACCTCTCCATTACTTTCACACGTCCGTCTCTGCAGTTTCCGCTCCGCTCGGCTTCTCCTTGCCGCTTTTTAAATTTCTGGAGCCCTCTCCGCCTGGAGTGTTCCTTCACGTCTCGTCTCCAAAGGGAACTCTTCCTTCACCACCTTCAATAATACACAGTCAACTTTCTTTTCTCCTTCTCAAACTCTCCTCTCTCCTCTTCGCTGTTCACCCTCGTTGCTTCCTCTCTTTTGTCTCTCGGCCACATCTCCGGATCGGCTCAAAGAGTCGATTTCTTCTACCGCCGGATCGCAGGGATTCCTCTCGCTATCCGGGGGAGATTGCAGTCCCCCCGGATGCCTCGAGTGTTCCCCTTCTCGTTGCTGATCCCTCCAAGACCAACTTCGCCGTCTGGCCTCCGGAATCAGCAGAAATTGCGACAGCAGCCTCGGGAGGTCCCTTCGCTGCTTCGCATCGGTATGGCGTCCAAACCGGAACTCCCAACTCTCAGAAATTCTTAAATGCATGTAGAAACCTTCCAACAAAATGGCAAAGTTTTGGCAGTGACTTTTTTTTACCCCAAGCTGAAAATGATTCTCCCCCTCACCCCCCAAGCATGATTCTCACAGAGTTCTTTGTAGTAAGATTTATTACCATGAAAGCGATAGTAGTAAAACATTTCCAGCAAGGGAGCTAATGTTCAGCTCTGTGACTTTTTTCTCACATCATTAGGGTGCACTGAAGGAATGGGCTTTCTTCACTCATGGGGAATGCTATAGCCAGGGGCTTATATAAAATGGCAGCTCAACACTATTAAAATGGTGGGCATAATGAGATCAGAACCCCACCCTTGTTTAATCCATTGCCTGGCTCACACACATTTACAAAAGGACTGGATTTCAATTTATTTATTTATTTGTATCCTGCTTCTATAATTTTTACAAATAATTCAAGGTGGCGAAC
Organism: Diadophis punctatus similis; assembly: GCA_023053685.1. Taxonomy (NCBI): domain Eukaryota; kingdom Metazoa; phylum Chordata; class Lepidosauria; order Squamata; family Dipsadidae; genus Diadophis; species Diadophis punctatus. The sequence continues at coordinate 2,559,259 of JALIGW010000023.1, read as the reverse complement.
ATATCCAACACACCTTCCTTCCTTCTATTTTTCCACAATCCTGTGAGGTACTTGGGGCTGAGAGAGAATGACCCACCCAAGATCACCCAACCGGCTTTCAAGGCTAAGGCAGGACTTGAATTCACAACCTCCAGCTTTCTAGCTATTTTAAGATGGTTTACTCCCTTTCACAATGCTCCTCGCCTCTGAAGTGTAAAACAAAGAAGTTGAAAACAACTACTCCCTGGTCAGGCCAAGCATAAAACCTTTAGAGCCCCTTTACCATTAAATGACCTTTCTACAGTCTTTCACAGGCTAGAGAGCAGTGTGTTTTGAAGTTAACAACATTAAAATATATGGACTTCAACTCCCAGAATTCCACAGCCAGTTGATAATAATATATAATGTCACTGAGAAGCATTCTTGGATGAATTAGTGATGAAGAAGGTGATCTTGAAGAAATCTTCGGGTATTGCAGCAAAATGCAAAATTCTCCCTGCTTTTCACCATTCACTAAAATGGGTTGTGGGGGCTGGAGACCCAGTTCTGTTTTCACTGTCTGCATTTCATCATGATCAGCAGATGTGGCATTGTTGGCCTCATTTAGTGAAAGGTGAGGTAGCCCTCAAATATGGTGGGTAGTTTTTTTTCCAGTTTTACAGATTTCTGAAACAAACGGGCATCTATGTGGGAGGGAGTTGTCAAAAAAGTCACGTTCATGGCTGGAAACATGTGACTAAAAGTCTATCCAAGGTTGCCATCATCATCATCATCATCATCATCATCATCATCATCATCATCATCATCATCATCATCATCATCAGAGTTGTAAGGGACCTTGGAGGTTTTCTAGCCCAACCCCTGTAAGGCGAAAGGATTCTGGTTCAGACCTTCTTGTCTGTAGATACATTGTCATTGTTGCAGCAATGGATTGCCTGTGCACTATGAGGAAGGTAAAATCTACCAGTATTTGAAGATGATCTGAGTGGATCAGATGGTGTCTCCCTCAAGATGGCCGCTCTTCCTTGGGAAAGATCTCATCTGGTGCCTCATTTTCTGCAGACATTTTATGATTTGTACACCATTGCTACCATTATAACCTATCTAGATATTTCTTCTGCTTTCATTTTGTCTCTTTACCTTTCAATCAGCCCAAAAACAAAATTCTGAATATGCTAAATTTTGTGTAAGCCATCAATGTAATCCATCAATGGTGCATGTGCACCAGCGTGCCTACCGTCCCTGTCCTAATGTTCCCTCTTATCAGTACCAATCTTATGTACATAAACAATGTTACATCTGGAGAAGGCGTGGCCAGCGCCGCGGCGGTACGGAGCTTTCCCCAATCCTGTTGGAAAGCCCCGAATCTGCACTGCCTGAGGACCCGGTCCGTTCAGGACCAGGTCAGAACCACCCAGAAGGGGTGGGGAAGAAGAGGAGCGCCTGTCGGCAGATTGAGGGGTCTGCAAACCCCCCAGGGAGCCGGCTTTGCCTCCTCGACCGGCGGCGTACAGAGACGGCTATGCAAAATGCCATCTCTTAGTTGGGGCGGTTTACATCTGCAAGGATTTGAAATGGTGATTGGAGTCATCTGGGAAAGTTTTCTGAAATTTGTAATGGAGAAGTTGAAGAAGACGGAGGCTGGTGAGTTACACTGCCCAAAGAGAATTTTAAAAAAGAAACGTTCAAATTTAAAGGGGAAAAAAAAGAGACCAGAAATCAGGAAGCAGCTGTTAACTATGTGGATACAATGGTGGAACAAAATTAAAGAGACCTGTAACTAAAGCCCAAATATTAAAGATTTAGAACTGTGTTTAAAGACTGAATATTGATGAAAGAAAACTGGGAGTTAACTTGGAAGGATTAATTGGAAAATTGGAACTGATTGAAACCGGAAAACTTTAATAGGACAGAGAAAAGGAATTTGATTGGAGAGTGCCATCTGGTGGTTGGAAGAATTACTGTTGTGGAAAAATTCTTATGATGTTTGGATAGCAGTGGCCTTGAACTAAGAACAGCTGGGGACTCTGGAAAGAGCTGTTGTTATTGTGTAAAAGATAAATATTTGGATTGAGATGGAGAAGAACAAAAACAGGACTGAAATTTTTAATAATAAACAAGGAACGGAAAGACTGTTCGGATTATATGGATAAGACTGAATTTGAACAGAGATTAACAACAAAAGAGCAGAAAGACTTGGCTCTCTCACTACAAAATGGATATTTACAAATTAAAAAGAGCTGTGGATTATATTTCTTTTAGTAGCTGGATGGACTGGTATATTAACAATTTGTGATTCTGAAACAGCTGGACTTTGCTGAACTTGTGAACTGAAAACTACTGAATCTAACTCACTGCGGTGGTGAGGCCCCTCCTCAAGAAGCCTTCCCTGGACCCGGCGGATTTAAAGAACTTCCTTCCGGTCTCCAACCTTCCCTTTGCGGGGAAGATTGTAGAGAAAGTGGTGGCACTCCAGCTCCTATGGCTGTTTGATGACACTGATTTTCTGGATCCCTTTCAATCAGGTTTCAGGCATGGCTACAGTATGGAAACGGCTTTGGTCACCCTGATGGATGATCTCTGGTGAGCCCGGGATGGGGATTATTCCTCCATCCTGGTGCTACTTGACCTCTCAGCGGCTTTCGATATCATTGACCATGGTATCCTTCTGCATCGTCTCGGCGAGGTAGGAGTGGGTGGCACTGTTTTACAGTGGCTCTCCTCCTACCTCTCTGATAGGACATAGTCAATGTTGACAGGGGCAGAGACTAGGCCCCTACTTTGTGGGGTGCTGCAGGGCTCAGTCCTCTCGCCCATCCTGTTTAACATCTACATGAAACCGCTGGGTAAGATCATCCGACGACACGGGGTGAGGTACCAGCAGTATGCTGATGATACCCAGTTGTACATGTCCACCCCGTCTCAATTCAGGGAAGCTGTGGACGTAATGGCCCGCTGCCTGGATGATGTTAGGGTCTGGATGGGGATGAACCGGCTAAAACTCAACCCTGACAAGACTGAGTGGCTATGGATATTGCCTCCCAAGGATTCTGTCAATTGTCCCTCCTTGGTTCTTGGGGGGGGGAGAAATTAGTTCCCTCAGAACGGGTTCGCAATTTGGGTGTCCTCCTAAATCCACAGCTAAAATTGGAGCAACATCTTTCAGCTGTGGCTAGGGGGACCTTTGCACAGGTTCGCCTGATGCACCAATTGTGACCCTACTTGGAGAGGAGGCTCTACTCACAGTCACTCATGCCCTTATCACCTCCCGGCTGAATTACTGCAATGCGCTCTACATGGGGCTACCCTTGAAGAGTATCTGGAGACTGCAATTGGTGCAAAATGCAGCTGCGCGAGCTGTGGTGGGTGTGCCTAGATATACCCACGTAATACCTATTCTCCGCCAGCTGCATTGGCTGCCCATTAGTCTCCGGACCCAATTTAAGGTGTTGGTTTTGACCTTTAAAGCCCTACATGGCTCAGGGCCAGGTTACCTTCGGGACCACATCCTGCTGCATACCTCCCTACGACCCGTTAGGGCTCACAGAGTTGGTCTCCTCCAGGTCCCATCGACCAAGCAATGCCAGTTGGTGGGGCCGAGGGGGAGAGCCTTCTCAGTGGGAGCTCCCTCCCTTTGGAACCAACTCCCTCCAGAGATCAGGACTATCCCCACCCTGCTGGCCTTCCGTAAAGCAATAAAAACCTGGCTCTTCCGGCAGGCGGGGTGAAAGTGAGACCAATCAGACTATATGTGGGTCTCCCCCCTGGTTATGAATGCTAGATGTTTTTTTAACTTTTGTAGTTTTTAATTGCTATATGATTTTATACTTATAAATGGATTTGACATGTTGTTAGCCGCCCAGAGTCCCCCGGGAGTTGGACGGCGTACAAACCTATTTAAATAAATAAATAAATTAAATAAATAAGGAAATAAATTGATCAAAGACTGAACTTTTTAAAGTTTTGCAAAGATGGAGAAAGTTGATTACGAAGAATTGGTTGAGTTTATGAAGGATCTTTTTGAAAGCTTTAAAAAAACTGTATTTGGAGTATCCGAGACAGGGAAAAATGAAGTACAAATGGGGAAAAAATTGGACAGGAGAACAGAAGAAGAAAAGAAGAGAGAAGAAGATACTATAAATGATGATGAAAATGAAAATAACTTTAAAAACGCAATACTGATTAATGATGATGACAATGATAAATATCCCACTTAGTTCAATAGTGAAAATGGAGATAAAGATAATAGTTACAATGATAATAGAGATGATGATATTAAGAATAACTATCTTCAGAGTGATGATAAGGATTTCCAGATATATAAAATAGAAAAAAGAATGGAGAAAAGCAGATATATACAGATAGTAAACTTAAGAGGGAGGAAAAGATCTGAAGATAAGGGACATAGTCATCACCCCTCTGTCATAGTCAGATCATTTCCTACTGAGGTTGGATTTCGCAGCTCCATTCCTCCCCTGCAGGGAGGCGGGACCGACTAGGTGGTTCCGCCCCAGGTGCCTAATGGAGCTGGAAGGATTCCAGAGGGAACTTTGGGAAATACCTGAAACCCTGGTACGCAATTTGGTTGATTCCCTGGTGGCTGCTTGGAACACCGCAGCATCAGGGGCTTTAGACCGAATTGCGCCTTTGTGACCTCTCCGCGGCAGTGGATCCCGGAAAGCCCCCTGGTTTACTGAGGAGCTCCGGGAGATGAAACGCCAGAAGAGACGTCTGGAGTGCCGCTGGAGGTCCAGCAAAACCGAATCCGACCGAACACTATTAAGAATTTACATCAGATCTTATTTAGTGGCGATAAGGGCGGCAAAATGATCTTATTTTTCTGCTCTTATTGCGTCCGCAGATTCTCGCCCAGCCACCTTGTTTAGGGTGACTCGCTCCCTCCTTGCTAAAGTGGGGAGCGAGGAACACTTGCAAGGTAGAGCTGAGGAATTCGCAGAGTTTCTGTCGGATAAAGTCGCTCGGATCTGGTCGAACCTGGACTCTGGCTGTGCAGAGTCCATGGAGTTGACAGGGGCAAGTCTTAGTCCACCATTGTGGGAGGAGTTTGGGCCTGTTTCTCCCGAGGATGTGGACAGAGCCGTGGGGGCGATGGGGGCCTCCACCTGTTTATTGGACCCGTGCCCCTCCTGGTTGGTCTCGGCCAGCAGGGAGGTGACATGCGGCTGGATCCGGGCGGTGGTCATCGCTTCTTTGGAGGAGGGATCCGTACCGCAGTCGTTAAAAGCTGCGGTGGTGAGACCCCTCCTGAAGAAGCCTTCCCTGGATCCAGCTGACTTGAAGAACTATCGTCCGGTCTCCAACTTACCTTTTTTAGGGAAAGTTGTGGAGAAGGTGGTGGCTACTCAGCTTCTGCGACTTTTGGATGAAACAGAGCATCTAGATGCCTATCAGTCGGGTTTCAGGAGCGGCTACAGTACAGAAACTGCCTTGGTCGCTCTGATAGATGATCTCTGGCGGCCCGGGATGGCGGAAATTCCTCTATCCTGGTGCTACTTGACCTCTCAGCGGCTTTCAATACCATCAACCATGGTATCCTTCTGCATCGTCTCGGCGAGTTGGGACTGGGAGGCACCGTTTTACGGTGGTTCTCCTCTTATCTCGCCAATAGGATGCAGTCGGTGTTAATAGGAGGGCAGAGATCCTCCCCTAGGCCCCTGTTATGCGGGTGCCTCAGGGATCGGTTCTCTCGCCCATCCTGTTTAACATTTACATGAAACCGCTGGGCGAGATCATCCGCAGACATGGGGTGCGTTTTCACCAGTACGCTGATGACACCCAGCTGTACATCACCACCCTGTCTGATTTCAGTGTGGCAGTTGATGTAATGTGCTGGTGCCTGGACGACGTTAGGATCTGGATGGGGAGGAACAGACTCAGACTCAACCCCGACATGACTGAGTGGCTTTGGATATTGCCTCCTAAGGACTACGACAACTGTCCCTCCTTGGTTCTCGAGGGAGCGAAACTGACTCCCTTGGATCAGGTCCGCAACTTGGGGGTCCTCCTAGATCCACAGCTAAAATTGGAGCATCATCTTACTGCTGTGGCTAGGGGGGCCTTTGCACAGGTTCGCCTGGTGCACCAGTTGCGGCCATACCTGGAGAAGGAGGCTCTACTCACGGTCACTCATGCCCTTGTCACCTCCCGTTTGGACTACTGCAACGCGCTCTACATGGGGCTACCCTTGAAGAGTATCCGGAGACTCCAGCTGGTACAAAATGCGGCTGCGCGTGCTGTGGTGGGTGTACCAAGGTACACCCATGTGACACCGATACTCCGCCAGCTGCATTGGTTGCCCATTAGTCTCCGGGTCCAATTCAAGGTGTTGATCATCATCTTTAAAGCCCTTCATGGCTTAGGACCAGGCTATCTCCGGGATCGCATTCTGCCTCATACTTTCCTCCGACCGGTTAGGGCCCACAGAGTTGGCCTCCTCCAGCTCCCGTCAACCAAGCAATGCCGGCTGGCGGGCCCTAGGGGGAGGGCCTTCTCTGTGGCAGGCCCCGCGCTCTGGAACCAACTTCCTCCAGAGACCCGAACCATCCCCACCCTGCTGGCCTTCCGAAAAGCCGTTAAGACTTGGCTTTTCCTGCAGGCAGGGGGTAGAGCTTAATTCCATCTGAACTCTCCCCCGGGTATGTCTGGTTGTTGAATGGTTTTTTTATACTGTAATTTTTAATTTTTATATTTTGATTTTAAACTCAACTGTTTATTGGTTATTCTTGTATTTTCCTTGTGTTGGACGCCGCCCTGAGTCCCTCGGGAGTTGGGCGGCATATAAGAAAACCAAATAAATTAAATAAATAAATAAATAAAGAGCATGGGGAAAGAGAACTTATTGGTATAAAATTAAAAGTCAGAGGGAAGAGAATTTAATTAGACGGGGGTAGAGGAAATATAGATATAAAAGCGAATTAGTTGAGAAACTAAAAGGGAATGGATGAAGATATTGAAATACTATGGAAATGTTTTCTTTTCTTTTCTCTTCTTATTTAGAACTATTATTTTATTAAGAGTTGAATTTTTTTGTTTCCTGTCTTTTTTAAATAGAGATCAATATTATTCAATGAATTAGAAGACTTGATATTCGAGATAAAATAATGTAAACCAATATGGGAAGTATGAATGATAAAGATGAATATTAGAATTTGAAAGGAATATTTTGATTGTGTACTCTTGTTTTTTTTTCTTGTTACATATGAACTTGTTTAAATGCAAAACTTTAAAAGGGAAAAATATATCATGTTAATTCATAATTCATATCATACTTAATTCAATAATTTAGAAAGATTTTTGATGATTAGTAATTGAAAAAGCATATTACGATAGTGTACTATCTTTCTTTTATTCTTAAAAAATGAGATACGTTTAAAGGGAAAAATTTAAAAATTATATATTCCAAATGTTAAATGTTTAACTTGATGGTAAATAATTAAAGAAGAAACTCTTTGATTAATATAAGAAATCGGAATGTATAAATTGGGCATTTAGTTTGTGATAAAATAGATGGGGGAAAAAACCTAAACAAAGAATAATGAGACAAAAAAGTGGAGGAAGCAAATTGGGCCTACAATCAAGAAGCAGGAGAATAACAACTAATGTGGGAATTAATGAATAGAAGAGTAATTTAGGAGTAGAATTGGAATAATTAATTGGGTGAATATCCCAGATGACAAAACTAGATTTTCTTTTCTTTCTTTTCTTTCTTTTCTTTTTTTTGTGGAGGTAAGATGAAGCTAGAAACATATACCTAGAAACAAAGTACTATATAAATATAATAATTGTAATAAAAATTTTCTTAGAAGGGGATGAAGAGTTTAAATTTGGGATTGTACCATCAGTCTGTTAAACATAAGAAGATAAAAGAGTACTCAGGGGAAGGTTAGGAGGGTGTAAGAGGAAGTAGATGGGGAGGAAGAGAAGGAGTAAAGAGAGTAGAGGAGGAGTGAAGGAGTAAGAAAGTAGGAGGAGATGATGGAGGTAGAGAGGGGGAGTGCAATGGAAAGAAAAGCAGAATAGACTGATGATGGATGATATAAGCGTATGTATAAGATGTTGATTTTTGAATGATGGAATATAAATGTAAAATTGTGTATTTTATTGTAATAATTGAAGGTATATGTTCATTGAAATGTAAAAGTGGTGGAGGAGAAAAATAAAAAAAAAATGAAAAAAAAGAGATGCAATTGCCAATTGAAATACCTCTGGAAAAAATAAGATTAATATGTAGTGTTTGTCATTTCATAATAAATATTAAAACAATCTTTATTATTAAAAAACATTACATCTATGTATATTACTAACACGTACTTGACAAAATAAATAAATAAAAATAAATAAAATAAAATAAATAATTCCTATATCAAATGCTTTTAAATGAATGAATAAAAAAGTTGCATTATATCTCAGTTTTTTGTGTAACTCCATTCCATTTTAATTAATTTTTCTTTTTCCAATGAAGGGATGATCAGATTCAACCTGCATTAACCTGGCCAAAATTTCTGCTCTTGTTAAATAGTTCTTGATTCATTCTCTCTGAACACATCAGGGTCCTGTTTGTGATGACCGTCAAATTTTATTCTCTTTCTTTTAAACATGAATGGCTCCTCTGAAACAACACAGCAGCCTGGTATAGCTCTAGATCAGTGGTTCCCAATGTGGGGCCCACTCCCCACAGGGGGGCAATTTTATTTTTAATGGGGCAATTCGAAAATGAGCTATTAACTGGATTTTTGAAAGCCAGCTAATTGATCTTATATATTTATGATGAAACAGCTGTGTTTCATTTACCTATTGTTGTCTTTGTTAAAGTGCATTTCCTAGGGCCTGGTCTGAAAAGGATATCCCAGCTTGGGGGGGTGGGGGTGTAGGGAGCAACTGCTATCCAATCAGATGTGTTCCCACTAAGGATTGTTAGGTTAATCGTTAGGTTTACATTTATTTTTAGTCTGTGTTTTCCCAGGACTTTTCCTCTCAGAGCAATCTGGGGCTGGGGCTGGGCCACACATGCGTAGGCCTTGCCAGGCCTGTGTGATTCATCTCCACCTACTGAACTACCAAAGCATTTCCCACAAAGCTGCAGGTTCAAACCGAGTGGGTGAGTAGGGGGAGTCATAGGTTACAATCCCCCTTTCATTCCTGACAATCTTATTATTCATAAATTAAGCTAAGAATGTTTTTTAAATTTCCCTCTTTCTGCGCCATCCTCTTTTAATAGTTATTTCTTGTAATAATTTGCGTCATTTCATAAGTTTTTCTCACATTTATTTCTTTTAGTCACAAACCCTACGCATAAAATGAGTAGGGAAAGCAAGAAAAAAGTTCGTCAGTATTCACAAAAACATTTAAAACTTGGCTTCATACCCGCTATCCATGATGAAGAGTCACCTTTCTGCCTTTTATGCCAACAATGTTTGACCAACGAATCAATGAAACGAGGTCGTCTTGAGGCGCATTTGAAGGTGAAACATACTGTGTATGTAAATTCAGATTTAAATTACTTCAAATCTTTAAAGGAGAAGTTTGAAAAAAGATCACAAACTGTTACTGTCAGTAGTACTCTTGAGGCTAGTTATGAAATGTCTTTACTCATCTCTAAATCTGGAAAAAAATCATACTACAGGGGAGGATTTAATTAAACTATTAATATCAGCATTTCTTAAAACAGTTCTGGAAGAAGATGACAAAGATGTGAAAGCCATGCCACTCAGTAACAATACTGCTAGCAGAAGAATAGATGAAATGAGTGAAGATATTGAAACACATCTTGTTGAAAAGCTGAAATCAAGAAAATTCTCAGTACAAATGGATGAATCAACTCTGAGAGACAATGAGGCCTTATTGCTATGTTATAAGGAAATATCCTTTTAGGTTCAGTTCCAAGTGGGGAAAAAGACACTGGATTCATGAAGGTTGCTTGGAAGGAAGGTTTAATGGTGGACAGGAGCACATGGCAGGAGCCCCTGTACAGAAAAGGTAACTTACATGGTTCCAGGTGTGGTGAAGAGAAAAAGAGAAAGAGGAATGCTGAGTTCTTGGTTTTTATAGTCTAAGTTGGGTCCCACCTCTTAGATTTCCTTTTCCTGTATAGAAATGTATCCCATTGGCTCTCAGACCCCCCAGGGGCATGCTGGGGTGGCTCTTGGCTTTTGTCTAATCCAGCTTTGGCTGAAATGAAAGGGCCTTGGGCAAATCCTATTATGGTTTTGTTATGCAGAAGACTTTCAGCCAGGTGAGAGGAATGTGTGTGCTGGGCCCAGTCCTTAATGACCCATTTGCAAGGCGTGGGGGTTTTCCAAGAGGAGTCTTTTGTTTGTTTAAAAGCATGTTTCCAGATGTGTTCCACAGAATATTTCCTACATTTTAATATCTCCTAGGATATCTCATTTCCTAGGAGAGGGGTGGGTGCTAACTTTCTACAATCCCTCATTTTTTTTTCAAAACATGTGAGTGCAACACATGTTTTGACACAAGCTTCAAATTGATCAGGTCAGGGAGATTTTATGGGTGCTTTCAATTTTCTCTGATGCAGAGGGGAAGACGTTGAAAGAGGCAGTTGAAAGAGGCAGCAGCAGGATTCCTTCAGTGGCTCCCAAAAGGAGAGCTTTCAACCATGATGGTCAATGGCCAGGGCAAAAGTTCTGGCAATAAATTTACAGTATCCAATTTTCCATGCCAATTATGTTCAGATGTTTGATAACACTTTCGATGAGCTCCCAGACAGGTTTCAAGCAAGCACAGGCCCCACAATATTCCCACAGCCATGGTTTACCTTGAAATCACAGGCTGCCCATTTCCAAGGGATGGTTCTTGAATCTGCCCTAGCTCTTACTTTAGTGCATCTAGGATTTGTGAGTCCAAATTGAAATTAGCCAGTGTGCAATCTAGGCTTTTCCTTTTTTTTTTTTTTTTTAGAATGAGCCCTGGGACTCTTACTCCTGAGACCATCAGTGCAAAATACCCTGCTTTACTGGGCAGCAGTCAGGCCTTGGGTTTTCGAAGATCCTTTCTGCTAGCTCTTCAAGTGGGGAAATTGCCTGAGGGGACCTGTCCCATTCCCCCATGGAATTAGCAGGGAGATATGACTGCCTGGGCTTTAATGCCACAAAGCAGGAGTCAAAACAACAACAACAACAACAAAAAAAACAACAGCAAGCTAAAAGCAGCTTTGGGTGGAGGTAGGTGAAAAAGGGATAACCTCAGTCTAATTCTGAATGGCGTGTCTCTGTGTGTTTGTGTATGCAGCTACAAATTTACCTCCCACTAGACAGAAATCTAAAGTGTACAGAACTCACTGTGGCAACCACTCCCAATACAATTCTTACATGAGTACATTAAACTGATTACAATATAGATGAGACAAGAAAGAGAAACGTTACAATGAATTTCAGTGAATGAAGCAAGGAAAGAAAGAAAACAAAGAAAAAAACTTTACAATGAATTTCTGTGACTGAAGCAAAGAAAGAAAGAAAAACTTTACAATGAATTTCTGTGACTGAAGCAAAGAAGGAAAGAAAAACTTTACAATGAAGTTCTGTGACTGAAGCAAAGAAGGAAAGAAAAACTTTACAATGAAGTTCCCCCCTCCCCCCTAGTCTGTTCAGCTGTCTGCTGGGGATTGAAAATAGATGTTTGGTCTTTATTTGTCCATCTCAGGGTCCTTTCATTCATGTCTGCTGGGTGGCCTTAGGTGTTGGTGGTAAGGCTGGTCAGTCAGGCTTGGAAAGATCTGCTCCACTCTGGTTGCTGTGATGACTAGAGGACTAGATTCAAACCCACTTCTGGCTCAAATGGATGGAATGTCTTTACTGGAGGCAGTGTCTGAGCCCATTTGCTCTGCTTCCATAGGCTTCAGGATCATGTGTGCAGGGCTGAAAGACATAAGAACAGGGTCCCTTCCCCCTTTTGCTGGTAATTCTACCACGAGAGGCATTGTAAAAGGATTAGAGATTGGGGGGGGTAGATAGCTTGCAGGCAGGGTTTGAGGAAAACAATCAACACATCAGTATCGCAGTTAAATCAATTATAACAAAATGGAGACATCACCGGGGGGGGGGAAATGAACAGACATTTCCATCTTAGCAGAGAATTGGCATCCATTAAACATCACAGAAGAGCAATATTAAAACTGTTTGCATGTACATACAGTAAATGTAAAAATGAAATTTTCCTGTAAATTAACTTAAAACATTGTCCCTTAAATTTTGGCTTTTCTTAAAAACACCGAGAGGAATAGGAAAATTGAACTCTGTTCCTTGTCCCAGATCAGGTTGGCCAGTCCTAACTGGGCAAAGACATTTTCCTTTCTTTTCAGTGCTTTTAATTTTCTAACAATTTGAAATTCATATCTCTAGGAAACAGATATTTTACAGTTGCAATTACCTCGAGTGCGCACAAGACAAGACAAAGACGTACACAGACACAAAACATGGACAAAGAGGATGACAGGACACACACACAAGTCCTTCCTGCCATAAATCTCAGTTAAAATTAGGGAAGGCACAAGTCTTAACAAACAAACCACGTGGTTACATATAAGAGAGAGAGAAGAAGAAGAAGAGAGAAGAAACAACAAACACCTCAACATTTTTCCTTTTCTGTTTTCTTAAGTACCTTTATTTAGCCAAATTGGCTGTTTTGTTTTGTTTTGTTTCTCTGTGTCATCCCTCAGCAAAGCCCATTTTCTACACAAGTTTCCTGCTTTTACTTTTGCACATTCCTGTCATACAGATATATTCCTGGCGTCCCAGGTTCCAAGCCCACACAAGGGTCTCCGCCACCCTCGAACTAGAGCTTCCCATGATCCTTTAAATGTAAGGTTCACTTTGGCTTAGCTAGTGACGCGCTCAACAGTTTCAGAGACTAAAAAAAACTCTGGGAAGGACTTCCGATTCTCTCGTAGAAGTAAGGCCCCCTTCCTGTAGGGAATCTCTCTAGGTTTATCAGATCCAAAAAGGGGATCTGCGAGGACTAGCCGCCCCTGTACAGCTAGTACTAGGACCTCCACACTCACGGGCTTCACATTTAGAACTGAAAAATTCTGGGGTTTGCTTTTGGGATGTGCACATAAAAACGACAACAACAACAACAAAATTTGCTTTCCCACCCTTCAATCACATACATACACACACACACACACACACACACAGAGACATTCTTCCTCCTTCCCTAACAGAAGGTCCTGTGCTCTGTAAACGCTAAACAGAACTTACACAAATCAAAACAGAGAAAGAGAAGACATTGACACATAGGCTGGTAGATGAGAAAGAAACTCTATACTACCAAATGAGGATAAACAAAAATAATTCAATATTATGAAAAGCTGTATGAGCAAGAAGTTTCAGAAAAATAAAATTAAAGAATATTTGGAAAAAAATGGAATTGCCTAAAGTACCAGAAAAGGACAAAAACTATTAAATGAATGAATATCAATGATGGAATTATCAGAAGCAGATCAAGAGACAAAAGAACAACCAAACACCAGGACCAGGTGGGCCAGTGGCAGAATTTTACAAAGATTTTACATAATGAGGTATTGATTGATGTAAAGGTACCACATTCCTGAATGGGAGCAAATATTACTTTGATTCCAAAATAAGATTCAGATTTAATGCAGATAAAACTATAGGCCCATCTCTTCACTGAATGCTGACTATAAAATATATACTTCAATAATGGCAGCAAACTAAAAGGTTCCTAAATGAATTTATACATTCAGCTCTCTTAAGCTTTTTCTAAGAGACAGATTAAAAACAAAATGAGAATGATTTTAAATACATAAAAAAGGCACAAGAAAAGGATGCTATTCATTTTGATACTGGAAGTGCTAAATATAAATATTATGGCAGACACAGAAATTAAAGGCATGGAAACTTTGAAAACTAATTTTGCACCAAGTGAGAAATAAAATATGTTAATAACCAACCTTACTGACAATTTTGTTGTCCAAAAGGTAGAGAAGAGAACTAGAGGAGATAATTAAGTCCATATTTGACTTAATACTTACAAACAAAGAAGAAGTTGTAGAAGGATTTGAAACTGCATCATTAACATAACAAAAACGATTCAACACAATTGAACACACTAAAGTCTTAGATTTTAAAATAAAGCTGACCTTAATAAACTCAAGAGAAACTTGAGAAAGATTCCTTGGATGAAAGTCCTAAAGGAAAGAAGCAACTCAAGAAGCTTTGTAAACTCTGAAAAAACTTGATTATAAAAGCCAATTGCACGAAAGCAATCAGGAAAAAAAAAACCAGAAATCCAAGAAACCAGCATGGCTGCACAAAGACCTCACTGACAAATTGAATGAATGAAGGACAGATACAAAAATGGAAACAGGGACACATAACTAAAGCAGAATATCAGCAGATAGCAAGAATCTGTAAAGAAAAATCAGGAAACAAAAGCCTTGAATGAACAACGACTTGCAACAAAGTGAAAGATAATATAAAAGATTCTTCCAATACATAAAAAAAAAACAAGAAGAAAAATCAAGGAAACAGTTGGACCACTAAGGAGAGAAGGCAACACAGAGAAAGCCATGAGTTGCTTAACTCATTCTTTGCATGTCTTCTTGCAAAAAAGAAATGCAACCCAACTAACCAGAAATATAACTGGAAAGGAAAAATAAAACAGACTGTAAACTAAAGTTAAAATAAGCAAAAACAGTAAGAGAACACCAGGTCCCAGAGTCCTAAAGGAGCTGGTAAATGAAATCTCAGAACCACTGCACATCTTTTAAAAAAAATCTTGGGACACGGGGACCACCTGAGAAACTGGGAAAAAGCTAATGTGGTTCCCATCTTCAAAAAGAAAGAAAAAAAAACAACTAGACTGAGCCCTATCTAATGCAAAGAAAAGTAAAATCCTACCCCTAGGTAAGGAAAACCAAAAATATAGATAACTATTATAAATTGGTGCAACAAATTAAAACAGATTTGGAGAAGTGGAAAAGAACCACCATAAAATGAGTATCCTGCAATGGCTAGCAGACAAAACAGGGCTGGGGGGGGAGAAGGGGGGGAGAAGGGGGGGAAGGAAATATCAAAGGATTTAGGAAGATACATTAACTTGGTTAAACAAAAAGCATGATTATTTTTTCCCTAAAATGATTTGTACCCAGACAACACACTATTCAATTGAAATTGGAATTTATATATGCCATAAAGTAAAATTAAAAAGCAAAAATTACCCACACACACACATACACACATGCAAACACACATTTCCCAGTTTTCTATGGTTTAAAGTAAAATTTAGAGGTAGGTACTCACCTTCTTTCCAAGCAGCCCTTGAATCAAAACCCCTTTAAAACCTA
This sequence comes from Diadophis punctatus similis, assembly GCA_023053685.1. Classification (NCBI taxonomy): domain Eukaryota; kingdom Metazoa; phylum Chordata; class Lepidosauria; order Squamata; family Dipsadidae; genus Diadophis; species Diadophis punctatus. The sequence continues at coordinate 2,543,940 of JALIGW010000023.1, read as the reverse complement.
CTTCCCAATGGCCAAGGCCTAATAAATTTATTTAGGCCAGGATCATTGAAGAGGTTACTTGGAATCCATCTGGCTCGCCAATTGTTATAAGGAAATATCCTTTTAGGTTCAGTTCCAAGTGGGGAAAAAGACACTGGATTCATGAAGGTTGCTTGGAAGGAAGGTTTAATGGTGGACAGGAGCACATGGCAGGAGCCCCTGTACAGAAAAGGTAACTTACATGGTTCCAGGTGTGGTGAAGAGAAAAAGAGAAAGAGGAATGCTGAGTTCTTGGTTTTTATAGTCTAAGTTGGGTCCCACCTCTTAGATTTCCTTTTCCTGTATAGAAATGTATCCCATTGGCTCTCAGACCCCCCAGGGGCATGCTGGGGTGGCTCTTGGCTTTTGTCTAATCCAGCTTTGGCTGAAATGAAAGGGCCTTGGGCAAATCCTATTATGGTTTTGTTATGCAGAAGACTTTCAGCCAGGTGAGAGGAATGTGTGTGCTGGGCCCAGTCCTTAATGACCCATTTGCAAGGCGTGGGGGTTTTCCAAGAGGAGTCTTTTGTTTGTTTAAAAGCATGTTTCCAGATGTGTTCCACAGAATATTTCCTACATTTTAATATCTCCTAGGATATCTCATTTCCTAGGAGAGGGGTGGGTGCTAACTTTCTACAGCTAACCTATATATTGATAAAGGTGAATTTAAAATTGATGAAAGATGAGAATTCAGAAATGCTTCTTGGGCACTGTGTTATTCATAGAGAGAACTTAGTGTCCAAAAATATTTCTCCTGTTTTTAATGAGGTACTAAAATCAGTTATAAAATGCATCAATCCTATTAATGCTGATGCCAAATGTGAGCGTCTCTTCAAGCAATTTTGTGAAGATAAAAATGCAGACCATGTGAGACTTGTACTTCACACTGAGGTAAGGTGGCTCTCAGAGGGAAATTGTTTGAAAAGATTCATGGAACTAGTTGATGTTCTTAGTGACTTTTTAAGTGACAAGCCTGAAATGAAGCATCTGCTAACCGTTGATGGTAAAGCCTTTGTGAGTTATTTAGCAGATATCTTTGAAAAACTGAATATGTTGAATAAACAACTTCAAGGAAGAAATAAAACTCTTGTTGATGCAAAGGCGAAGATATTTGGCTTTGTTACATTTATAGAGTTATGTCAAAAACATATTTCTGACAAAAATTTCGACATGTTTCATTGGCTAAAAAAAATGTGAGGTCATTGATGCTGTTGTACTTGTCATTGTGGATCATCTGAAAATATTGGCCTTTGAGTTGAAAGAAAGATTTTCTGATTTAAAACAAATTGATCTTCCAACATGGGTAGTGCAGCCAGTGCTGGTGGATCTATCTGATGCTTCAAGGCAGTACCAAGAAGAACTCTTGGAAATGCAAAATGATGAGTCACTTAGAGCTATATTCAATATAAAAGGAAGGATGGCATGGCTTTGTGATGAGACAGAAACTAAATACCCAAATTCAACCTACTTTGCAAGAAAACTGCTGTTACCGTTCCCATCTTCATATTTAGCTGAATGTGGCTTTAGTGCTGTAAATGATTTGCTACTGAAGAAAAGAAATCGACTGGATATCATTGAATGAGGAGACTTGAAAATGAAGCTGACTAAATTGGAGCCTAATATAAAATCTCTCTGCAGCAGGCATCAAGCACAAGGATCTCACTAACTTAAGTAGACTAAAGCTGCAATTCTACAACATTTTCCTGGGAGTAAGCCCCATTGAAGACAATGGTACTTACTTCTGAGTAGACATGCATAGGATTGCGTTGTAAATATGATCTTGAGGTGAGCTCAAATTGTATTTTGAATTTGTTAGGTACCTTTATTGTCACGATGTGAATATTGTCAGTTTGTGCATCTCTGTGTTTTATACTGTTCTTGTATCTATGGTCAGACAGACGTATGATATATTCTAGTACGCATGTCTACATTCCTGAGGTTACCTCCCTCCTTTTCTCATCGCCATTTCTACCAAGGTAGAAGTGATTTATTTTCTTAGCCGATACAATGTAGTCCTAATAAGAATTCTTTATTATTTTTCTACTGAAATAAATATTTTGTTTATTAGTATTTGAATCTCGCGTTTTATTTTCTAAGTAACAATGTCTTCAAAAGGGAAGCCCGATCCATCGCCTCTGATGAGATTAATTCTCTTCCTAACAATGGTACCAGAGTTTGGCTGTAAACTTTATGGCTTCTTTTGAAAGTTTTATTGCGTTTTAGGATAGTTAGCTAATTAGAGAGATTTATGACCAGCCATGTCCACAAACGGAGATAAGATAAGCCTGCCGCTGCTGAAACGCCCAAGCAGAAAGTTTTTCTCTGCATGAACAAGCCTCACCCACTCTCTTTGGAACGCAGACCGAAAAAATGATTTTTGAAGCCCAAACAGAAGTAAAAGCTGGAGCAGAACTTTTTCAAAGGTCAGTGCATGATGTTAAAGGCACCCCTTTTCTCCCTGGGGGAAATTCTACATGTTTAGAAGCTATTCCAAAAATCTCTCAAGCTAATGCCCCACAAGATGAGGTGGCATCCTTTTATAAGCAGCAAATTGCCAGCCCACGAAAGTCTTCCACAGAGCAGACAAGTGCTGAAAGAGAAATAAATTTAACTTATGGCCAGATACTGCAAAAACAAAGAGAGCAGATAGATTTTTTGCAAAGAGAGTTACACGAAATTAAACTGCATGCATTCTTTCGTGCTGAGAACCAAGATGTCTGCCCACCTTCACGCATACCAGGGAGGGGCCATGATCCCCCTCCTTCTTTAAACAAATTAGAGCAACATCCTTGGATGGACACATCACAATCACATGGGCAGAAATTCTTTGATGAAAGAGACTATGAATATGCTTATGCTGCACCGCCATCTAGTGGCGACAGAAGGGATCTTTTTTTCCGTGTGATTCAGGAACAAAATGAAACTCTCCATAAGCAAAATGAATTCCTGCATAAACAAAATCAAAATTTAAATAAACAATTAGAAACCTTACAAGCCCAAAACAGAATGAATCAATTGAGGCTTGATGCATTAATGCAGCGTCTTCCACTAGCTGCCCAACCTTTACAGGCACAAATTGTCCCGCCTGCCCAACCTATCCAAGCACAAATTGTGCATCCACCACAAGCTGGACCACCTCCTACTCCAGCACCAGGGGCCCAACCTGTGCCTGCTCCAGGGCCACCACCAGCTGTGGCAGCCCAATTTTTGCCTGCTCCAGCTCTACTACCTATTGCTGCTCCTCAGCAACAGCCAGTCCAGGCACCTCCCGCAGCCCCAATTTTGCAACCAGCTCCAGCTGGTGCACTGGTTGTACAACAGCAGCCAGTCCAGGCACCTCAAGCAGCACCTCCGCCTGCTCAGGCCCAAGCCTTGCCACAAGCGATCCCACAGGCCGCACCACTGCAGGCCCAAGCAATTCCACCTATTTTGACACAACAATCACAAATCGTCCCATTAGTTGGCAACGCAAAATTAAAGCAATCGGGACAAAATTACAAAGCCTGGGTCTCTGAGATAACTATTTTACTTCGTCGTGAAGGGACATATGACATAATCCAGAACCCCCCACAAAGGCCATGGGACGAAGCTACAAGGCTCCTCGATATTAAAGCATCTACTAGTTTACTGATGTCAATGGACACCGAAATGCAGCAAACCTTTGTTCCTGATGTAACTGCCCAAGAAATATGGACTCAATTAGAACGTTGTTTTCGCCCAGTTTCAGCTGAGTCCACAAACTTACTTTTGTCACAATTTCATGGAACAAAACTTAAACTAAATGAAAATATTGGGGCACACTTAACAAAAATGAAGCGCATGAGGAAAGATCTCGCAGAACGTGGTTACCCAATGGATGATAACCAAGTGGTCAGTATTATTACCAATTCCTTGAATTACACATGGAGGGAGGCCATCACACGAATTAACCAAGTTCCTCTTGCTCAAAGAACTGTTGATCATGTTTGCAGAATTTTAACAGAATATGAAGCTTATATGCAGGCCACGCCCCACTTACAACTACCACCTAGACGATCCTACGAACGAACCTACGCACCAAGAGTAATAAGATGCCAATATTGCGACCGTGTGGGTCATACAAGCAGAAATTGTTCTAAATTGCAACGCACTCAAGTTCCTGTCCAGCCTAGAGGAAAAGACTACAGGGACCAGTACCAGCCCAGAGGAAAAGATTATAGGGACCAGTACCAGCCCAGAGGAAAAGCACCCAGAGGCAGCAGAAGCAGAGGACAGCGGCGATCCGGTCCGAGGTGTGATTTCCCACCTCCACACACCATGCTAGCAATCACCAATGATACACAGCCAAAGAAATATGACCGCTCCCTTTTGTGGACTCTCGATAGTGGAGCGGCTGTTCACATTACCTACAGAAAAGAACTTTTCAAAGAGCTACATGAGCCTGAACCAGAATATCGTGAACTGTATGCATTTGGTGGCCACCCCTTCAAAGTTGAAGGAAAAGGGACTGTTTTTATTGAAGAGTTAGGTACCCTCGTACCTGATGTTTATTATATTCCTACAGCTAATTGTAATTTGCTTAGTCAGAATCATTTATCTGCTGTTTTGCATTTTTATGTCCTTCATTTAGGTAACGCCAGTTATATTTTTAAAGATGGTCATATTGTTGCTGACACAATTGTGATTGGTCAGGTTTACTATTTGAGGCCAAAGGCAGAACCTCAAATTCAGGCAAGTATAAAAATCTCAATAGATAATATCACAGGCCCAGAGAGAGATACCCCAGAGAGAGATCCTGTGAATACTCCAAAGGCTCTTAAAGCCACAAAGCAACAGGTAATCAAACCTAAGGTTCCTCATGTTAATGTTAATGCTGCAACTCCACTTACAGGTTTTCGTTTACATGACAGGTGTATTCATAGATGGCACAGAAGATTAGGCCATCCGAGCTTTGAGGTCCTTAAAAAAATGCCATTTTTCACACAAGGTTTGAATTTCAAAGGATGTAAGGTACATCTAGATTGTGCAGTTTGCAAAAAGGCAAAATCGAGGGCAGCAGCTGTTCCAAAACATGCTACACGTAAGTCAACACGCATTTTTGATTTGGTTCATACTGATATTGTGGGTCCTTATGGTCCAACTATTGGCGGTAAAAAGTATTTCTTAACTATTGTTGATAATCATTCTAGATATGGTTATGTCTTTCTAATGAAAGAAAAATCTGAAGTCTTTCAGACCTTTAGAGACTTTGCAGTTCAAATTTACAATCAACATGGAGTGAGAATCCGAAGAATCCAAAGTGATCGTGGTGCCGAGTTCACGTCTCAGCGTTTCCAGGATTGGATGCGACGAAACGGTATCCTACACCAAACATCTGCCCCATACACTCCGGCTCACAACGGAGTGGCAGAAAGAAGACAGGGGGTCCTCCAAACCATGATGCGGTGCCTCCTAGAAGATGCCAATCTCAAACACTCATTTTGGGGCGAAGCAGTTCATTATGCAAATTACATTGTCAATCGTACATGGAGCAGTGTCATTGACCAAACACCCTTCTACATGTTATATGGCCGCCAGCCAGATCTTAGACATTTACACATTTTTGGTTCATATGCCATGGTCAACATTCCATTGGCCCAAAGAAGAAAAGGTGGCCCAGTAGCAAAGAGACTGAGATATATGGGTGTTGATAGTAATTCTAAATGGGGAAGATTCATTGACTCTCACAATGTGATAACAATTTCTAATTCAGCTAATTTTGAAGAAGATACAGATTGGTACAGGATACATTCTAATGACCCTGGAGTTTATTTCCCTAGAACTGAAATTGTTGATACAGTGCAACCAGATGACCAACGTTCATCACCTAATATCCCATCCTACAACGCCGTGGATGCTGAAGCTAGCGACGCTGATGGAGATGTGAACAACAAGAAAGACGACTGGACAATCGTCCCGAGACGTTCCAAGAGAACTACAAAAGGTATTCCACCAAAGAGATACACAATGCAATTGACAAACACACCATCGCCATTGATCTGTAATGTTACACTCCCACCGGAGAACTTTTCACAAATTAAATATCTTTCTGAAGATGAACAACAAAAATGGTATGAAGCCATGCAAGTTGAGATGGATAGTTTGCAGAAACTCAAAGTGTACACATCTGCAACACCTCCAACACACAAAAAAGTCATTGGCACAAGATGGGTCTACAAAATCAAACAAAAGCCAGATGGTGAATTATTATACAAAGCAAGACTTGTCGCACAGGGTTTCGCACAAAGCTATCCTGAAGATTACACAAACACTTACTCACCTACAGTGCGAACTGAAAGTGTGAAAATTGCTCTAACCACTGCTTCTATCCTTGGACTTGAAGTTTTCCAATTTGATGTTGAAACAGCTTACCTACATGCTGATCTAGATGAAGAAATCTACGTCAGGTCCGCTCCCGGCTTCCGGGACCGAGAAGGGGGCACCTGGTTCCTAAACAAAAGTCTCTATGGTCTGAAACAATCAGGTTTGATGTGGTACACATGTCTAAAAGACAAACTAAATTTAATGGGCTTTATTAAGTCCGACACTGATGAATGCGTGTTCACAAAAAGGTATGGAAATATTAATGAAATTGTTCTTGTTTATGTTGATGACATTGTTTACATTGGTCCAAACATACGCATGAGTGAGAATTTTGTTAAAGGTTTGCAGAAATACTTCACATTGAAATCATTAGGACACATCAATGAATATTTAGGAGTTCACATTGAAAAGACACAGAAGGGGTTCAGTCTTTCACAAGAAGCTAAGATAGATCAACTTTTGCATCAATGCAACATGACAGATGCAACGCCTACACAAACACCTATGCAAACTGATTTTCACAATTTGAAAGATACACATAGTCCTGAGTTCAAGGATCAAACATTTTATCGTTCAGTAATTGGTTCACTACTTTACATTAGTGGATGGACTAGACCAGACATAGCACTTAGTGTTAATTTACTTTCAAGACATGTAGGCAAAGCAACAGAGTTTCACTGGTCATGTATTAAGAAGTTACTGAGATACTTGAAACACACAAAACAATTCAAATTGAAGCTAGAACCAGAACATACAGATTTTGCTGACATGTATTGTTATACAGATGCAGATTGGGCAAGTGATAAAGAATCAAGAAAAAGCACATCAGGTTACATAGTGTTCCTGAATGGATGTCCAGTTTACTGGAACGTAAGAAAACAAAGTTTTATTTCCTGCTCATCAACTGAAGCAGAGTATGCATGTGTGTCTGATGCGTGTAATTTTTTAACCTGGTTCGATGCCTTAGTTACAGATATCTGGACGAAGCCCGAAAAACCGATCACTGTGATGGAAGACAATCAATCAGTAGTTTACATTTCCAGGACTCACTTCACAGGTTCAAGGTCCAGACACATTGACATACGTTACAAGAATGTTAGAGAGTCAGTAAGACAAGGTCTCATAAAGTTAGAATATGTGCCAACAAAATATCAGATAGCTGACATTCTGAACAAACCATTACCTATTGCTCAGCATGATTACTTAAGATATTTACTGTGTGTTGAGTGACACATTATATTAGCCCAACTGACAAAGAAGGGGTGTCACGATGTGAATATTGTCAGTTTGTGCATCTCTGTGTTTTATACTGTTCTTGTATCTATGGTCAGACAGACGTATGATATATTCTAGTACGCATGTCTACATTCCTGAGGTTACCTCCCTCCTTTTCTCATCGCCATTTCTACCAAGGTAGAAGTGATTTATTTTCTTAGCCGATACAATGTAGTCCTAATAAGAATTCTTTATTATTTTTCTACTGAAATAAATATTTTGTTTATTAGTATTTGAATCTCGCGTTTTATTTTCTAAGTAACAATGTCTTCAAAAGGGAAGCCCGATCCATCGCCTCTGATGAGATTAATTCTCTTCCTAACATTTATTTTAATAAGTACAGTAATTAATATGATCAAAGTATTACAGAAAAAGCTTTCATTAAAATTATTTTATATTTATGCATTTCAAATCTCTATTATATGTTTTGAAACTTTATTTCATATCCCTTCGTACTATTATTTTTTAAGTTCCCCAGTACTTCTACTGTCTTTTGTTCTTTTCATGTTCTTTGGAATCTTGTTTAAACCAAGTTAATGGCCTTTTAGGCTCCCTCCGCATGAGTAGGAGTTCACTTTTGGAATAGTAAGAATTATATGTCACAGAGGGGGGGGCATCAGGATTTTAGAGATGCTTAGGTGGGGCATGGCCAAAAAAAGGTTGGGAACCACTACTCTAGATTTTTTACTTGGAAGGGATGCAAAACCAACCACGAGAAGGAGAAAGTATAGTACAATTAACATGCTTTACCTGTATTCACATAAGCCTTTGTGAACCAGTGTCAGGCAATCCTAGATCTAAAATAGAATAGAATAGAATTTTTTATTGGCCAAGTGTGATTGGACACACAAAGAATTTGTATTGATGCATATGCTCTCAGTATACATAAAAGAAATCTTTTGGTTCGTCAAGATAGTCCGGGTACAAATAAGCAATCAAATCATATTAGAAACCAGTGCAGTGGTTCCAAACCATTTTTTGGCCATGTCCCACCTAAGTTAGCTACGTAACCAGTTTTGTTTTCTCGCCAAAGATTTTTTTTTATTGTAACTTCCTTATTGTTATGGGTAATTTTTTTTTTTTTGGCTTTAGGAGTTATTTTTGGTATGTATAGGTTAATGACTCTATCGACTTCGAGCAAAAAAGTGTTATAATGGTCTTCTGCAGTATTGCAACCTGTGAACAAAAGGTGCTAATCAAGACATGCGAAGTCGGCAGCTATGAGATCATAGTTGGCTTTTTTAAAATTATAATTTGGAGTCCCATCATTATGACCCTCTTTGCAAGGACGGAAATGGAGATAAAGATCAATCATACTGTGATCATTGTTGGAAAAAGATTCTTTAACTTGTAGGCCATAAATTAAGTTTAAGCTATTGCAGAAGATGAGATCCAAGCAATTGTTGAGCCTAGTGTTGTTCATTACCAACTGCTCCAGCCCCAGAGTTGTAACATCATTGTACAGGGTTGCATGTATAGGCTCGGTTGTACATTAGTTTAGGATCCAATTAATTAGAGGCAAATTGAGGTCACTAAGAAAGTTAAAGGGATGCGGGCAGGAAGCTGTCCACGTTAGTAGTGCAATTATCTTGTTCATATGAACAAGGTCATAATCAGGGGCTCTATAACATAGCAAGAAACGAATTGTGGTATTTAATATAAGGGGCATGCATAAGCGCACCACTACCGTCCCTGTCCTCTTGTCCTCATTTATCTGTACTTCTTTGCTTATGTTATGTTTATACAAACACCTACTATCTTGTACATGTTTGACAAACAAATAAATAAAATAAATTTAAGGACAGTTCGCAGACAGTGATCTGAAGGAGCTGAAGTGGTGCAGTGGTTAAATGCAGCCATTGCAGGCTGACTGCTAGTTCAACAGTTCAGCTGTTCAAATCTCACTAGGCTCAAGGTTGACTCAGCCTTCCATCCTTCCGAGGTCGGTAAAATGAGGACCCAGATTGTTGGGGGCAATATGCTGAACTCTGTAAAACCGCTTAGAGAGGGCTGTAAAGCACTATGAAGCGGTATATAAGAAAAGTGCTATTGCTATTGCTATCTCAGGAAGGGCAAGCTCCTGTGTAACATTAATCTTTTTCAGACCTAGGGACTTTTAATAGACTTATAGAATACCCTGAACTTGTTCTGCTCAGGCCAGCTATCATTGGAACTGATTGCTTTTGAGCTTTTTTTCAATTGTGGGGTCAATTAACAGGATCCACATCACTTTTAGGTTGTCAAAATATAGTTTTCTCTCCAGATGTGGCTGGCCCCTAAAACAATACAATGCAGGAGAAAATTAGGAGAAAAGATTAAGTAAAGCAAATCAGTTTAGATTTTATCAGCCACACAATTCCCCAACCACCAATTTATTCTAGCCACTGGTACTACAGTTTGTGAAAAGGGCAGCAAGTGCAAGAGAAAAATTCATTTACTGCTAGACTTAAGCTGCAATAAAATAGAAATCTGGAATTCTCTATTTTTAAAAAAAATAAAATAACTCACCCTCATCTGCCTTGACTATTTCATTTTAGTTAAGGATGCTGGTTATCGAGAGAATATTTGTAAATATTTCTTATGCTATTATTCTGGGCTGACAGTCCTAACACAATAAAATGAAATTTGTTAAGTAAAGAGGAAAATGAATCCTTTTGAAGACAGTAAAAACTGGAGAAACTGTCAAAGAAATCAAATATCTTTGGTTGGCTTTAAAAAAAAATGTCTCCAGGACCTCCTCTTCTATTTCAACCCACTTAAATTCAGAGTTCCCCAAAACTCAATTAATTATCCCTGTTTTCCGTTTGATGATGGGTGGTGACGGTTAGTGAAGCTCCAGAAATGCTCTTTTTATGTTATGGAAGTTTTCTTCCCTTGAAATCAGATTGGTCTCTACATCATTATTTCAGGAAAATACTAAACAGAGATCTACTGAAGAGGGCTTTTGACATACTGTTGGTACATAGCACTGTTTACCACCAGTTTGACACCTCTGATCTAAAGCTATATCAGGCTCCTGTGTTGTTTCAGAATAGCTATCCGTGTTTAAAAGAAAAATAGTAATTCTTGGAGATCCCAAAGGTGCTTTTTCAAGAAGCAACTGGACTTTGTGGTTTTTCTTTGAAGAGGTTTCGCTTCTCATCCCAGAAGCTTCTTCAGCTCTGGGAGATGAGAATCTCCATAAACATAATAGAATAGAATATAATTCTTCATTGATTGGACACACACAGAATTTGTCATTGGTGCATGTGCTCTCAGTGTACGCAAAAGAAAAGATACATTTGTCAAGAATCATGACACTCGGTGGCCATCACAAACAGGGCCCTGATGTGTTCAGAGAGAATGAAACAAGAACAATTAAAGAAGCACAAACATTTTGTTCAGGTTAATGTAGGATGAATCTGGTCATCCCTTCTTTGAAAAAAAATCACAATCGTTTAAAATGAAATGAAGTGACACAAAGAACAGAGATGTAATGCAATTTTTTTTTATTTTTAATCATTCATTTAAAAGCAGAGATATTATTGCTGGTTTACATAAAAGTTAGGATATTCAGAGTTTTGGTTTTGTGCTGGCTGAAGGGTAAAGAGAAAAAAAGGAAAGCACGGAAAATATCTAGGTAGGTTACAAGGGTAAAACCTGAGTGCAGATTATGAAAAAGAGTTCAGGAAATGAGCCGCAGGATCAGCAGAAAATGATATATTTTTTTCCATACAAGAGAAGCCATCTTGAGGGAGAATCCATCCGATCAATTCGTATCATCTTCAGATACTGTTAAATGTGACCTTCCTCGTAGTGCACAGGATCACAAGCAATGACAATATATCTGGGTGAAGTGCTTTCCCTGTAATCGCAAGGAGGTTTGGTGGATGATCCTTTCATCGTGCAGGTGGTGACCCGGAACTGGTTCCTGCTACGCCGCAATCTGTTGTCAATGGCTTCTCCACCGTTCGCGCACACAGCTGTGATTCTGTTTTGTGTGTCATGGATGAAGGTGTTCACCTCCTTACATCTGGGGCTGGTCATGCCGCGTCTTTGCATCATTTTATTACAGTAATGATCTCCCACATTGCTTTTGGGGTTATCGTAGTGCTGCCTCAGGAAGGTTTCATAGTCAGCAGCGAAGGTGCCCAGCATCAGGACAGCAGCCAGGACTACGAAGAGCCCAAGGCCAAATGCCTTGAACAGCATGATCAGCTCTGCCACAGAAGAAAGGGAGAAAATGCATGAATATCTCCATCTGAAACCAGTGGTTGAAATATCTAACACTGAAATGGACCCTTCTATTTTGTCTGTTATGGAAAATATTTGACTTTCCCTGTTGTCAAAATTTGGGAATTTTCCTTGGAAGTTCCTCCATGGAATTTCTAAGGAGGCTACACCCCTCCCAGTAGAAGCAAACCAATGAAAGTTTTCCAGACTCTCAAATTCAGACAGAAGGAATGGGGTCTGAAGGCCAAATGCCTTGAACAGCATGATCAGCTCTGCTACAGAAAGAAGGGAGAAGTTGCATGAGTATCTCAATTTTGGTAACAATCATTGAAATATCTAGCACTGAAATGAGCCTTTCTATTTTTGCCAATACGGAAAATATCTGACATCTAGGAGGCACCTTAGACTGACAAGTAGTAGTTGACATTTGAAATATATTTCAAACACATTGGGGTATAGTTTAAAGATAATGTTTAGAGACATATACATTTAAATCCTTGCAAGAGGTCCTAAGGAATATTAGGCAGGGAAGGAACTTGCTTCAGAATCTGCCTGGGGAATTTTTAAGGAAGGCTACATTCTTTGCAGTGGAAACAAGCAACTGAAAGTTTTCCAGACTCTAATATTCAGACAAAAGTTACATTAGTTTAAGAGGTGACTTCTCTTGCTGATGAATGGAAAGGCTCTTCACGCATCCTTGAATTGGCAAAAACGTCTACCAATGTAATATAGTAATGGTATGTGGGAATGGCCTTAGGAGACAGAAGAAAGAGCCACAGGCTAGGCAATGGCCAGATAAGAAGCAGCTGAACTTGGAGAAGGAATGGGGCAAGGCAAATTTCTCAGAAGGGAAATTTGCCCTCCTTACTTTCTTGGATTGCAGAGATGACATGGGAGAAATGTACTTTTAGACTAATGCTGACTAGGCCAGCATCTGAGATATAATATCAAATCCACCTACAAGAGAAAATAATACCTATCTTAAAAGTTATACCAGACTGACACTTGCAACTCAGACTATCCATCAGCACAAACCCATATGGTTTTGGATTTCCAGAATTTCTAAAGAGACCTAGATTGATGAAAGGTGTTTTAGATAAACTTTGAAGGTTGGCTATTCCTAAGTGGCTGAGTGCAAACCACTATCATGTTCTCCAGACATTGGCTATGCTGCTGTGATGTATCCTGTATCCTAGATGGACATTGAAAAAACCAGGATTGGAATGTTGTTATAGAAGAGCTTCTTTGAAGCAAATCAAAAGTCAGTTTAGTGGAGTCAAGTTCTCTAACAGACAGAGATGAAACTGTCAACTGAGTATCAAAAAGAACGAAGACAATATATTCCTATATTTGCTGATGTACTACTGACAATGTTGTATCAAAGTAACCCTGTGATTTGGAATCGTGGGCAGATAAAGAGGGCCAAAGAGTGGGGGTGGAGGAAGGACATGAGTAAGGATATTCTATTAATATTTCATCCGCTTCTGTGTACCCTTTGAAGTTAAAGTTAAACTGCACAAAATGGCTTGTCTTACAAGATTTCTTTTATAAAATATTCTTTATCAATCTTCAAGAATGTATCAAAAAGCAAGAGCAATAAAAAAGTAATCGGAGCAGTAAAGAAAAAAGAAGAAGAATCAATAAAAGTAGATATCTAGCACCCTTTGGAACAAAACAAATAAAATCTTCACCTATTGAGTTCTAAAGTGACTGGCGTCAGCCACTGTTTGCTTAACTTAAAAATTCCCAGCTTTCAGGAGAATCTTGGGAGAAGAATCCAATGAACAGGAAGACAAAAGAATGGAAAGGCTGAGTATGAACATGCTTTCAGTATGAGTATGAATACGCTTTCAGGGTTCCAGAGAAAAAGAAAAGAGAAGAGAAATTCCCAGACCTCTTATACCCAAGAGATCAATAATTCCAAACAGTAGGTAGAAATTATAGGGAAGTAGATTTGAGCCAAACCTTTAGATGTCAAAATAGGGAAGTAGCAGCTCCTCTAGAAAAAGTGAAGTGGAAGCTAGAAAGACCCTACTGGGGATCCTGTGGAACGGATTGAATGCAATAATCCAAATGCCCCCTCCAGTTTTCGTTTATGATCATTCATCAAGGTTGACAAGGAGGTCGGCCAAATGCCTTCAAAAACATTTTCTGCCCCTATGATTCTTGATTTTACTTCTCCTTCCACCCATCATGGCCCATGGGAAATCTCAAACCATTTTAGTACCTCACCTGAAACTCTGGGGTTGTATCAGTTTGATTTTTCTCAGTTGCTTTGCAGAAAAAAAGCAGCCACAACTTTCTCTGAGAGTTGTCTTTTCTCCTCTGTAGAATTTGTGGTTGGAGGCAAACAGAAAGAAAGGGATCAACCTTCCCTAATGACTAACGTGCCAAAATATTTCATAATTTAGTCTGATAGGGAAAGGCGGGACTATGAAAGGGAAAGTTTAATGAACAATCAACAGTGCAGATATACGGAAGAATAAGTTGGTTCTAAAAACATTGCTAATTAACACGAACAGATTTCCTTTAATCTTCCTTAGATTAAAACAGATTAAAGATTCCCTTTAATCTTCCTTGATATATTTTTAACTCTGTAATAATAAATTAGGTAGCAAGCATATCCTGTCCATGCATCTAGCAATATTAAAGTCGAACAAAAAGACAAAATGTGATAAGATTGCCTTTTTATTTTCCTAACAATGAAAAAAAAATCTGGAAGTGATTTAGTTGGTGGGGGGAAATAAACACTAACAACTTGTTACTTAAGACAGGTTATGTGCCAATTTTAGGAGGACTAGATGGGTCGACCCATTTTCCAAAGCACCAGAAAGCAAGACAAGAAACAATGGATGGAATCCATTGGATGAGAAGTGAAACATCTTCAAGGAAATGCAAGAAAGTCCAGTTGCCTTTTGAAAAAGCACCTTTGGGATAACCATGACCTGGATGCCTCTCTATAGACAATGGATAGAAACTAAACACGAAGAGAAGCAACCTAGGACTAAGGTGACATTATCGAACAGTGAGAACAATTAACCAGCGGAATGACTTGTCTCCAGAAGTTGTGGGTGCTCAATCACTGTAGAAGGGACTGGGAAGGCATTTGTCTGCAATGGCATAGGGCAGTGATGGGAAACCTTTTTTGGCTTGGGTGCCAAAAAGGTGCACACACGCGGGATAGCGAGCACGCACGTGCCCACACCCATAATGCAATGCCCTCCCCTGTGTATGCGCACACACACCCATGGCCCCCCCATGCATGCGCACAACCCCCATGCTGTCCCCCGCGCATGCGCACAGGCCTCATTGAAACCTCCGGACTTCCATTAGGCCTGTTGGGCTGTTTTTCACTCTCCGTAGGGTTCAGGAAAGCCTCCTGATGGTGAAAAATGGCCCAATGGGCCAGCCAGAAGTTTGGAACTTTTAGATGGCCCATTGGGCCGTTTTTCGCCATTCCCAGGGTTCAGGAGACTTTCCTGAAGCCTAGGGAGACGAAAACAGCCAAAAAGAAGGCCAAAAATTAGCTGGCATAGCTGACATAGGGCAACGCCTTGTGTGCCCTCAGATATGGCCCCGCTTGCCACCTGTGGCACGCATGCCATAGGTTCACCATCACTGGCATAGGGTCACCTGCTTGAGCAGATGGTTGTACTAGAAGAACTCCAAGGTCTCTGTTAGTCTCTTAATTAATGAGAAAAAGTGGCAACAAGAAGATGGTATAGACTGATTATAAACATTGGCATGAAAAGTAGCAGCAATGGTGCATTGGAAGATCTTCAAGGAAATACCATTTGCTGCAAGCAATAACTGTTAGGACTGCAAAATGGACAAATAGAAAATGAAGAAGCTAAAATACTCTGGGACTTTAGAATTCAAACAGACAAGTACCTGCCATGTAACACCCCAGATTTAATAATTGCCAATAAAAAAGACAAAAATGTCTAGATAGTGATGCAATATTAAGATGCCCATGAGTGTGAATATGGTGCACTGACTCTTGAGCACCTTATTGACCATAAGATGGCATATATTAAAAGTGTCATATTTATATATTATCTACCTTATCTATTTTTTGCTTACAGGTAATCCTTGCTTAGTGATCATAATTGGAATCTATATCTTTGTCACTAAGTGTTGTGGTCACTGAATGAAATATCACATGACAGTGATGGACTTATTCTGACACTTCTCTTGAGGTCACTAAGTGAATCACCTGTGGTCATTATGTGAAATGACCCTGATTTGTGATTTTACTGCCAGCTTCTCTATTGACTTTATTTAATTGTGGAAACACACAACTGGCAGAGGTGGGTTCCTACTGGCAATGTTCCCTGTAATATCAGAAAATGGCGCATGGCAGTTAAAAACTGCCGCACGGCGTACTCTTTTCATCTGTGCGGCCGCGCAGGCACACAGCCTCTGCCATTAGAAACTTCCGTGTGGAATTTGGAAACTTCCGCGCGGCATTCTCTTATAATGTGTGCGGCCGTGTGGCCGCACACCTTAGAGGAAACAGTGCCTACCGATTCTAACCAGTTCTTTAGAACCGTTAGTAGTTCGGCGATGATGTCACGGAGACGGTTCTGTCGGTGTCTCTGTGGGCACTGCTATCTTGGATTTTTTGATTGCTGCACGCACGAGTGAGTGCACGCATGGCACGACCCTGAGCAAACCGGCAGCAAAAGGGTCAAGAACCCACCCCTGACAACTGGTGATCATAGGACCACAGGATGCTGCCATGGTCATAAATTCCCACGATTTTGAAGTGCCAGAATGTCAATCACATGACCACAGGGATGCTGAATGGGTTATAAAAGTATATAGATACTTTTTTTGGTGTTGTCAAAACTGAATATAGTTAAATGAAGCAACCAGTAAACAGCAGTAGTGGGTTCCTACCGGTTGGTTGCCGGTGCCTGGGCGCCACCATTTTTTTTAAAATTTTTTTAAATTTTTTTAAAAAAATTTCTTCTGCTCATGCCCAGAAGCCGAGCTTCCTGCACTACGCATGCGCTGCCTTCCTACCCCACAGTGAGTCCAAGCAGGGGAGGATGGCTGAGGGAGCATGTGAGACGCTGAAAGAACGGGTGGCAGGAGCTATCTCCATTCCCCTCCCTTCAGCAGTCCGAGAAGCCACGAATGCGTGATCACATGGCTGGCAAGCCACACCCACAAAATAAGCCATGCCCACAGAGTGGTAGTAAAAAAATTAGGAACCCGCCCCTGGTAAACAGGGACTATTACAGACAGTTTTTCAGGTTAATTTCCTTTTCACATTTTTTTACAGGTGCTCTGTCTTGCTATTTGTATCAACTTTATAATATGATTTAATAGTTGGGCTATCATGCATTCTCTTAAATATTCATTCATTTAAGCAAGCAATAGTCATCCAGTTGCAATGAACTCTGAATTCTGGTCTGTGTTTGTAATAAAATATTGATTTCAACGGATTCTGGGTGATGTACAAAAAATTCTATAAAAATTGATAACATCTAAAATCACAAAGATAGACCAGACTAAAACAATTTAAAGATGGCACAAATCAAATGAAACAAAAGAGGACCCCCCCAATATAATAAATTAACCCACTTTTCCTACTATTGTCATAAAACTGCTTTTGCTAATTATTTGCTAATTAATCCTAATCCTAATTCCAATTCCAACTCTCAGAAATTCTTAAATGCATGTAGAAACCTTCCAACAAAATGGCAAAGTTTTGGCAGTGACTTTTTTTACCCCAAGATGAAAGTGATTTCCCCCCCAAGCATGATTCTCACAGAGTTCTTTTTAGTAAGATTTATTACTATGAAAGTGATAGTAGTAAAAGATTTCCAGCAAGGGAGCTAATGTTCAGCTCTGTGACTTTTTCTCACATCATTAGGGTGCACTGAAGGAATGGGCTTTCTTCACTCATGGGGAACGCTATAGCCAGGGGCTTAGATAAAATGGCGGCTCAACACTATTAAAATGGTGGGCATAATGAGATCAGAGCCCCACCCTTGTTTAACCCATTGCCTGGCCCACACATATTTACAAAAGGACTGGATTGCAATTTATTTATTTATTTGTATCCTGCTTCTATAATTTTTACAAATAATTCAAGGTGGCGAACATATCCAACACACCTTCCTTCCTTCTATTTTTCCACAATCCTGTGAGGTACTTGGGGCTGAGAGAGAATGACCCACCCAAGATCACCCAACCGGCTTTCAAGGCTAAGGCAGGACTTGAATTCACAACCTCCAGCTTTCTAGCTATTTTAAGATGGTTTACTCTCTTTCACAATGCTCCTCGCCTCTGAAGTGTAAAACAAAGAAGTTGAAAACAAATACTCCCTGGTTTGGCCAAGCACAAAACCTTTAGAGCCCCTTTACCGTTAAATGACCTTTCTACAGTTTTTCACAGGCTAGAGAACAGTGTGTTTTGAAGTTAACAACATTAAAATATATGGACTTTAACTCCCAGAATTCCACAGCCAGTTGGTAATGATATATAATGTCTCTGAGAAGCATTCTTGGATGAATTAGTGATGAAGAAGGTGATCTTGGAGAAATCTTTGGGTATTGCAGCAAAATTCAAAATTCTCCCTGCTTTTCACCATTCACTAAAATGGGTTGTGGGGGCTAGAGACCCAGTTCTGTTTTTACTGTCTGTATTTCATCATGATCAGCAGATGTGGCATTGTTGGCCTCATTTAGTGAAAGGTGAGGTAGCCCCCAAATATGGTACATAGTTTTTTTTCCAGTTTTACAGATTTCTGAAACAAACGGGCATCTGTGTGGGAGGGAGTTGTCAAAAAAGTCACGTTCATGGCTGGAAACATGTGACTAAAAGTCTATCCAAGGTTGCCATCATCATCATCATCATCATCAGAGTTGTAAGGGACCTTGGAGGTTTTCTAGTCCAACCCCCTGCTCAAACAGGAATTCCTATACCATTTCAGATAAATGGTTGTCCAATCTCTTGTATGTCATGCAAGTCTTAATTCGCACAGTTGTGGACACTGCAGGGATGTGTTCCTCCTGGTTGAGACTGGTTTGCCTGAACCGGTAGCGCCCGCTGGTGATGTCATGATGACATCACCGAACTGGATTGGTCGGTGCTGGTCCGTGAGTGCTGCTATCTTTAAAAAAAAATTCAATTTTTTTTCTGAATTTTTATTTATTAATTTTTTCTGTGCATGCGCAGAAGCTGAGTTTTCGGCACTGTGCATGCAGTCGCCATTTTGTTTTCAGCATTTTTGGGGGGGTTGTTTGTATTGCGCATAAGCACATAGTGCATCCAGGGAAGGGATGCGCACATCCAAAAGGCCCGTGCATACCCACAAGGCAAATGCACGGCCACTCGGCGTACCTATGCGGCACGCCCAAGCAGTCGCGGGAGGAAATGAACTGGCAGCGAGGTAAGTTGGAACCCACCCCTGGGACACTGTCTTGATGGGGTTTTATTGACACTTACTCCAAGGATGCAGGGGAATGCAAATAATTCTAGTATGTCATGGCAAAGCAAAAATATAATTAAAAAATGTGAGTATATCATAATAATATCAAAGGAGTCCTACTGCCCATGAATCTTTTCCATGGAGGAGTGTTTATGAAATCTCAGCCAGGTCTCAAGAGTTACCATAGTGTCACAATTGTATCTCCATCAGAGTGGACAGGCCTTTTCCCCTCACAAACAGAAATGAACTTAAAAGTGTGATTCACTACACGCAAATATACGTGCAAATTAATTGTACTTGTTTTTTTGTTTTTGTTTTTAAACAAAGAACCATGTTTTCAAGAACCATGCTGGAAATCACATCTTGCTCTTGGCTAAATCTTCAGATTTGTTCAAATGAGTGCTAGTTCTCGTTTCCTGAAGGACTTCCACATTGCCCTTACTTAGAGGCATTCTGCTCCTCCTCAGGCATTGATGTCTCTTTCAGTTGTGGTTTCGGCAGTGATGATACGGGAACCACATTGCTTGAATCCAGCTGTGAAATACGTTCATGTAGAAACATGCTCTCTTCCAGAATGTCCTTGCATCATATGAACTTTTTTTTCTCTTTTGAAATTAACCTCTGCCCATGATCACGTCCCCTTTTTTTGGAGGAGAGAGTGTCACTTGCAGTTCTTTCCTGCTCCCCTCTTACTAGCTGGGGGAACATTTACATAATGGGCTCCTTTAGGAAGACAGAAGGCTGACAACCCATTTCTTCCCCGAGATCTCATTCAGATGAGTCTAAGACCAGAGAAGGCTAAGATGCGGAGATGGTTTTCTTATGGGAGATTTTGAACTGGGTTAGGCTACTGAATATGTAGAAACTTTAACTTAAAAAAAACTTGGGTTACATTCTAAGGTTCTTCCTTTATAGATCTTGTAGTACACTAAAGGGATGACACCACCTTCCTCATGATCTCGATTTCACTCCTGCCAAGCTCATGAGTGTGATTGGAGTACCTAATATTAAAGGAGTTCTTCCCCCTTAATTCTGACCCTATCCAAGGATAGTCTCAGAGGAGTTAAAGCTATTTTTGGGAGAGAAATCAGAGGAATGCAGTGACTAGAAGGAATAGAGAGAGAGTAAAGGCTGGGTAAAAGGTCCCAAGGAAGAGAGAGAATTTTTGTCAGATTTGTCAGATAAGAAGCACACCCATGAATACTAGCTCTAACTTTATTGTAAGTTTACTTCAAATGTACCTTGCAAGTATGAAAGTACATCTCCCCTCTATCACCCTTACAATTCAAGAATCTTTCTAAGAAGTTTGTCTTGCCCCCATTCCTTCTGTTGATTTAGCTGCCTCTTATCTGACTGTTGCCTAGTCTGTGGCTGTCCCTTCTGTCTCCCAAGGTCATTCCCACACACCATTACAATATTGCATTGTAGAGGTTTCTGCCAATTCAAGGAAGTTTGAAGAGCCCTTCCATTCATTACCAAGGGAAGTCAGCTCAGTAGTTCCTGCCTCAATATGGAAGCCTGGAAAACATTCAGTGGTTTGTCCCAAAGGTGCTATTTCAAGAGGCAACTGGACAGGGGTGGCATTCACTTACCTTCCCTACTGGTTCGCAAATGTGCATGCGCACGGCCTTCCGTGCATGCTCAGAGTCTCAAAAACGTCAATAAATGGGACATCATTATGTCTGGGCAGGTGGGCGACACCTCCTGCAGGTCGCCACTACTGGTTCGCTCGAACCGGATAGAACCGGCTGAATACCACCTCTGCAACTGGACTTTGTGGTTTCTTTTTGAACATGTTTCACTTTTCATCCAAGAAGCTTCTTCAGCCCTGTTGCACAAATAAATGTCTATGGAGACTCTCAGTCATCCAGGTTATGGCTGTACCAAAGGTGCTTTTGGGTGAGAAGCAAAACATTTTCAAAGAAACAGAGTTGAAGAAGCTTCTTTGATGAGAAGCAAAATGTCTTCAAAGAAAAACCAGAAAGTCTAGTTGCCTCTTGAAAAAGCACCTTTGGGACAACCATGACATGGATTACTGAGAATCTCCATAGACATTTACATTTCAGTGGCTTGTTTCATTAGAAGTAGTCTTTCTTAGAAATTCCCTGCACAAGATTCTGAAGCTTCTGGAGTACTTGCAAGGATTTAAATGTGTATTTCCCTAAACATATATCTCTGAACTATACCTCACGGTGTTTGAAATATATTTCAAATGCCAATGACTACTTGTCAACCTGAGATGCCTTCTAGATAGCAACTAATTTCCATCTTGGCAAAGCCCGGGATGGTGGTTTTTCCTCCATCCTGGTGCTACTTGACCTCTCTGTCCTGGTGCTACTTGACCTCTCAGCGGCTTTCGATACCATTGACCATGGTATCCTTCTGCATCGTCTCAGCGAGGTGGGAGTGGGCGGCACTGTGCTACAGTGGTTCTCCTCCTACCTCTCTGATAGGACACAGTCAGTGTTGACAGGGGGGCAGATGTCAAGCCCTAGGCCCCTACTTTGTGGGGTGCCACAGGGCTCGGTCCTCTCGCCCATCCTGTTTAACATCTACATAAAACCACTGGGTGAGATCATCCGACGACACGGGGTGAGGTATCAGCAGTATGCTGATGATACCCAGATGTGCATCTCCACCCCGTCTCAATTCAGGGAAGCCATCGACATAAAGTGCCGCTGCCTGGACAATGTTAGGGTCTGGATGGGGAAGAACCGGCTAAAGCTCAACCCTGACAAGACCGAGTGGCTATGGATATTGCCTCCCAAGGATTCTGTCAATTGGTTCTTGGGGGAGAGAAATTAACTCCCTCAGAACTGGTTCGCAATTTGGGTGTCCTCCTAGACCCACAGCTAAAATTGGAGCAACATCTTTCAGCTGTGGCTAGGGGGACCATTGCACAGGTTCGCCTAGTGCACCAATTGCGACCCTTCTCGGAGAGGGAGGCGCTACTCACAGTCACCCATGCCCTCATCACCTCCCGGCTGGATTACTGCAATGCACTCTACCCTTGAAGAGTATTCGGAGACTGCAATTGATGCAAAATGCAGCTGCGCGAGCCGTGGTGGGTACACCCACGTAACACCTGTCCTCTGCCAGCTGCATTGGCTGCCCATTAGTCTCTGGATCCAATTTAATGTGTTGGTTTTGACCATTAAAGCCCTACATGGCTCAGGGCCAGGTTACCTTCGGAACCAATCCTGCCGCATACCTCCCTACGACCGGTTAGGTCCCACAGAGTTGGTCTCCTCCAGGTCCCATCGACCAAACAATGTCAGTTGGCGGGGCCTAGGGGGAGAGCCTTCTCTGTGGGAGCTCCCTCCCTGTGGAACCAACTCCCTCCAGAGATCAGGGCCATCCCCACCCTGCTGGCCTTCTGTAAAACAATAGAAACTTGGCTCTTCTGGCAGGCGGGGTGAAAGTGAGACCGAGGAGATTATTCCGGGGTCTCCCCCTTTAGTTATGAATGTTGGAGATCTTCTTTTAATTTTTATATCTTTTAAATTGTTACATGCTTTTTATTAATGGATTTGACATGCTGTGAGCCGCCCAGAGTCCCCCGGGAGTTGGGCGGCATACAAATCTATTAAATTAAATTAAATTAAATTAAAATAGAAAAATCAGTTTCATGGCTAGATATTTAATGATTGTTGTCAAATGCAGATATTTATGCATCTTATTTCTTTCTTGTGTGGCAGAGCTGATCATGCTGTTCAAGGCATTTGGCCTTGGGCTCTTCGTAGTCCTGGCTGCTGTCTTGATTCTGGGCACCTTCGCTACTGATTATCCAAAGTTCCTGAGGCAGCACTATGATAACCTCAAAAGCAATGTTGGAGACCATTACTGTAATAAAATGGTGCAAAGATGTGGGTTGAGCAGTGCCAAATGCAAGCAGACAAATACTTTCATCCATGATACGAAAAGAAAAATCATTGACATGTGTGGGAACCAAGGAGTACCCTTTGGGGACAGATTGTGGCATAGCAAGGCCCAGTTCCAGGTCACCACCTGTAAGGTGAAAGGATTCTGGTTCAGACCTCCTTTTCTGTAGATACATTGTCATTGCTTGCAGCAATGGATTTCCTGTGCACTATGAGGAAGGTAAAATCTACCAGTATTTGAAGTTGATCTGAGTGGATCAGATGGTATCTCCCTCAAGATGGCCGCTCTTCCAGGGGAAAGATCTCATCTGCTGCCTCATTGTCTGCAGACATTTTATGACTTGTATACCATTGCTACCATTATAACCTATCTAGATATTTCTTCTGTTTTCATTTTGTCTCTTTACCTTTCAATCAGCCCCAAAACAAAATTCTGAATATGCTAAATTTTGTGTAAGCCATCAATAATTCCTATATCAAATGCTTTTAAATGAATGAATAAAAAAAGTTGCATTATATCTCAGTTTTTTGTGTAACTCCATTCCATTTTAATTAATTTTTCTTTTTCCAGTGAAGGGATGATCGGATTCATCCTGCATTAACCTGGCCAAAATTTCTGCTCTTGTTAAATAGTTCTTGATTCATTCTCTCTGAACACATCAGGGTCCTGTTTGTGATGACCGTCAAATTTTATTCTCTTTCTTTTAAACATGAATGGCTCCTCTGAAGCAACACAGCAGCCTGGTATAGCTCTAGATCAGTGGTTCCCAATGTGGGGCCCACTCCCCACAGGGGGGCAATTTTATTTTTAATGGGGCAATTAGAAAATGAGCTATTAACTGGATTTTTGAAAGCCCGCTAATTGATCTTATATAATAATAATAATAATAATAATAATAATAATAATAATAATAATAATAATAATAATAATAATAATAATAATAATAATAATAATAATAATAACAACAACAACAACAACAACAACAACAACAACAACAACAACAACAACAAAGTTGGAAGGGACCTTGGAGGTCTTCTAGTCCAACCCCCTGCCTAGGCAGGAAACCCTACATCACTTCAGACAAATGGTTATCCAACATCTTCTTAAAAACTTCCAGTGTTGGAGCATTCACAACTTCTGGAGGCAAACTGTTCCACTGATTAATTGTCCTAACTGTCATATAACATATATTTATGATGAAACAGCTGTGTTTCATTTACCTATTGTAGTCTTTGTTAAAGTGCATTTCCTAGGGCCTGGTCTGAAAAGGATATCCCAGCTCGGGGGGGTAGGGAGCAACTGCTATCCAATCAGATGTGTTCCCACTATGGATCATAGGACTGGCAGAGTCTCTCTCTCTCTCTTTCCTGTGGGCTTTGCTGCTGGGTGGTTGCAGGGAGATCTGCTCTGTGGGGAAACAGGGTGGATGGACTTCCCCCAGCAGTGAGGATACAGAACCAGGACCCAAGTTTAAGTAAAAAATTGTTAGATTTACATTAATTTTTAGTCTGTGTTTTCCCAGGCCGTGTTTTACAAGACTTTTCCTCTCAGAGCAATCTGGGGCTGGGCCACACATGCGTAGGCCTTGCCAGACCTGTGTGATTCACCTCCACCTACTGAATTACCAAAGCATTTTCCCACTAAGCTGTAGGTTCAAACCAACCTAGTCTAGTGTAGTCTAATTGAGATGGTCTAAGCCAGAATTTCTCAGCCTTGACAACTATAAGATGTTTAGACTTCAACTCTCATGATCTGAACCCCTTCACCAGCAGTGACATCACACAGGTGATATAAAGAAAGAAAGGGGTCCAGATGAATAAACCTCCTCCAGTTTTTGTTTTTGTTTTTTGCAATGATTGTTAGTCCTTGTGAAACCTGAATGTCCTAAGATACCAGTAGATCTAGGATTGCCAGATACTGGTTCCCCAAAGCTTGTGTGAATCCAGCTAAAGCATGTTAATTGTAGTACACTTTCTCCTTCTGATGGTTGGCTTTGCATCCCTTCCAAGTAAAGCATCTAGAGCTACATCAGGCTCCTGTGTTGTTTCAAAATAGCTATCCGTGTTTAAAAGAAAAATAGTAATACTTGGGGGTCCCAAAGGTGCTTTTTCAAGAAGCAACTGGACTTTGTGGTTTTTCTTTGAAGAGGTTTTGCTTCTCATCCAAGAAGTTTCTTCAGCTCTGGGAGATGAGAATCTCCATAGACATAAGACTCGGTGGCCATCACAAAAAGGGCCCTGATGTGTTCAGAGAGAATGAAACAAGAACAATTTAAGAAGCACAAACATTTTGTTCAGATTAATGTAGGATGAATCTGATCATCCCTTCTTTGAAAAAAAATAACAATTGTTTAAAATGAAATGAAGTGACACAAAGAACAGAGATGTAATGCAACTTTTTGTTTATTTTTAATCATTCATTTAAAAGCATTTGGCAGAGATATTATTGCTGGTTTACATAACATTTAGGATATTCAGAGCTTTGGTTTTGTGCTGGCTGAAGGGTAAAGAGAAAAACGGAAAGCACGGGAAATATCTAGGTAGGTTACAAGGGTCACAATTGAGCACAGATCATGAAAAAGAGTTCAGGAAATGAGCCACAGGATCAGCAGAAAATGAGATTATTTTTTCCATAGAAGCCATCTTGAGGGAAACTCCATCTGATCAATTCGTATCATATTCAAATTCTGTTAAATCTGACCTTCCTCGTAGTGCACAGGCAATCCGTTCTCACAAGCAATGACAATATATCTGGGTGAAGTGTTTTCCCTGTAATCACATGGAGGTTTGGTGGATGATCCCTTCATTTTGCAGGTGGTGACCCGGAACTGCTTCTTGCTACGCCGCAATCTGTTGTTAATGGCTTCTCCACCATTCCCACACACATCAATGATGTTGTTCTTTGTGTCATGGATGAAGGTGTTCACCTCCTTACATTTGGGGCTGGTCATTCCGCGTCTTTGCATCATTTTATTGCAGTAATGATCTCCCACATTGCTTTTGGGGTTATCGTAGTGCTGCCTCAGGAAGGTTTCATAGTCAGCAGCGAAGGTGCCCAGCATCAGGACAGCAGCCAGGACTACGAAGAGCCCAAGGCCAAATGCCTTGAACAGCATGATCAGCTCTGCCACAGAAGAAAGGGAGAAAATGCATGAAAATCTCCATCTGAAACCAGTGGTTGAAATTCACAGCACTGAAAGGGACCCTTCTATGTTAGCTATTATGAAAAATCCTTGACTTTCCATGTTGTCAAAATTAGGGAATTTCCCCCATAAGCTGCTCTAAGGAGGCTACACCCCTTCCAGTGGAAGCAAACCATTGAAAGCTTTCCAGACTCTCATATTCAGACAGGAACTACATTAGTTTCTGAGCTTTCTTCCTTTGGTGCTCAGCAGAAGAGCTCTTCAGACATCTTTGGATTGGAAGTTCTACCAATGTAATATTCTGAAGGTGTATGGCAATTACCTTGGGAGACAGAAGGAACAGCCAGTTGCTAAGCATTGGTCAGAGAAGAGGATCTGAGCCAGCAAAAGGAATTGGGTCAAGGCAAACATCTTAGAAATTTCCTTGGATTATAAAGGTGATGGGGTGGGCAATGTTCTTTCAGACTTTCAAGGTACTGTGAAAATAAACTTTCAATATGGATAGAGCTAATACTCCTGGTGTGCCTCTTGTCTGGATTACACAAGGCAGGAAAAACATCAGTTTTATTCCATGGGAACCTCTACTCAACCTTTACTGTTCTTTGTTGTCTCTAGTCACTGTATTCCTGTCACTTCTTCCCCCAAAATATCTTTATATCCCCTGACACCATCCTTGGATAGGGTCAGAATTAAGAGGAAAATACTCCTTTCATGTTATGATTTCAAGTCAGTAGACACATGAGCTTGGAAGGAGCTGAGGTCAAAATCACGAGGAAGGTGGGGTCAGCGCTTCAGTGTAGTACAAGCCCTACAAAGAAATTAGGTTAAAATGCAGGTCAATGAAGTATTGACAAGCCTAATCCAGTTCAGTGGGAATCAAAATCACCCATAAGAAAATCAATTCTTCATCTTAGCCTTCCCTGCTCTTAGACTCACCTGAATGTGATCTCGAAGAAGAGATGGGTTCTCAACCTCCCGTCTTCCTCTGTCCTTCTGCGTCTACGGTCCCGTTATATACATGGTCCGTCTGCAAGGGTGAGGTGGGGCAGGGGGGGGGGAGGAGAAGTGAGCATGGACAGACGTTAATTTCAAAACAGAAAAAAAAGTTCACGTGTGCAGGGACATTCTTGAAGAGAGTGTGTTTCTGCATGAGCATATTTCACAGCTGGATCCGAGCAATGCTGTTGACATATCACCAATGGTGAAACAGTTACTGAAAGAGGCATGAACACCTGGAGCTTCTCAAGAGGCAGTGTGCCTCTGAGTAAAGGCAACGTGGAAGTCCTTCAATAAACAGAACCTACTGCTCACTTGGACACCTCTGAAGAATTGGGCAGAAGGAAGATGACATTTCATTGTTGCCAACCTGCCTTCCATTGAGGACCTGTATACTGCACGAGTCAAAAAGAGGGCCGTGAAAATATTTACTGACCCCTCACATCCTGGACATAAATTGTTTCAACTCCTACCCTCAAAACATCACTATAGAGCACTGCACACCAAGACAACTAGACACAAGAACAGTTTTTTCCCGAACGCCATCACTCTGCTAAACAAATAATTCCCTCACCACTGTCAAAATATTCACTAGGCTGCATTACTATTACTATTAGTTTTTCTCATCATTCCTATCACCAATCTCCTCCCACTTATAACTGTATGACTGTAAGTTGTTGTTTGTATCCTTACGATTTATATTAATATTGATTGTTTCCTGATTGCTTACTTGAACCCTATGACAACCATTCTTGACAAATGTATCTTTTCTTTTATGTACACTGAGAGCATATGCACCAAGACAAATTCCTTGTGTGTCCAATCACACTTGGCCAATAAAGAATTCTATTCTATTCTATTCTATTCTATTCTATTCTATTCTATTCTATTCTATTCTATTCTATTCTATTCTATTCTATTCTACTCTACTCTACTCTACTCTACTCTACTCTACTCTACTCTACTCTACTCTACTCTACTCTACTCTACTCTACGCAAGGGTTTGGACTATAAGACCTCCAAAGTGCTTTCCAACTCTTCTCTTCTCTTCTCTTCTCTTCTCTTCTCTTCTCTTCTCTTCTCTTCTCTTCTCTTCTCTTCTCTTCTCTTCTCTTCTCTTCTCTTCTCTTGTAGCATGGTTCTTGTATTGAGAATAAATGTAGCTAATCTGCACATGTATATTTATCTGTAATGGATCACACTTCTATATTCCTATGTGTTTTTAACAGATGAATAGAGTTGGAAGGAACTTTTAGGTCATCTAGTCCAAACCCCCTGCCCAAGCAGGAGACCCTTCACTATTATTGATAGATGGCAGTCCAGTCTCTTTTTGAAAGCTTCCAGTGATGAAGCTCCCGCAACGTCTATAGGCAAGCTGTTCAATTGGTTGAATGTTGTCACTGTCAGGAAATTTCTCCTTATTTCTAGGTTGAATCTCTCCTTGATCAGTTTCCATCCATTATAACTTTTCTGGCCTTCAGGTGCTTTGGAGAATAGCTTGACCCCTTCCTCTCTGTGGCAGCCCCTCAAATATTGGAACTAGTCTTGCTATCATGTCTTCCCTGGTCCTTCTCTTCTCTTCACTAGACTAGACTCTTACCTAGACTTTTAAATATGCCAATGGTTATGGGGAATTTTGTAAAGAGAAAAAAATGCATAAATACTGTCTGGGAGGGCAGAGCGTGGAATATATGGAGCATGTTTACCTTGTAATCACCTTTCTTCAATCTATCACAGACTAGAGCAGTGGTTGTTTTTTTTTTGAAGCTGACGATATTAAAATATGTGGACTTCAAGTTCCAGAATTTCCTAGTCGGCATGTTGGTAATGATATTATGTCTCTGAGAAGCATTATTGGATGAATTAGTGATGAAGAAGTTGACCTTAGAGGAATCTTCAGATAGTGCCACAAAATTCTTCCTGCCTTTTTCTCCATTTAATTAAATGCAGTGGGAGTGGAGACCCTGTTTAATTTTCACTGTATTTCCAATGTCTAGCCGATATGCCATTGTTGGTCTCAGTTAGCAATGAAAGGTGAGGTACCCCAAATATGGTGGGTAATTTCTTTCAGTTTTACAGATTTCTGAAATGAACAGGGCATCTGTATTGGAGGGAAGGAGGTCAAAATCTCATGGCTGCAGACATGTAGCTAAAAGTCCATACAATTGTTATATTTCACGCTGGTCTTCATTTGCACAGCTATGGCCACTCTCTTGAGTGTTTTTGACGCGCTCTATAGATGCAAGTGAATGCAACGAACTCCACAGTACCATGGCAAAGAAAAAAAATGTGAGTATATCTTAATAATACAAAATTGGTCGTATTTCTTACTTGTATTTTTTATGGAAGAGTGATGATGAAATTTTGGCAAGATCTCAAGAGTGACCATACTTGCGTTATAATTATATAATATAATTATAACTTTAAAAAAGTTACATATTTACAATATTATCTCGGTAACCAGCATCCTTAACTAAAACGAAAGAGTCAAGGTAGTTGTGTTATTTTATTTTTTAAAAAAATAGAGAATTCCAGATGTCTATTTTATTGCAGCTTAAGTCAATGGCCATCTAGCAGTAAATGAATTTTGCACTTGCTGCCCTTTTCACAAACTGTAGTAACAGTGGCTAGAATAAATTGGTGGTTGGCAAACTGTGTGGCTGATCAAATCTAAGATGACTTGCTTTACTTAATCTTTTCTCCTAATTTTCTCCTGCATTGTATTGTTTTAGGGACCAGCCACGTCTGGAGAGAAAACTATATTTTGACAACCTAAAAGTCATGTGGATCCTGTTAATTGACTCCACAATTGAAAAAAAGCTCAAAAGCAATCAGTTCCAATGATAGCTGGCCTGAGCAGAACAAGTTCAGGGTATTCTAATCTGCATCTGAATTTAATAGGAAGGATATGCAAATTCAGAGAAATCAAAGTCTGCAACTGTGCTGGAAGAGATCCCATCTGGTTCCAGCAAAACACACAGAAAAACACATTTCAGACCAGTCAAAACTGAATTATGAGACAGGAATTGACAGAGAAAGAAACAGGCCCAAAGTCATCCAGTTGGTTTTTCATGCCTAAAATGGGATTATTTCTTCATTTTCCCAATGCTGCACAAATACAATCCTCGCTGCTGTTAGTACATGCTGTATTAAATATACACTTTCTTTATTACATTTTTCTGGTAATATACCTAATAAAAAATGTTCAGGTTTAAGATCTACATGTTTGCCTGACATCTGTTCTAGCCACATGTGTATTTTCCCCAATTTCTTTTTGCTTTAGCACAAGTCCACCACAGATGATAATATATGTCAGGTTTTAGGTTACATTTTCAACATTTACTAGACATATGTTTGAACATTTTGGCTAACCTAGCAGTTGGTAAATGCCACCTATAAAACATTTTATATAAATTTTCTTTATAAGAAGTTGCCATGTTATAATTTCTTTCCCATATATTTTGCCATTTCTCTAATTCTATATTATATCCAAAGTTTTTTGCCCACTGTATCATTGTTTCTTTTACTTGTTCATCTTCCATTTTCAAATTAGAACCCAACTATTCTATAGTCCTACCCAACAGTCTTAGGCTGCCTTAACAGAGGGATAGAATCAGGATCACATGGAGGGTTAATTTTGCTTCATAATGTCTTGGTAAGACCACGCTTGGAATACTGCATCCAGTTTCCTTTCCCACAATGCAAAAAAGATGTTGAGACTCTAGAAAGAGTGCAGAGAAGGGATTAGGGAACTGGAGGATGAAACATATGAATAACAGTTACAGGAATTGGGTATGTCTAGTCTGTGCAAAGAAGGACTAAGGGCGACATGAAAGCACTCTTCCAATACCTAAGAAGAAGAGAGGCTCAACCTATTCTCTAAAGCACCTGAAGGCAGGACAGGCAGCAATGGGTGGAAACTAATCAAGGAGAGAAGCAACCTTGAACTAAGGAGAAATTTCCTGATAGAGCAATTAATCAGTGGAATGTCTTGCCTCTGGAAATTGTGGGTGATCCAACAGTGGATGTTTTTAAGAAGAGATTAGACAACCGTTTGTCTGAAAAGGTATAGGGTTTCCTGCATGAGAAGGGGATTAGACTAGAAGACCTCCAAAGTCCCTTTCAACTCTGTTAGTTTATTATTCTATTCCAGAAAGAGAAATATATCCTGGTGGCAAGCTGAAACATTTAGTCTCTGCTTTTGCAGGGTCTCTCTTTGGAATTGGCTACAAGCATGCTTTCCCAAGGACCTAGTCCTCATCTCTTTGGTCATTTTGACAACAAGAACCTATGCTCCTTTTCCACATTTTTTTTCCATTTATCCAATTCAATATTATAACCCAAATTTTGTGCCCAATTAATCATAGTTTCTTTTACTGTCTCTTCCTCCAATTCATACAATAATAAAAATTTATAAAATTTACTAATTAAAAGATTAAGGATAATAAAGTATAAATGTGTAAATATTAAATATTAGCTATATATAGATGTAAATAAATAAAACAAAAAGGAACAGAAAATAAATGTGTATATATAGAAGAGCAGAAAACAAAAACATATATATACTAGATAGTTGTATAAATATGATGTATATGAATTTTGATGAACTGATCTTCAACTGTAATAATGACAGGAACAAAGTTTCCTAACATTATATGTTTGTATGTTTTGTTATGTTTTTATGTAATAAAAAAGAACCTATGCTCCTAATTATGACATTCCTTCTGAGAGATAGAATAGAACAGAGTAGAGTAGAGTAGAGTAGAGTAGAATAAAATAGAATAGAATAGAATAGAATAGAATAGAATAGAATAGAATAGAATAGAATAGAATAGAATAGAATAGAATAGAATTCTTTATTGGCCAAGTGTGATTGGACACACAAGGAATTTGTCTTTGGTGCATATGCTCTCAGTGTACATAAAAGAAAATACCGTATTTTTCAGAGTATAAGACGCACCGGAGTATAAGACGCACCTTAGTTTTGGGGGAGGAAAACAAGGAAAAAAGGCCTCTGCCTCCCAGCAATTTGCCAAACAGCAAACAGCAAACAGTACAGATGATATACACTGTTTGCTGTGTATTTCTGTGCATGTGTGCTTGACCCATAGAAATAGCAAAGAATTGGAGAAATGTACATTATGGCAGTATATTAATCCCAGAAAGTTTTCTTAAATGTAATCACACTAACTCCTCCCAATGATTTAAATAGATCTACTCCAAACATGACTAAATCAGGGTTTCTCAGCTGCCTTCTTTTAATACTAATACTTAATACAAATACTTAATACTAAAACAGGACATTTCAGATTATACTTTTACAGATCTTTAAAATTGATGTGGCTTTCTGGAAGTATTCTCTGCTATTTAAAAGAAGATACAATAGCACTGGGCCTCTTCAGAGCAAGCATTTATTTTAAAAAGCTTCTTCATTTTGTTAAGTTGTCTAGAACAATAATAAAGCAGTCTTTAAAAAATAAGTCTAATAATTTGAACACTCTACAAACATTTAACAAAATAACATATTAACAGAATCTGCCTCTACCTAGGATAGAACTCACAACCTCCTGATTATGAGGCAAGAGCTCTAGCTCTGAGCCATAGCAACTATAGCTTGTCTCCTTTCCATTTTAGCAGCCTAATATTGCCAGCAGTTTATCTCCCAGCAATTTGTCACATTACAGCCACCATAGTTAGTTGCATTTTACCAGGTGGCTTACAAGCCTCCGTCAGCTGTAGATCGGGAGGCAGTTTATCTCTTCTTGTGCTCTTCTTGTGCTTTGCCCTGTTTGCTGCAAAAAGGTAAATTGCTGGCAGGCAGAGGCCAAAGGGTGGGGATGGCTGGGTGGGGCTGCATTCGGTGTATAAGACGCACCCAGGTTTTCACCCTCTTTTTGAGGGTAAAAAGGTGCATCTTATACTCCGAAAAATACGGTATACATTTGTCAAGAATCATGAGGTAAAACACTTAATGATTGTCATAGGGTTCAAATAACTGTGCAAGTGAAGACCTGCATGACATATAACCATTGTACGGACTTTTAACTACATGTCTGCAACCATGATGTTTTGACCTCCCCACCCCCACCCAATACAGATGCCCTGTTAGTTTCAGAAATCTGTAAAACTGAAAGAAATCACCTACCATATTTAGGGTACCTCACCTTTCATGCTAACTGAGGCCACCAGTGCCATATCTGTTAATCATGAGGAAATACAAGCAGTGAAAATAGAACAGGGTCTCCACTCCCACCGCATTTAATTAAATGGAGAAAGGCAGGAAGAATTTTGCTGAAGATTCCTCCAAGGTCAATTTCTTCATCACTAATTCATCCAATAACGCTTCTCAGAGACATAATATCATTACCAACATGCTGACTGGGGAATTCTGGAAGTTGAAGTCCACATATTTTAATATTTCCAGTTTCAAAAAACACTGCTCTAGCCTGTGATAGACTGAAGAAAGGTCATTTCAAGTTATGATCCATATATTCTGTGCTTTCCCACCAAGGCAATATTTATGCATTTTTCTCTTTACAAATTTCCCCATAACAATCTGCATCTTTAAAGACACATAGGAATGTAGAAGTGCAGGTTAGCTATATTTGTTCTCAATACAAGAGCCATGCTGGAAATCCCATCTTCCTTCTGGCCAACTCTTCAGATGTGTAGAAGTGAGCAGTAGGTTCTGTTTATTGAAGGACTTCCACGTTGACTTTACTCAGAGGCACACTGCCTCTTGAGAAACTCCAGGTGTTCATGCCTCTTTCAGTAACTGTTTCACCATTGGTGATAAGGCAACAGCATTGCTCGGATCCAGCTGTGAAATATGCTCATGCAGAAACACACTCTCTTCAAGAATGTCCTGGCACACGTGAACTTTTTTTTTCTGTTTTGAAATTAACGTCTGTCCATGCTCACTTCTCCTTTTTCCCCCCTGCTCCACCTCCCCCTTGCAGACGGACCATGTATATAACGGGACCGTAGACGCAGAAGGACAGAGGAAGACGGAAGGTTGGGAACCCATCTCTTCTTCGAGATCACATTCAGGTGAGTCTAAGAGCAGGGAAGGCTAAGATGAAGAATTGATTTTCTTATGGGTGATTTTGATTCCCACTGAACTGGATTAGGCTTGTCAATACTTCATTGACCTGCATTTTAACCTAATTTCTTTGTAGGGCTTGTACTACACTGAAGCGCTGACCCCACCTTCCTCGTGATTTTGACCTCAGCTCCTTCCAACCTCATGTGTCTACTGACTTAAGTTGTTCTTGAAATCATAACATGAAAGGAGCATTTTCCTCTTAATTCTGACCCTATCCAAGGATGGTGTCAGGGGATATAAAGATATTTTGGGGGGAGAAGTGACAGGAATACAGTGACTAGAGACAACAAAGAGCAGTAAAGGTTGAGTAAAGGTTCCCATGGAATAAAACTGATGTTTTTCTGCCTTGTGTAATCCAGACAAGAGGCACACCAGGAGTATTAGCTCTATCCATATTGAAAGTTTATTTTCACAGTACCTTGAAAGTCTGAAAGAACATTGCCCACCCCATCACCTTTATAATCCAAGGAAATTTCTAAGATGTTTGCCTTGACCCAATTCCTTTTGCTGGCTCAGATCCTCTTCTCTGACCAATGCTTAGCAACTGGCTGTTCCTTCTGTCTCCCAAGGTAATTGCCATACACCTTCAGAATATTACATTGGTAGAACTTCCAATTCAAAGATGTCTGAAGAGCTCTTCTGCTGAGCACCAAAGGAAGAAAGCTCAGAAACTAATGTAGTTCCTGTCTGAATATGAGAATCTGGAAAGCTTTCAATGGTTTGCTTCCACTGGAAGGGGTGTAGCCTCCTTAAAGCAGCTTATGGGGAAAATTCCCTAATTTTGACAACATGGAAAGTCAAGGATTTTTCATAATAGCTAACATAGAAGGGTCCCTTTCAGTGCTGTGAATTTCAACCACTGGTTTCAGATGGAGATATTCATGCATTTTCTCCCTTTCTTCTGTGGCAGAGCTGATCATGCTGTTCAAGGCATTTGGCCTTGGGCTCTTCGTAGTCCTGGCTGCTGTCCTGATGCTGGGCACCTTCGCTGCTGACTATGAAACCTTCCTGAGGCAGCACTACGATAACCCCAAAAGCAATGTGGGAGATCATTACTGCAATAAAATGATGCAAAGACGCGGAATGACCAGCCCCAAATGTAAGGAGGTGAACACCTTCATCCATGACACAAAGAACAACATCATTGATGTGTGTGGGAATGGTGGAGAAGCCATTAACAACAGATTGCGGCGTAGCAAGAAGCAGTTCCGGGTCACCACCTGCAAAATGAAGGGATCATCCACCAAACCTCCATGTGATTACAGGGAAAACACTTCACCCAGATATATTGTCATTGCTTGTGAGAACGGATTGCCTGTGCACTACGAGGAAGGTCAGATTTAACAGAATTTGAATATGATACGAATTGATCAGATGGAGTTTCCCTCAAGATGGCTTCTATGGAAAAAATAATCTCATTTTCTGCTGATCCTGTGGCTCATTTCCTGAACTCTTTTTCATGATCTGTGCTCAATTGTGACCCTTGTAACCTACCTAGATATTTCCCGTGCTTTCCGTTTTTCTCTTTACCCTTCAGCCAGCACAAAACCAAAGCTCTGAATATCCTAAATGTTATGTAAACCAGCAATAATATCTCTGCCAAATGCTTTTAAATGAATGATTAAAAATAAACAAAAAGTTGCATTACATCTCTGTTCTTTGTGTCACTTCATTTCATTTTAAACAATTGTTATTTTTTTTCAAAGAAGGGATGACCAGATTCATCCTACGTTAACCTGAACAAAATGTTTGTGCTTCTTAAAACTGTTCTTGTTTCATTCTTTCTGAACACATCAGGGCCCTTTTTGTGATGGCCACCGAGTTTTATGTCTATGGAGATTCTCATCTCCCAGAGCTGAAGAAGCTTCTTTGGTGAGAAGCGAAACATCTTTTAAAAAAACCCACAAAGTCCAGTTGCCTCTTGAAAAAGCACCTTTGAGACCACCAAGTATTACTATTTTTCTTTTAAACACGAATAGCTTTTCTGAAACAACACAGAAGCCTGATATAGCTTTAGATCAGGGGTGTCAAACTGGTGGCCTACTGGGCAAATGTGTCACACCCAAGCCATAACTACCACAGCTCTGCGAAGGGGAAAAACATCACAATACATCACGTGAGGGCAGTGTGACGTGGCGAGTTTGACACCCATGTTCTAGATACTTTAGTTGGAAGTATACAAAGCCAACCATCAGAAGGAGAAAGTGTGCTACAATTAACACGCTTTAGCTGTATTCAAACAAACTCTGGTGAACCAGTGTCAGGCAATCCAAGATCTAGTGGTATCTTAGAAGGACATTCAGCTTTCACAAGGACTGGCATCATTGCAAACAAAACTGGTGGAGATCTACTCATTTGGATCCCTTTCTTTCTTTATATCAACTGTGTGGTGTCACTGCAGGTGAAGGGATTGGGATCAAGGGACTTGAAATCTACACATCTTAAAGTTGTCAAGCTTGGGAAACAATGGCTTAGTTCGATGGCGAACCTTTTTTGGTTCCCGTGCCAAAAAGGGGGGGGAATTATGTGTGCGTGCCCACACTCATAATTCCATGCACCCCCGCACATGCACGCATGACCCCCCTGCTCCCAGCATGCAATGGCACGCCCATTTTTCGCTCTCCCCAGGCTCCAGAGCCTTCCTAGGAGCCTGGGGAGGGCGAAAACGGCCTTCCCCACCCCCTCTGGAGGCTGGAAACAGCCTGTTTCCTGACTCCCAGTGGGCCCAGAAGGCCCAAAAATCAGCCGTCTGGTGCACACATGCATGCTGGACCTGAGCTCGCGAGCCCACCGATATGGCTCCGCGTGCCACTTGTGGCACCCGTGCCATAGGTTTGCCATGACGGACTTAGACCATCTGGTTAGACTAGAGATGTTTGTCCTTAGTACATTTTTTAAAGTGAAGAAACTCATCAGGTCACAATAATAAAATGGTCAGACTACATAAATCATTTCATGTATCATGGGATGCTGCAATCGTTATAAGTGTGAAAAATGGTCATAAGTCACTTTTTTTCAGTGATGTTGTAACTTTGAAAGGTCATTAAATGAACTGTTGTAAGTCAAGGAGTACCTGTATAGAACTGTTCAAAAAACAACCAAGTAAACAGTGCTATGTACCAACTGTATATCAAAGCCCCCTTCAATAGATCTCTGCTTAATATTTTCCTGAAATAATGAAATGAGACCAATCTGATTTCAAGGGACAGAAAACTTCCACAACATTGGTACTACCACATAAAAATAGCATATCTGGAGCTTCACCAACCACCACCACCAGTCATTACACAGAAAATAGGGATAATTAATCGATTTTGGGGAAACTTTGACTTGCTGTTGTGGTTCACGAAGTCATGTCTGACCCATCGCGACCCCATGGACAACGTTCCTCCAGGACTTCCTGTCCTCTACCAACCCAGAGACTCTATTTAAGCTCACGCTGAATGCTTCAGTGACTCCATCCAGCCACCTCATTCTCTGCCGTCTTCTTTTGCCCTCAATTGTTCCCAGCATTAGGCTCTTCTCCAGTGAGTCCTCCCTTCTCATTAGGTGGCCAAAGTATTTGAGTTTAATCTTCAGAATCTGGCCTTCTAAAGAGCAGTCAGGGTTGATCTCCTTTAGGACTGACCGGTTTGATCGCCTTGCAGTCCAAGGGACTCACAGGAGTCTTCTCCAGCACCCTAGTTCAAAGGCCTCAATTCTTTGGTGTTCAGCCTTCCTCAGCCATACATTACAACTGGGAAAACCATAGCCTTGGCTGTAAGCACTTTTGTTGGCAGGGTAATGTCTCTGCTTTTTAGCATGCTGTCTCGATTTGCTGTCTCCCCAGATTCTTTTTTTTTTATTCAAAAAGTTTTATTAGTACAGAATTACATAAGTAGTAGCAAAATATTAAATATAAAGTACAAACATTTTTGTTTTTTTCTCCCCCCCCCAAACCCACCCCCTTCCCTCCCCACCTCCCCCCCAGACTTCCCAGAGATAATACAGGGCATAATAATAAATTTAAATTGTTAATAAAAAGAAAAAAAAGGAAAAAAAAGGAACACTATTTTTTAAAAAACTTCAACTCCAGATTATACACTAATAATATATCGCATTTATATACAATAGTAAAGATACAAAAAAGAAAAAAAAGAGAAAGAGAAATCTCTTTAACAATACAAACAAACAAACCTCCTACCTCCTCCCTTCAATCCTCTATCTTATACAAAGTAAATGTTATATAAATAATAACTAAATATAAAATACAAAAATCTTAAAGTGACATTATTGACATTAAAAATAACCTCTAAGATAAAACTTAACTAAAAATTACATAAGTAATCATCAAATATTAAATTTCATCACGATATTAATAACATAATATTCTAAATTAACTTACTAACTTCAATAAACAAAAAAAAGAAAGGGAAAAAAGAATAAACAAATCTTCAACAAACTATATATATCTAATATTATTAACATTAAAAGTAACCTCAAAGTTATATAAAACTTAGCTAAATATTGCATAGGTAATCATTAAATAGGGAAAAGGAAAAATGCAATCATATTAGTCTCTATCCGTCCAATATATTTCAACATCACATCGTTTTGTATCTTGATAATTCATCTTTTAATAGTTCAGTAAATTCGAATTTGTCGACTCGTCTCCCATCTGATCCCAAACCTCCATCTCCTTTTCCCCAGCTATCTGGTTCTGGCACTCCTTTTGGGTTTTTGAATCTATTTCCTTTTGATCCAGCAAAGATGGCTTCCCCTCCTCCTCCTCTTTTATTTTCATACATCCTTCCTCTGGAATCTTGGATATATCAGCCTTTAAAACATTGACATAAAATTCAGTAGCTTTTTTTATCGTGTTGAGCTGGTATCTTTTTCCAGAAAATTTCACTGCCACTCCAACTGGCGCTTCCCATTTATATTGTAAATTTAATCTCTTAAATTCATCAATCAAAAAAGTATAGCTTTTTCTGGCTTTGAGCATTTTAGAGGGGATTTCTTTCCAAATCTTTAGTTCCTGACCATTCACCATGAGATTATTGTTAAACGTTGCTTGTATAATTCTATTCCGTAAAGCTCTTGTGGTAAAATATATGACAATGTCCCTTGGTAAATGCTTTTGTTTAGCGTACCACGAATTGATTCTGTATATTTTGTCGATTTGTGTAGCCAATTCCACTTTAGAAATTCCAGACACCTGATCCAATACATCAACCATCCTTCCTTTTAAATTTTCATATAGTCCTTCTCTCAAACCTCTGATCCTTATAGCAACTTCCATGGATCTGAACTGTGTCATCAAGACCTCTTTTTCAAAATTTGCAATATCATTTTGGATTTTATCTATGTAATTCACCGAGGTTGCCAAAGCTTGTTTATTTGTTTCAATACGTTCTGCCAAAACTTCAATATTTGTTGCTAAACCTTTGCAAACCTCTAACACATCAAGTCTGAGTTGTTGATTCATATTCTTCAAAGCAGCCTGCATTTTTTTGTCTATCTCACTTATTTTCTGATTAAATTCCAAAGTAAGTTCATGTTTCATAATCTTTAAATTATTTAATAAATTTTCAGGTGTCAAAGGCTGTGGAGGTGTTAGCTCAGTATTAAGTTGCATTTTAGAATTATATCCAGATGGATAGTCATTTCTTTTAGTCAAAACAATCTTTCCAGATTTTGAAGCCATTATGGTGTTTCAAAAGAGTACAAAGAAGAAAGAAAGCCAGGTGCCTGATTAAAATTCTTTCCAGTTTAAAAACCAGGTAGTCTTTTATTATTGAAAATATTTCAATTATAACTTTAATCCAGGGTTAGGAGACAGAGAAGGAAAAAACCATTTTTCCAAATTAAAAGTTTCCATAAGAGAGAGAAAGAAAAAAAAAGCCTCTGGGAAAACGAAAGTCACTTTCACTTCTCAATCGCCATATTGTTACTTTGTTTTCTTTGTTCCCTTGCCGAAGTGAAAGCTTGCCCAGGAGTTGAAAAAAAAAAGAAAAAAGAGGTTTCAGTACTTGCCCATCTCACGCCTGTTTCTCTCTGTCTGCTTCTGTAGTTTAAATGTAATTATAAATCCCATTCTTGAAGCAGCGGCTGGTCACGACATCTAGCTCCGCAAAGGCGGAGGTTTCCTGATCTTCGGAGCTGGAGACAGGCTGCATGGGGAGCTCTCCCTTCGCGCCCTACCAGATGGCTCCTAGGGCGCTGGGGGGGCTCTACCCCACCTGTCAAGCTCTCATCTCTCCCCTTTGCCCGGGGAAGAGATTTCAAAGCCACCAGACAGCTGTTCTGGCGGCTTTTAACGAAGATCGGAAAGGCGCCCGACAAGGGGACGTCCGCGATGGCGCGCTCCAAACCGGAAGTCCCCTGTCTCCCCAGATTCTTGTTCCCTAGGAGCAAGCGTCTTTTAATTTCTTGGCTGTAGTGCAGGGGTGGGTTCCTCCTAGTTCGGACTGGTTTGCCCGGACCGGTAGTGACCCGCTGTTGACATCACGATGACATCACCCACCCAGTTTGGTTGGTGCCGGTCTGTGGGCGCCGCCATCTTTTTTTAATCTTTTATTTATTTTTTTAAAAAAAATTCTTCTTTTGAGCATGCGCAGAAGCCTAATTTCTGGCACTGTGCATGCTGTTGACATCTTTTTTTTCGGCTTTAAAAAAATATTCAGATTTTTTTGGCACTGCGCATGCGCGCCCATTTTTGTGTGATGGTATTAAAGCAATTTCTCTTTCACTCAGCCTAACTTACCTCATGGGGTTGTTGTGGGGAAAATGGGAGGAGGAAGAATACTACTGTAGATATCCTCAACAGCTTGAGTTGTCAAAAATAGAAGGGTAGGGTAGAATTTAAATAAATTGGTAAATGACTGGATGAAAGCAGCAAACTATGTACGAAGGTCAGTTTGCTTTCTTGCTTTTTTATTCTTTTTTATTCTCTGAAACTTTTATTTAGGAAATATTCATATCCTGTTTCATAATTCATTTTTTACTGGTCTGAAGTGTTCTTTTCTGAAACCAGATTGGATCTCTTCCAGCAATACGGATTTATTTAATCAAATGCGGTGGGAGTGGAGATCCTATTCTATTTTCACTGTTTTTCCTCATGACTAGCAGATATGGCACTGTTGGTCTCAGTTAGCATGAAAGGTGAGGTACCCCAAATATGGTGGGTGATTTCTTTCAGCTTTACAGATTTCTGAAATGAACAGGGCATCTGTATAGGAGGGAAGGAGGTCAAAACTTCATGACTGCAGACATGTAGCTAAAAGTCCATACAATGGTTAGTGTCATGCAGGTCTTCATTTACAGTTATGGCCACTGTGTTGAGTTTTTTTGATCTGCTCTCTAGATGCAAGTGAATGCAAATACCTCCACAGTGCCGTTGCAAAGAAAAAATGTGAATTAATAATAATAATAATAATAATAATAATAATAATAATAATAATAATAATAATAATAATAATAATAATAATAATAATAATAATAATAATAATAATAATAATAATAATAATAATAATAATAATAATAATAATAATAATAATAATAATAATAATAATAATAATAATAATAATAATAATAATACAAACTTAGTTGTATTTCTCATCTGTATTTTTCATGGAGGAGTAATGATGAAATTTCAGCCAGATCTCAAGAGTGATCATAGTATCCTAATTGCATCTCCATCATAGTGGATAGGCCTTCAAAAGCTCTGGTGATATATTGAGATGAAACAGTCTGTCCTTAGTTACAAGGCCACTGGAGTGAGTAGTTTTTCAAATGACCCTAAAATACTGGAACTCTATTAGGTCACCCCTAGTCCTTCTTTGCATAGACTAGACATACCCAATTCCTGCAACTGTTATTTATATGTTTCATTCTCCAGTCCCCTAATCTCTTCTCTGCACTTTTTCCAGAGTCTCAACATCTTTCTTATATCGTAGTGAACAAAACTGAATGCAATATTCCAAATGTGGTCTTCCAAGGCATTATGAAGCTGTATTAACCCTCCATGTGATCTTGATATTATCCCTCTGTTAAGGCAGCCTAAGACTGTTTTGTAGGACTATAGAATAGTTGGCTTCTGAAGTCAAATTCTTAGCTTCAAATTTGGAATAGGTTCCATTTGTGTGTCTTTGCTTTTAATATATGTTATGTGCAGGGGTAGTCAAAGTCTTCAATGTCGTGGTTATAGTATTACAATGAACCCACCTTTTTTGTGCCTTCTTCAGTTTGGTACTGCACCTGCATTCTTGCAGATGTTGACTCCCACCATCA
This sequence comes from Diadophis punctatus similis, assembly GCA_023053685.1. Taxonomy (NCBI): domain Eukaryota; kingdom Metazoa; phylum Chordata; class Lepidosauria; order Squamata; family Dipsadidae; genus Diadophis; species Diadophis punctatus. The sequence continues at coordinate 2,501,253 of JALIGW010000023.1, read as the reverse complement.
CCATCACAGATGCTCCAGAATAGAGTAAAGTGGAGTGGAGTGGAAAGAATATAATATAATAGAATAGAATAGAATAGAATAGAATAGAAGAGAAGAGAAGAGAAGAGAAGAGAAGAGAAGAGAAGAGAAGAGAAGAGAAGAGAAGAGAAGAGAAGAGAAGAGAAGAGTTGGAAAGGACTTTGGAGGTCTTATAGTCCAACCCCTTGCTTGGGCTATACCAGTGGTGGCGAACCTTTTTCAGCTCGCGTGCCAAAAAGGGGGGGGCGCGCTCGCGTGCACTTGCATGCCCACACCCATTCCCTCCCCCCCCACGGATGCGCACAACACCCCCCATGCTGCCCCCTGCGCACACACCCCCACCCCCGCACAAAGGCTTACCGGAGCCTGGAACGACGAAACCGGCAAACCGGAAGTGCGAAAAAACGCACTTCCGGTTTGCTAGTATGCTGTTTTTTGCACTCCGGAGGGTTCAGGGAAGCTCCCTGAAGCTCCGGAATGCAAAAAACTACAAAACGGACAAACCGGAAGTGCGGAAAAGTGCACTTCCAGTTTGTCCGTTTTGTAGTTTTTTGCATTCCGGAGCTTCAGGGATCTTCCCTGAACCCTCTGGAGTGCAAAAAACAGCACACCAGCAAACCGGAAGTGCGTTTTTTCGCACTTCCGGTTTGCCGGTGGGAACCCTCGCGTGCCGGCTTCTATGGCTCCGCGTGCCACCTCTGGCACGCGTGCCATAGGTTCGCCACCACGGCCCTATACCATTTCAGACAAATAGTTGTCCAATCTCTTCTTAAAAACTTCCAGTGGTGGAGTATTCGCAACTTCTGGAGGCAAGTTGTTCCACTGATTAATTGTTCTAATTGTCAGGAAATTTCTCATTAGTTCTAGGTCGCTTCTCTCCTTGACATCCAATCTACATTTGGACAATATTTATCTGGCCACTGATTTTCATTTCAATCTATCTATGACATAATGTTCCATGAGCATTATTCCGTCAGTAAGGTAAGAGTCAGTTGCAGAAATGGTTGGGTTCAATGCACCCGAAGAGGGTCTGCCTGTTTTGCAGCTTATGATGAGTTCAAAGAATAGTTGACAGGTTAAAGTAAAAAGAATAATACTTCTGAACAGTGGAAAACCCCAAGTAACAAATGTGTGAAAGAAGGTAAATTAGGCACTGGGTCAGAAAGCAGAAAATGTTTCTGTAATTCTTATCCTCAGTTGAAAGCTACTTTGGTGTAGTGGTTAAGGTACCAGATTGGAAATCAGGAGACTATGAATTCTAGTCCCATTTTAGGCATGAAAAAACATTTGGATGACTTTGGGCCCATCTCTTTCATTCAGCCCAACTCACCTCATGGGGTTGTTGTGGGGGAAATGGGAAGAGGAAGCGGTAAGTATCCTCAATAGAATGAGTTGTCAAAAATAGAGGGGCAGGATAAAAATTAAACAAATAGGTGAATCACTGGATGAAAACAGGAAACTGTGTATGAAGGTCAGTTGACTTTCTTGCTTTTTTATTCTTTATTTACTACAGAAACATTTATTTAGGAAATGTTCACATCTTGTGTCATAATTGATTTTTGACTGGTCTGAAGTCTGTTTTTCTGCGTGTTTTCCTGAAACCAGATGGGATCTCTTCCAGCAAAGTTGACGTCTGTAACTTCTCTGAATTTGCTAATCCTTCCTGTTAAACTCAGATACAGATTAGAATACCCCGAACTTGTTCTGCTGTCATTGAAACTGTTTGCTTTTGAATTTTTTGTTTCAATTCTGGGGTCAATTTAGCAGGATCCGCATTACTGATTTTCTCTCAAAGTGTGGCTGATCCCTAAAACAATACATTGCAGGAGAAAATTAAGAGAAAATATTAAGTAAAGCAAATCAGTTTGGATTTTATGAACCCTGCAGTTAACCAACCAACAATTTATTCCCGCCACTTTTATGCAGTTTGTGAAAAGGCAAAAAGTTCAAGAAGAAAATTCATTTACCGCTAGATGACCATTAAAATTGAGTTCTAATAAAATGAACATCTGGTGTTGTGGAATGTCTGGATTTTAAGAATAGATGACTTTGAATCTGAGAGTTGTTACTGTTGCAAGGACTGATTCATCAGAAAGTTGCAAAAGATTTAAAACAAAATAAAACAACTAACCCCAATCTCCCTTGATTAGTTTAGATTAGGATACTGATTACTTAGACAATATTTGCAAATATTTATTGTGTTTTCAGGGGACGCGGTGGCTCAGTGGCTAAGATGCCGAGCTTGTCGATCGAAAGGTCGGCAGTTCAGCGGTTCGAATCCCTAGTGCCGCATAACGGGGTGAGCTCCCGTTACTTGTCCCAGTTTCTGCCAACCTACCAGTTCGAAAGCACGTAAAAAATGCAAGTAGAAAAATAGGGACCACCTTTGGTGGGAAGGTAACAGATGTTATTAAGGTAATAACATTTAAGGTAAATTCTGTGTGCCTTTGGCATTTAGTCATGCCGCCCACATGACCATGGAGACGTTTTTGGACAGCGCTGGCTCTTCGGCTTTGAAACGGAGATGAGCACTGCCCCCTAGAGTCGGGAACGACTATCCCATATTTGCGAGGGGAACCTTTACCTTATTGTGTTTACAAAGCTGACAGTCCTAAAACAATAAAATGAAATTTATTGAATAAAAGATTCAATGCATTGTTCAGAGGACAATAAGAATTGGAGAACCTCCCATAAAAATACAATATCTTTGTTTGGTTTTTTTCTTAAAAAGCAAACAAACTCCAGTATGTTTTCTTATATTTTAACACTCTTAAGACAGAGCTTTCCAAACATCTGTTAATTGTCCCTCTTTTTTGATGCTCTGCAAATGTTCTTTTTATGTGGGGGTGCCCAGGGGTGGGTTCTAACTTACCTCGCTGCCAGTTCGCTTCCTCCCATGCTGTGTGGGCACGCCTTGCGCATGCGCATGTGCAATGCTAAAAATTTTTAAAAAGCCAAAAACAAGATGGCGACTGCATGCACAGTGACAGAAACTCACCTTCTGTGCATGCTCAGAAGAAAAAAAAATTAAGAATTCAATTTTTTAAAAAAGCTGAAAACAAGATGGCGACAGCATGTGCAGTGACTTCTGCGCATGCTTCTGCGCATGCTCAGAAGAATTAAAAAAAATTCAAAAAGAAATAAAATAAAAGATGGCCACGCCCACGGACAGGCACCGACTGAACCGGGTTAGTGACATCATCGTGACATCACCAATGGGTCGATACTGGTTTGGGTGAACCGGTCCGAACCGGGAGGAACCCATCCCTGGTGGTGCCAATATTTTGGCAGTTTCCATCCCTTGAAAATCTGATTAAGTCTTTACTTTATTATTTCAGGTAAATATTAAACAGAGATCTGTTGAAGAAAGGTTTTGATATACTGTTGGTACATAGTACTGTCTACCTGGTTGCTGTTTAAAATTTCTATATTTTTCTCATTATTACTGTTACATGAAATAATTTATGGCCTGGCCATTTTATTATTGTGATCTGATGAATCTCTTCATTGTGTTGGGTTAAAAAAATGGGATAAAGACAGACATCTCTGGTCTAATTGAGATGGTCTAAGACTGTTTTTTCCCCCAACCTGGCAACTTTAAGATGTGTAGACTACAACTCCCAGAATTCCACCTCCTTCACCTGCAATTATACCACAGAGATGATATAGGGAAAGAAAGGGGTGGAGATGGGTAGATCTCTTTCAGTTCAGTTTGCAATAAAGCCAGCCATTGTGAGAGCCGAGTCTCCTTCTAAGATAGCCACTAGATCTAGAATTGCCTGACACTGGTTCATCAGGGCTTATGTGAATAGAGCTAAAGCATGTTAATTGTAGTACACTTTCTCTTTCTGATGGTTGGTTTTGCATCCCTTCCAAGTAAAGAATCTAGAGCTACATCAGGCTGCTGTGTTGTTTCAGAGGAGCCATTCATGTTTAAAAGAAAAAGAATAAAATTTGGTGGCCATCACAAACAAAACCCTGACGTGTTCAGAGATAATGAATCAAGAACAATTTAACAAGAGCAGAAATTTTGGCCAGGTTAATGCAAGATGAATCTGATCATCACTTTGCTTGAAAAAACGCAAAAGTATTTAAAATGAAACGAAGCCACACAAACAACAGAGATATAATGCAATTTTTTTGTTTATTTTTAACCATTCATTTAAAAGTAGAGGAATTATTTCTGCCTGACATAACGTTTAGGATATTGAGAATTTTGGTTTTGTCTGAAAGGAAAAGAGACAAAATGAAGTTAGGGTTTTGAATTGCTCGTCTGTTAACTATAAAATGGATTAGAGGTACTCAGGGAAGGATAAGAGGGAGGAAGAGGAAGTAGAAAGGAAGGGGAGAGAGGGAGGAGGGAGAAAGAAGGTATAGGGAAGAGAGGGAGATAGAGGGAGGGGAGTAGTATGAAATATAGAAGGAAAACAGATGGGAGAGAAAAGTACAAAAGGTGCAAATTTAGGATATTTGTTTATGGCATTTTGGACAGAAATGTATAATTATGTATGTTTTGATATTATGGTATATATAAGGATGTTTATGTAAAAATGGTGGGAAAAAATCTTTTTAAAAAAATGAAAAGAGACAAAATGAAAGCACAGCATTTCATTAATTCTTCAGTCCATGATGGATGATAGAGAAAATGTATCTTTTACTGTATATCTTCTCTGACAAAAGAGCAAAGTTAGGTCTACTTCTCCAGATTGCATTCATTCCATTACCATCAACTATGGCAGGATAGAGGCAGAGTTGGCATCAGTTTGGATCAGAGGGGTGAAAAATAGCACCAGGACCCACACTAGGGACTACCACTATCTGCAGTTCTCCAGAATGCATATAAAACAATGTTACATCTTAATGTTTTAACCTTCTGAGCAAACCTACAAGGGGAAAAAGTTGGTGGGAACAGGAGTAAGAATTTGGAGCACAACGGCAACATTTGTTGTGCCTTCAGCCTGAAATTCCTTCTCAACCCAGATGTGAAAGAAGTTAGGATGTTGCCCTAATGTGCACCATAGAATTCTCTAATTAAATCTGGCTTTCCCAAATTTGTCTATTTAGTTTAACCTTCTTAAACCTACCTAACACCCACTGTAAACCTACCTGTTTAAATTACTTCCAATCAGCGGTGGGTTGCTCCCTTATTGGTGCTAGTGCACTGTGCGCACATCTCCATGTTTTGGGGGGCGCACGCTCGCTACACATGCATGCCTCCTCACGTGATTTTGCTTCTGCACATGCACGGAAGCAAAATTGCGCTGAAATCTCGCGAGGGGACACACATGTCCCCTTGCGAGATTTCAGCGCAATTTTGCTTCCGCGCATGTGCAGAAGGAAAATCACCCAAAAATTCACAAAAAAAAATGGCGACGCGCACGGTGGACCGGCAGAGAGGGCTCCGGAGCAGTCGCGTGCAAATTGCGCAATCGGCCGTCCCCTACCGGAGCTGCGCACTGGGCAGCTCCGGCAGGAACCCACCTCTGCTTCTAATGTTTCCTCATCTCCATGAGGGTTTGCCCAGAAAAATGTGTTTCTGTAATGAACCTCTTGTGTTTGTGTTGTAGGACTGGTTGGTTGGTTTTGTGATTCTCTTTTTATGCATGATTCTATTTTCCTCATTAAACCAGAGCAACTGATGTCTAAAAAAAAGAACAACCTGCTAGTGATTGGGGTTCACTGGAATTTTCTCAACAGCCTTTATGATTAGCTAATAACACGTTGGTCAATCCTTGAAAACTGTTATGACCACAAACGTGCTTTTTCTTAACTTTAAAATCCAGGGGAATGAAGGAATCATGCTGAAGTGAAGAAATCAGTGCTGTGCTGTGCCATGCATGTACAAGACCATGCAACAGACATAAAAAATAGGGTTGCAACAAACTCTGGAGATTCCTGACTTTAATTTGATGCTGTTAAAAAATGTTGTTTATCCTCCTTTCAAGGTCTCATGGTAATTTTTTCTACTCATCAGTTGGGTGAACATTAACACGATTCCTATATGTATAAAAAATTGCTAAAAGTAGCCTTATTGAAGTTAGTTAATAACTAAGCTGTTTCATTTGGAGAAGACAATTTAGAGATAGAGCCATACAGGTGACTGCATGAATTTATAGCTGGCAGAGTGGCAAGCAGAAACCTGGGCAAAGATAAGACTGCTTTGTAAACAAATGAAGGAGTCATGATCCCTGGCCGAAAGAAGGACTGTCATGGTGAAAAATCAGAAGAAAACAATTTAGGATTCAAAACTGAATAGATGTTAGCTAGATAGATGATGGATGGATGGATGGATGGATGGATGGATAGGCAGACATAGATAGAGAGATAGATAGATAGATAGATAGATAGATAGATAGATAGATAGATAGATAGATAGATAGATAGATAGATAGATAGATAGATAGATAGATAGATAGATAGATAGATGATAGCTAAGTAGGTAGGTAGATAGGTAGATATGGATGGACGGACAGACAGACAGACAGACAGATAATAGACACAGACACATACATACATACATACATACATACATACATACATACATACATACATACATGGATGGATGGATGGATGGATAGACAGATAGACATAGATAGATAGATAGATAGATAGATAGATAGATAGATAGATAGATAGATAGATAGATAGATAGATAGATGGATGGATGGATGGATGGATGGATGGATGGATGGATGGATGGATGGATGATAGGTAGGTAGATAGATCAGTGTTTCTCAACCTTGGCAGTTTGAAGATGTGTGGACTTCAACTCCCAGAATTCCCCAGCCAGCGTTGCACTGAGATAGATAGATGGATAGATAGATAGATATGGAGGGACGGACAGACAAACAAACAGACAGACAGATAATAGATATAGACATAGAAACAGACAGATAGACATGGATGGATGGATAGATGGATAGACAGACTGACATAGATAGATAGATAGATAGATAGATAGATAGATAGATAGATAGATAGATAGATAGATAGATAAATAAATAAATAGATGGACGATAGATAGATAGATAGATAGATAGATAGATAGATAGATAGATAGATAGATAGATAGATAGATAGATAGATAGATAGATAGATAGATAGATAGATGATGGATAAGTAGATAGGTAGGTAGATATGGACGGACAGACAGACAGACAGACAGACAGACAATAGACACAGACACAGACAGACAGACAGACAGACAGACAGACAGACAGACATGGATGGATGGATAGACAGATAGACATAGATAGATAGATAGATAGATAGATAGATAGATAGATAGATAGATAGATAGATAGATGGATGGATGGATGGATGGATGGATGGATGGATGGATGGATGGATGGATGGATGGATGGATGGATGGATGGATGGATGGATGGATGGATGGATGGATGGATGATAGGTAGGTAGATAGATCAGTGTTTCTCAACCTTGGCAGTTTGAAGATGTGGGGAATTCTGGGAGTTGAAGTCCACACATCTTCAAACTGCCAAGGTTGAGAAACACTGAGATAGATAGATGGATGGATGGATGGATGGATAGATAGATAGATAGATAGATAGATAGATAGATAGATAGATAGATAGATAGATAGATAGATAGATATGAAGGGACGGACAGACAGACAGATAATAGATATAGACATAGAAACATACATACAGACATGGATGGATGGATGGATAGATGGATAGACAGACTGACATAGATAGATAGATAGATAGATAGATAGATAGATAGATAGATAGATAGATAGATAGATAGATAGATAGATAGATAGATAGATCCAAAGACTGAAGCAGTTGTAAGTCAAATACTGGAGAAAACATGCCACACGATTAGGAATCAAATTTTAATTTTGCCCAGAGGAGTTAACTGAGTAACAGAGTTGAAGGAGACCTTGGAGCTCCTTTAGTCCAACCTCTGCCCAAGCAGGAGACTCTATACTATTCCAGATGAATGGCTGTCCAATCTGTTCTTAAAAACCCCACAACTTCTGAAGGCAAGTTGTTCCACTCATTAATTGATCTCACTAAGAAATTTCTCCTTAGTTCTTTGTGGATCTCTCCTTGATAAGTTTCCATCCGCTGCTTCTTTTCCTGCCTTCAGGAGTGGACGCAGAGGAATTGACAGAAAAGTTGACACCCCAATGCTAATCAGATGATTCATCTTCATGCACTATTGCAAAATTTCCTTCCTCATAGTGTACGGGCTTTCCATCCACACAGGCGACGACTATGTTTTTGGGAGAAAGATTTTCTCTGTAGACACAAGGAGCTCGAGGGTTGGAACCTCTCAAAGTACAGGTGGTGACCGAAAATATCTTTATGCTATGGCGCAGCTCATGCCCATAAGACACTCCCTTTTTGCCACACACATCAAGGATATAAGCCTTGGTGTCATGTATGAAGGTATTGACTAGCTTGCATTTGGGCTTGGTCATTCCCCGGTTTTGCATCATGGCATTGCAATAGTGGTTTCCAACGATGCTTCTTGGGAAGTCATAGTGCTTCATGAGGAAGTCCTCATAGCTAAAGGCAAAGGATCCCAGGATGAATACAGTTGTTAGTAGGAGAAGCAGTGCGTGGAAGGATTCTTTGAAAGGCATCATTGTCTCTGCAGCAGCTGAAACAAGGAATGGTGGAGCGATTCAGTTCGGGATATGGTAATGCAAATGTGCCCCTTCAATTTTTTACTTGACTGGTTTATAACGGACCTTCAGGGAATACTGGCAAAGGATAATAATAATAATAATAATAATAATAATAATAATAATAATAATAATAATAATAATAATAATAATAATAATAATAATAATAATAATAATAATAATAATAATAATAATAATAATAATAATAATAACAACAACAACAACAACAACAACAACAACAGAGTTGGAAGGGACCTTGGAGGTCTTCTAGTCCAACCCCCTGCCTAGGCAGGAAACCCTACACTACTTCAGACAAATGGTTATCCAACATCTTCTTTAAAACTTCCAGTGTTGGAGCATTCACAACTTCTGGAGGCAAGCTGTTCCATGGATTAATTGTTCTAACTGTCAGGAAATTTCTCCTTAGTTCTAAGTTGCTTCTCTCCTTGTTTAGTTTCCACCCATTGCTTCTTGTCCTGCCCTCAGGTGCTTTGGAGAATAGTTTGACTCCCTCTTCTTTGTGGCAACCCCTGAGCTATTGGAACACTGCTATCATGTCTCCCCTGATCCTTCTTTTCATTAAACTAGACATACCCAGTTCCTGCAACCATTCTTCATATGTTTTAGCCTCCAGTCCCCTAATCATTTTTGTTGCTCTTTTCTGCACTCTTTCTAAAGTCTCAACATCCTTTTTACATCATGGCGACCAAAACTGAATGCAGTATTCCAAGTGTGGCCTTACCAAGGCATTATAAAGTGCTATTAACACTTCATGTGATCTTGATTCTATCCCTCTGTTAATGCAGCCTAGAACTGTGTTGGCTTTTTTGGCAGCTGCTGCACACTGCTGGCTCATATTTAAATGGTTGTCCACTAGGACTCCAAGATCCCTCTCACAGTTACTACTGTTGAGCAAGGTACCACATACTGTATACTGTACCTGTGCATTTTGTTTATTTATAGCTTAGGTTGGTGCTCTCTGAGCTTGCAGACATTTCAATAACAAACTAGATAACATCAGTGTTAGTAAGATTTATATCAGACCAACAATCAAGAAGTAAACAATACCCCAATCAAGGCGTGCTCGCTTCGGCAGCACATATACTAAAATTGGAACGATACAGAGAAGATTAGCATGGCCCCTAAGAAATACCCCAATCAAGGCACTTCCAAACAATCCAGTGGTGGGTTCCTACCGGTGCGGTCCACTCTATAGCACCGGTAGCGGCCCACTGGTGACATCACAGTACCAGTGCAGTCGGTTGCCGGTGCCTGGGCAGCACCATTTAAAAAAAATTTTTTTTTTACATTTTTAAAAAAATTTTCTTCTGCGCATGCCCAGAAGCTGAGCTTCCGGCACTGCGCATGCGCTGCCTTCCTACCCCACAGTGAGTCCAAGCAGGGGAGGATGGCTGAGGGAGCACGTGAGACGCTGAAAGAACTGGCGGCAGGAGCTATCTCCATTCCCCTCCCTTCAGCAGTCCAAGAAGTCACGAACGCGCGGTGATGATCCTAGGCATTTTCGGACGTTTGAGGCTTCTCGAGCTGCCGAGGGGAGGGGGAATTGGCGGCAGGACCTATCTCAGTTCCCCTCCATTCAGCAATCTGAGAAGCCACGCCCACCCGGTCACATGGCTGGCAAGCTACACCCACAAAATAAGCCACGCCCACAGAGCGGTAGTAAAAAAAAATTAGGAACCCGCCCCTGAAACAAGCTAACAATAAAAGAACCCAACCAAAGACCCTCTAAGACCACCCCCACCAATACTGACAAGGGCAAGCTAGTAGAATGTAAATGAACTCCACTCCTTACTAGCACTGATGATGTTACCTAGTAATGAAACATCTGCCAGAAAACAACCAAGCTCAGACATTGGGAGTCTCTGACAAAGTCCAGGGTACCTGAGGAATTGTTTCACCCTAACGGGACTACTCTGTCCCACTCATTCCAGTGGAAAGGACCTACTTCCATTGGCCAAAAAAAATCAGCTGGCAGAGTCCAGGAGAAGAGTCTTCTGCTGTGGCCCCACCCTCTGGAATATTCTTCAGTCGGATGTCCTCCTCCCCGATCCTGGCCTTCCAGAAGAGCTTAAAAAGTTGGCCTGCTATGTTGGGAGTGACTGACTAGGTAGAGAAGATCTCTATCCCCAGGCCACACATCATATTGGTTTTTAGCTTTTCTATTCAATTTTTTTCTAATTTTAATTGGGTTTTTTAAAAGTATACTTTAATCTTTCCTTACATTGTAAACTACCCAGAGTTGCTGTATCAGTGAAATGGGTGAGTAGACATTTAATAAATAAATAAATAAGTCTTGGTTTCATTTATTTCCGGCTTCAAAGAGAGCTAAGCTTTGGGCCAGTGGATTTTATATGATTAATAGAATAATAAATGGTATGTCATCAGAGCTGGTATTCAGCCGCTTCTATCCGGTTTGGGCGAACCTGTAGGGGCGACTGCGGGTGGCCCTGTCCACCCGCCTGGACATAATCATGTCCCATTTATCCATGTTTTTGAGGCTCTGCACATGCGCGGAAGGCCTCTGCACATGCGCAGAAGGCCTCTGTGCATGCGCGGAAGGCGCACATTCACATTTGCAAACCGGTAGCGAAGGTAAGCGAATACCACTCCTATATGTCACAATATTTTTCTATTCTAATATTATTCTATTTTAATATTATTCTATTCTAATATTATTCTACTCCACTCCATTCCATTCCATGAAAAATGCTCAAAGTGACAAACGGGGAGAAACAGCTATCCAAAAGGAATCATACAATCAAAAAAATGAATCAGGACTTTCAAAACATCTTCTCAGCATATTATGCCTTCGTAGCGCTGCAAAATTCCTGACAGTCTTTAAAAAAAAAGTCACTGCTGAAACAGCATTTTATAATTGCAGACCATAAACAGGTAGTTAACAATATCCACAATATGAAGAAGTCAAAAATAGGCTTAGAAAGGAAGGGATGATAACATCTTACTTACCTGCAAAGAAAATAAAATAGGTGAGTTCCTAGTGTGGAAACGAACTGTAGGAGGCACAGACAGCACAGGAAATGTTCTCTGATGCCTCTTCTATTCTACAGTCATTTATGCCCTAATCCCAACCCCAACTCAGAAGTGAAGCTGATTATTGGATGGGATGGTGTGTGTTTCTCCCCCCCCCCCCACAAAAACCCCCTAGATTATGTATCAATTAAGAGTGCTTTTGTCAGTTCTGAATTGACTGATCCTTCCTTTTTAATCTATACCTAGGATAAAATGCTCTGATCTTGGTGTACAATTTGTTCTTTCTGTTCAAGCTTATCAAGGACACTATTTCATAGAGATTTCGTAACCCTCTTTTTTTTCTTCACCAGTTTTGTATAACTGATGTGGCCTACAAATGGTGCCCAGAAATTTATTCTCAAGCAATGGATGGAAACTAATCAAGGAGAAAACCAAGTTGCAACTAAGGAGAAATTTCCTGACAGTGAGGACAATTAACCAGTGGGAGGGCTTGCCTTCAGAAGTTGTGGGTGCTCTAAAATTGTAGTTTTTAAAGAAGAGACTAGACAGCCATTTGTTTGGAATGGTATAGGACAGTGATGGTGAACCTTTTTTGGTTCGCGTGCCAAAAGGGGGGGGAATGCGGGGGATCACGTGTGTGCGTGCCCAAACTCATAATTCCATGCACCCCCACACATGCACGCATGACCCCCCTGCTCCCAGCATGCAATGGCACGCCCATTTTTCACTCTCCCCAGGCTCCAGAGCCTTTCTAGGAGCCTGGGGAGGGTGAAAACGGCCTTCCCCACCCCCTCTGGAGGCTGGAAACAGCCTGTTTCCCAACTCCCAGTGGGCCCAGAAGGCCCGAAAATCAGCCGGCTGGTGCACACATGCACGGCGGACCTGAGCTCGCGTGCCCACCGATATGGCTCCGCATGCCACTTGTGGCACCCGTGCCATAGGTTCGCCATCACGGGTATAGGATCTCCTGCTTGGCAGAAGTTTGGACTAGAAGACCTCAAATGTCCCTTCCAGCTCTGTTATTCTCCATAATTAGCTTAAACCTAAAGAATCAAAACAGAGCAATCACATGCCCCTTTTTCTCCTGCATGAAAATGTCCCATTGTTTGTTCAGGACATGAATGCACAATATGAATCTGGACCTGTTTCCAGCCTTTCCTACCACTACTAACCTAACAAAGCAGGACTGGGTTTCCGGTTTTCTTCACTGCCGGTTCACTCAGGGATGTGACGTGCATGCGCATGAGCAATGCTAAAAAACAAGATGGCAGCGCCTACGGCACCGCTGAGAAAACCAGCTCAGGGGCGTGGCAGGCCTGGATCACTGCTGGTTCCAGCGACCCAGGCCGCCAAGTTACTACCGGTTCTATAGAACCTGTCCGAACCGGAAGAACCCACCTCTGGCAGCCTCCATCTATCTGTCCTTGTCCTCTATTGCTTTCACAAGATGTGTCAATCCGTAGAGAATATTTCCATTTAAAGGCGAGAGTCTTTTTCTTTTCCCATTCAGTCATGTCAGATTCTTGGAGACTCCCTGAAGTTTTCGTGGCAATGTTTTTCAGAAGTAGTTTTTTTTTTAATTCAAAAAGTTTTATTAGTACAAAGTACAAACATTTTTCTCTTTTCTCCCCCCCTTCCCCCCTAACCCCAACCCACCCCCTTACCCGCCCCCCTTCTCCCCTCCCCCCACCCCCTCGGACTTCCCAGAGAAAGTACAGGGCATAATATTCAATAAAATAAGTTTAAATTAAATTTAAAAAATTCTAATTTCCACATTTCTTTGGGTCTTTAACTCCTAATTATACAAAACTTTTTAAAGCATAATCAAAACAAAATCAAGCATGTTATCAATCAAACACCATTCAGTATCTCAGGCTGATAATTTACCCCACTAAATATCTATCCTTTATATAATCTATATATAATCTAATAAAAATAGGAAAAAAGAAGAAAATCTTTCCTCTCCATTTCAATCAGTTACAACATCACAACATTTCCTCAAGGTTAAATAGAGCTTGAGTAAGTATTACATAGATAATAAATAAACATTAAATATTTGTACCTGTTCAAAATACCTAAATATTTAAAATATTCTATCAAGTTGTAAATTCCAGTGTTTTAAAATTTCTAACCCCTTATACCTCAAAAACCTTAAACTTAATCATAAAGTCAGACACAATATTAAAAACATAATGTTACAATATATCAAATTGTTAACTTCACAGGAATTCTGAATCATTAATTGTATTTTTTAAAAAAAATATTAATAATAAAAAAGAGAATAGAGAAAAGGAAAAAAAAGAGAGAGAGAAGTCGTTTTTCCATTGCTTCCTTCCTGGAGCAGAAAGAAAATGTCTGACCCAAGGTCACATGGGTGCCTAAGGCAGGACTAGAATTCCCGGTCTCCTCATTTCTACCCTGATGCTTAACCACTACACCAAATGGCTGTCTGGCAAGAGCCTAGGCCCGTGATGGCGAACCTATGGCACGCGTGCCAGAGATGGCACCAGAGCCCTCTCTGTGGGCACATGTGCGGTCGCCAGCTGCTCTTCTGGGTTATAGCTGGTCTGGTGCACATGCGCACCGGCCAGTTGTCTGGTGCAGTTGTCTGGTTCTGCGTGTGACAGAACCTGGAAGAGCAGCTGGCCGCCGTGTGCATGTGCTCCGCCCTATGCTGTTTTTATTAACCGCAAAAGACTGTTATAGGTAGTCCCCCTTCCTTCACTTTTGAATGGGATGTTGGAGGGGGCTGAATTCTTCAAAAGTAATAGATGGAGTTAGAATAGAAAATAATTCTGATTTGGTTTTATTTATTATGGAATCATAAGTTGGAAATTACCACAGAAATTTATTTATTTTATTTATTTATTTTATTTGGCAGTTTTTCTATGCCGCCCTACTCCCTCAGGACTCAGGGCGGCGTACAACATTTTATGAAAACTTCAAACAAATCATTAAAAAAGCAATTTTTAAAAAACAGTTTAAAAAACATATAAACAACATACATACATGGGGGAGACATCAGATATAAAATCGTCTCAAACTCACCCCGCCTGCAGGAAGAGCCATGTCTTAATGGCTTTTCGGAAGGCCAGCAGGGTGGGGATAATTCGGATCTCTGGGGGAAGTTGGTTCCAGAGAGCAGGGGCCCCTACCAAGAAGGCCCTCCCCCTAGGCCCTGCCAGTCGACACTGTTTGGCTGATGGGACCTGGAGGAGACCCACTCTGTGGGATCTGACCGGTCGAAGGGAAGAATGAGGCAGAATGCGGTCCCGGAGATAGCCTAGTCAAAGTCCCTTCTCAAGACAGGATTGAGATTATCAATCAACTAGATCATAGTTATCCCAAAAGTGCTTTTCCAAAAGGAAACTGGACTTTCTTGTTTTTTTCCCCTTGAAAATATTTATTTTCTCATCCAAAAAGTTTCTTCAGTTCTAACTGACTGGGGGGGGGAGGGGAATTGAAGGATTTATATTCCATGGAGTCATCTGGTTATTAGCACAAATGACCCACACCTCAGAGTGCTAATGATCATTCAATGGAGAAAAAAAATAGATTCTGGATTGGAGAGAGAAAGATAGACTATTCTTCACCTGGGGATCTTTTTTTATTTCAACTAGACATGCCTAGAAAAACTCTACCTAACACAAGATTATCATTTTTGGCTCAAAAAGGGAAACAAACATAATTGTTGATCTCTTGGCTTGACTACAATGTTAAGTTTGTTTGAAGTACCTTGAGGTAAATTGGGGAATAATGTTTAGAGCAGGAAAGCAAATAAAAAACAGTACAAACAATTTGTTCTTGCAGTTTCAAAAGTTTAACTCTTAGTGACAAGACTAAACAACTCAATACCAGCTATTGAGCATGATTTATTACATGGAAATAAATAATATTTCAGTAAAAACTTCAAAAGCTACCAGAAGTGATCTATCTGTCTTCCATAGCTACATATATATTGTAGGATTAATGTTGTTTTTTCAAGGAAGTGGTTCACACCCAATAAAGTTGTTCAGAGGCATATCTTGGAACATCTTGGAATATTTTCTTCATCACTTCCAGTTATCATTTCATGCAGGCATTTCTCTTTTTTTTGTGCCTCAGTTAAAGGTGGTGTCCTTTAGTGGTCTCACAATCAGTGAACACATCAGTGAACACATCAGATGGTAGCCTACTAAAAAGTTGGAAAGAAGATAACAGAATAACAGAGTTGGAAGGGACCTTGGAGATCCTCTAGTCCAACCCCCTGGCTCAGGCAGGAAATCCTATACCATTTCAGACAAATGGTTGTCCAATCTCTTCTTAAAAACTTCCAGTATTAGAGCATTCACAACTTCTGGAGGCAAGTTGTTCCACTGATTAATTGCTCTGTCAGCAAATTTCTCCTTAGTTCTAAGTTGCTTCTCTCCTTGATTAGTTTCAACCCATTGCTTCTTGTCCTGCCTTCAGGTGCTTTGGAGAATAGGTTGACTCCTTCTTCTTTGTGGCAGCCCCTGAGATATTGGAAGACAGCTATCATGTCACCCAGGGGCGGGTTGCTCACTTACCCATGCCGGTGTGCTGCGCATGCATCTCCACATTTCGGGTGCTCGCGCGCTCTCTACACGTGTGCCCCCTCAAGCAATTTTGCTTCTGCGCATGTGCAGAAGCAAAATCGCACCAAAATCTCTCTCACGCTCGCGTCCCCTCGCAAGATTTCGGTGAGATTTTGCTTCCGCACATGCGCAGAAACAAAATTGCCCAAAAATTCTCAGAAAAAGATGGTGACGCGCGCAACGGACCGGCGAAAACGGCTCTGGTGCAGTCACATGCAAATTGCTCAATCGGCCGCTCCCTACAGGAGCTATGCATTGGACAGCTCTGGCAGGAACCCACCACTGATGTCACCCCTTAGTCCTTCTTTTCATTTTTATCTAGATAGCTGGAGAAATGTCTGATGTGAATAGAATTGGGGTTTATGTAAAATCAAGCTAAGGTGGCACCTACTGACTCTCATTCTCATAGCAAGTTAGTACCCTGTTTCCCCCCCCAAATAAGTCATCCCCTGATAATAAGTCCAATCGGGCTTTTGTGTGCATGGCAATAAGTCCAAGCGCTTATTTCAGGGTTCAAAAATATATATAAGACAGGGTCTTATTTTCAGGGGAACACAGTACTTTGACTGTACAGGTAGTCCTTGACTTACAACAGTTCATTTGGTGACCATTCGAAGTTACAATGGCATTAGAAAAAGTAACGTGATAGTTCTTCACACTTATGACAATTGCAGCATCCCCAGGGTCATGTGATTAAAAATTCAGGGCTATTGACTCGCATTTATGGTGGTTGCAGGGTCCCAGGATCATGTGATCATCTTTTGTAACCTTCTGACAAGCAAAGGGGGAAGCCAGATTCACTTAACAACTGTGTGTTACCGGCTTAACAACTGCAGTGGTTCACTTAACATATGTGGCAAGAAAGATCATAACATGGGGCAAACTCATTTAACAAATGTCTCACTTAGCAACTTTTGGGCTCATTTGTTATCATAAGTCAAGGACTACCTGCTCCTGGGGAGGAAAGCCATGGCAAACCTAGACAGCATACTAAAAAGCAGAGACATCACCCTGCCAACAAAAGTGTGTATAGTCAAGGCTATGATTTTCCCAGTTGCAATGTATGGCTGTGAAAGTTGGAACATAAGGAAGGCTGAGCACCAAAGAATTGAGGCCTTTGAACTATGGTGCTGGAGAAGACTCCTGCGAGTCCCTTGGACTGCAAGGCGATCAAACCGGTCAGTCCTGGAGGAGATCAACCCTGACTGCTCTTTAGAAGGCCAGATCCTGAAGATGAAACTCAAATACTTTGGTCACCTAATGAGAAGGAAGGACTCACTGGAGAAGAGCCTAATGCTGGGAAAGATTGAGGGCAAAAGAAGGAGACGGCAGAGAATGAAGTGGTTGGATGGAGTCACTGAAGCAGTCGGCGTGAGCTTAAATGGACTCCGTGGGATGGTAGAAGACAGGAAGGCCTGGAGGAACATTGTCCATGGGGTCGCGATGGGTCAGACATGACTTCGCAACTAACAACAACAACCTGTACTAACTCTGAAATGGAAGAAGGAAGAACAGTAAATATATAGCAGGAAGGAGAAGTAAAAAAAGGAGGAAGAGCAAAGAATGAAACAGTGGTTCTAAAACAAGAATTAAATCCAACTTCTAGATTCTACCACTTTCAGCCATGATATAATTCTCTCTAAGGTCCATGGAACTGATTTTCTACATGAACAAAAGCAATTTATTTAATGGAATCTGAGTGTAATTAGACTTTATTCGACCAAAAAGTTGCTACAGGGACACAACCGAGTCTACTTCTCTTTTTATGGCTACCCAAACTCAAAAATAATTGAATATACGAGGCTGAACATTAAATATTGAATCATTTCTCTAGGATCAAATTAAAAATGGATTTTTATTTCTCTGCAATAAGCAATGTCCTATTTGGGGATGTGGAAAATGTGGTAGAACTTTGCTTAGTTTGGTGCATTAGGGAAGATACGAGTGTTTGTTTAGGGCAGGGGTCGGCAATCTTAAACACTCCAAATAGAGCCATTTGGACCTATTTCCCACAGAAAAGAAAACACCGGGAGCCACAAAACCCTTCCCGTGCCTGACTATTTCCTAAGCAACTACAGAACTAGCATATGTAGTTGAATTAAACATTCTGTTTTCTTCTGAAATGTTTCTTTTCTTGGATTTATCCTGTATTGGCCTACTGGGGGTCGAAAAGCTCAATAAATTGCGTGCCAGTGGATATCACACATTGGCGGTTGTGACGCATATTTTGAGCGACAGGGAGCCACAGCAGAGGGATGAAAGAGCCACATGCGGCTCCAGAGCCATGGGTTGCTGACCCCTGGTTTAGGGAGTAATGGAAAAATGCTTACCTCCTATTGACTAACAAATTAATCTATTTCTCTGTCAAACTTGTCTTATTTCACAGGATTATCTTGAAGGGATATGGGGAGGAAGGAGAGGATTCTGTGATTCATAGCTTGTTTGAAGACAGAAAAGAGGAGGAGGGGAGGGAGGGAGGAAAGAAGGAAGGAAGGAAGGAAGGAAGGAAGGAAGAATAGATTATTTGTATTTGTATTTATTTATTTGTCAAGCATATATGATTATAAGCAAAGTATAAACAGTAAAACATGATAGAATACATATGTAATAGTACAAGCATGAATAAGAGTAAAAGAGGTATGAATATATGGGTACATAGGAACGATAGGCACGATTGTGCGCTTATGCACACCCCTTACCGACCTCTTAGGAATGGGGTGAGGTCGATGGTAGATAATCTGAGGTTGAAGTTTTTGGGGTTTGGGGAAGAAACAATTGAGTCAGGTAAAGTGTTCCAGGCATTGACCACTCTGTTGTTGAAGTCGAATTTTTTGCAATCAAGTCTGGAGCGGTTTACATTAAGTTTGTATCCATTGTGAGCTCATGTATTATTGCGGTTGAAGCTGAAATAGTCATTAACAGGTAGGACATTGTGGCAGATAATTTTGTGAGCTACACTTAGGTCAGATCGAAGGCGGCGTAGTTCTAAATTTTCAAGTCCCAGATTATGTTAAACAGAAAATAGCAATAGCACTTAGACTGATATACTGCCTCATAGGAAGGGTAGTCTAGATGCTAAATATCTCTTAATATTGCATGTTGACTTCTACATTTCAGATAGTCTCTACTGTTAAAAATATACTGGAAATATCCACCACCACTTTTACAAATGTGAATTTCCTCAATGAACATCACCACCTAGTGGTAATGGCACTCATCTACACCTCTTCTTTATATTTCAAGCGTCTTCATTGCAAGGCTGATATATATATATATATATATATATATATATATATATATATATATATATATATATATATATATATATATATATATATATATATATATATATATATATATATATATATATATATATATATATATATATATATATATATATATATATATATATATATATATATATATATATATATATATATATATCAGCCTTGCTGATATACCACTCTGTTGCTGAAGTTGTATTTTCTGCAATCGAGTTTGGAGTTTATCTTAAGTTTGTATTTATTGTGCACTCGTGTATTGTTGCGGTTGAAGCTGAAGTAGTCATATGGATCCTATCTTCCACACCTGAGCATCTTGTCATCAGATTCCTGGAATATAAAAGCAACAGAAATGCACTACCAAAAGCTTAGCAATATAACAGCATAAGATAATGGAAAAATAAGGAGCATTAAGAAATACAGCTAATGAGTTCAATAGAATTAGCAGGACATTGACATTGTATAGCACCAAAATGCTTGGAGAAATGAGAAGTCTCTCAGTGGAAGAATTTAAAAATTAATTAAGATTTTTTTTTACTTAATATAGGTGCCCAGGATGAATATGAATGCTACTACTGAAGTGGACCTTTATCACGGGATCCCCTGCTTTGTATGTCTAAATGCTTGGAAATGGTCTCCGGCTGAAGATTGATGAGACCAAGGATATACATTAATGGTACAGTAGCCCAGGTCTCAAGGTCTTAAGATAAACATTTTACAGATTTAATACCAGTGATTTGAGATGTTCCTAGAAATGGATTGACAGCCAGTTCCAGTGGAAGACCACTGATTTAATATCGACTATTAGTTAGTTGGCTATCTGCCTTGTTTTCAGTTCTGCCAATTGAAGTTTCAGGACTATTTTAAAACTCTCTGGTTTGGTTCTGCAACCCAAGAAGACAGACACAGACTTCAGAGGATAATCAGAACTGCAGAAAAAACAATTGCTGCCAACCTGCCTTCCATTGAGGACCTGTATACTGCACGAGTCAAAAAGAGGGCCGTGAAAATATTTACTGACCCCTCGCATCCTGGCCATAAATTGCTTCAACTCCTACCCTCAAAACGTCACTATAGAGCACTGCACACCAAGACAACTAGACACAAGAACAGTTTTCCCCCGAACGCCATCACTCTGCTAAACAAATAATTCCCTCACCACTGTCAAACTATTCACTAGGCTGCATTACTATTACTATTAGTTTTTCTCATCATTCCTATCACCCATCTCCTCCCACTTATGACTGTATGACTGTAACTTGTTGCTTGTATCCTTACGATTTATATTAATATTGATTGTTTCCTGATTGCTTACTTGAACCCTATGACAACCATTCTTGACAAATGTATTTTTTCTTTTATGTACACTGAGAGCATATGCACCAAAGACAAATTCCTTGTGTGTCCAATCACACTTGGCCAATAAAGAATTCTATTCTATTCTATTCTATTCTATTTTCAAAGGCAGCTCAGCTTGTAATGCAAGGCTATTTTTGTCACAGTACATCCAGCATACATTGATGAAAGGTCAGTATTTGTGTCATCCAGTAGTGGGTTGTAAATCCCATCGCTACCGGTTCGCCCGCGCATGCGCAGAAGCGTCCCGAGCGGGTGGGCGGAGCCTCCTGCCACCATCGCTACCTGTTCGCTGAACCGGGCCAAACCAGGAGCAACCCACCGCTGGTGTCATCAGCCACAATTGGCTTTTCTCACACAATGTAAACGGTTGGAGAATGAATATTCCAATCTCACCAAATAATGTCAATAGAGTATTTCTTATTCCTATTAGAACTCTTCCCTTCATCCCATCCCAACCTATCCCAGGAGTTTTAGAGACAGATAGAATGTTCCAATTGTACCCTGTAATAACATAAACAATCTCCCATAAATATTTGGAAAAACAAATCAAAGATCAAAACCTCTGGTTGAAATATTGGGATATGTCATTTTTTAGGAGGCCACTGAAGCTAGATAGAAGAAGGATCATTAAATTTCTCATTTAAAAACAACAACCAATCACCAAAAATAATCAGGCCTCCTAGTTCCCTTGAGTGTAATTCCACACACCTTTACGGCATTTTGTAACATAATTCTTTCCCTCTTTCTTTCAAGCTGCCTCTTTCCTCATATTCCCTTTCTATTCATTCTAGCTTCCGATATGTTTCATACAGCATTCATTCTTCCCATTCCTGCACTCATTCAGTGGGAAGCAAAGGTAAAATGTGGGCATTCCATGGCAACCAGAGAAGTTATATCAATACAATAGGAGATTGGAAATATTTTCTCAATTAATGGCATTTAGAAACGGCCTTGCAAGACTGGGCAACAAGAGACAGCCAAGAGAATAGTCAGATAAGTGACAGATTAGCCCACAGCAGGAATATGGGAATACAAGCTCAGAAGAAACCTTCCCTAGCTTCTTGGATTGTAAATGGGATGAGAAGAAAAAAGTACTTTCAGACTTGCAAGATTATGTTAATGTAGCTTTACAATAAAGCAGGATTAGATTATCTGGTAATGTTTTCTACCTGGTCTACCTATTCAGGCTGATACTCAAACTTCTAGACTATCATGCTTCAATCTTTTACAGATGGCAGTGACACTTGGCCACAACTGCTCTAAACCTCTGGACCTGAAATCAATGTCTGTCTGTCTGTCTGTCTGTCTGTCTGTCTAACTATCATCTATCTATCTCTAGCTAGCTATCATCTATAATTTATCATCTATCACCTATCTCTGTCTATTTTATCATCCATCCATCCATCCATCCATCCTCTATATCTATCTATATGCTATCTATCTATGCTATCTGTCTATGCTATCTATCTATGCTATCTATCTATGCTATCTATCTATGCTATCTTTCTTTCTTTCTTTCTTTCTTTCTTTCTTTCTTTCTTTCTTTCTTTCTTTCTTTCTTCCTTCCTTCCTTCCTTCCTTCCTTCCTTTCTTTCTTTCTTTCTTTCTTTCTCCTTGCTATCTAGCTATCTAGTTATCTCTAGCTAGCTATCATCTATTATTTATCATCTATCTATCACCAATCGCTGTCTATTTTATCATCCATCCATCCATCCATCCATCCATCCATCCATCCATCCATCCATCCATCCATCCATCCATCCTTCTTTCTTTCTTTCTTTCTTTCTTTCTTTCTTTCTTTCTTTCTTTCTTTCTTTCTTTCTTTCTTTCTTTCTTTCTTCTTGCTATCTAGCTATCTAGCTATCTCTAGCTAGCTATCATCTATCATTTATCCATCATCTATCATCTATCTATCTATCTATCTATCTATCTATCTATCTATCTATCTATCTATCTATCTATCTATCTTTCTTTCTTTCTTTCTTTCTTTCTTTCTTTCTTTCTTTCTTTCTTTCTTTCTTTCTTCTTGCTATCTAGCTATCTAGCTATCTCTAGCTAGCTATCATCTATCATTTATCATTTAGCTATCACCTATCTCTGTCTATTTTATCATCCCTCCATCCATCCCTCCATCCCTCCATCCATCCATGTGGGATGGATGGATGGACTAGTGACCATAGCCAAGATGAAGTAGATGCAGGGACATTAATCTAACCTTGAACATTTTTCATGATTCATAATTGAATCATGATTGATACTTTCCCTACCTGCATTCTATTTTCACTCGATTTTTTTTCATTCACTTCCTTTTCTCTCATGTCTCTCCCATGTCTCTTTCCCCCAAATCCCTATTTAATGGAACAACAACAAAAATCATCCCACATTCAGACACTCTCAACACCTGTGTGATGCCTTTGTAGACCCTCCAGATCTTTCCTCATATTAAGTCTACCTACTTCAGCCCACCGAATAATTTCTTCACTGTGGTTTTGGAAACACAGAGCTCTTAGGAAATTTGCCGTTGAAACCTAACCACACCAATTTCACCAGATATGTGAAAACCATATTTAGTAGACGGTCACTCCTTCTTCCTCTTTAATCCCACCTGTGCCCCATTAGAGCTCTATATATTAATTCTGAAGGCACCTTGAAGGACAGACAGTATTTCTGGAATAGAATAACGAAGTCCCTATCACTCAAGACTAGACCGAGGTTGGGTAAGTTGGAGATGTCTATCTTTGAAATGCTCCCCTAGAATTGTTTGTTCATTGTTTGAGGAAACTGAAATTAAATTAACTACAAAAATGTAAATGAAGCTTTTACAAAAGTTGGTCCTTGTTGCTTAGTTTCATGAAGCCCATCTCCAACTGTCTCAACTCTTGTCCTGCTATTTGGAGCAAGATGGAATCTGGGAAGAGAGAGTGAGGCTGACTATGCACACCTCTCCCTCACTTTAATCCAATTCACAAGCAAGTCTTGATATCCCCCCCAATTTGATAGTGTCATGGTCCTCTTCGAATATGATGGGCGAACATCATCATCAGTAAAGATGCTGGATAAACACCTTTAGCCACTGAAGTTCATTCAGCTAATTTGGGCCACTCGTTCTCTCTTGTTCCAAATAACCTCACACAGACATTGTTGAGAAAAAAAATAGGAGGAGGAAGTGTTAGACAGGCCATCTTGGCACCAGAACAACAGATGAGATGTAAGTCTAATAAATGAATAAAAAGAAATGGGGCACAGCTAGAGAAAAACAATCTATATCTATATCATCTATATCTATATCTATCATCTATAACTCTCTCTCTCTCCCTCCCTCCCTCTCTTGTCTCTGTCTGTCTGTCTGTCAGTCAGTCTATCTGTCTATCTCTATCTCTATCTCTATCTCTACCTCTACCTATCTATATCTATATGTATATCTACATCTAATCTATATCTATCTATCTGTGTATAAAAAGGCATCATGGTATCAGAAAGGTAAAAGAAGGAAAGCAAATGTTCTGAGAAAGGATGAAAAAAATAGTGGCTTCCAACCGGAAATACTGAAATTATATTTTTGACACTGAGCACAGAAATAAAGAGTAAGTATGTAAGAAATCAAAATTAAAGTGTCCTCTGAATGGATAAAGATTGGAGAAATTGGATAGCTGAGCAATAGTTTTGGTTCATAACATCTTATTTATATAATTCTGACTCATTCTGTCTAAAAATAAGATATTCTAAGCTAATAATATATAATATTCCAATTGCCTATTGTCAATAATTTGCCAATTATACATTTATTTGCCATGAATCTTCTGTATTGTCATTGTTGGCTGCCATATGGCTATGTTGACCGGATATTTGTCTAGAATTGTGCTCCTCCTTCAGTCAAACTGCTGCTAAGTGCTGTAAAAGTGGCATCTGTGGTTGTTGTTATATAACAATCAGTTGTGTTGCCAGCTTCATTACTTGGTGTCTTTGTTCAACCTTACCAAATACATATTTCCCTAATAATATGTTTTTATTTATTTATTTTATTTATTTATTTTTGTCAAGTACGTGTTGGTAATATACATACATATTTGTTTATATACATAAGATAAGTACTGATAAGAGGGAACATTAGGACAGGGACGGTAGGCACACTGGTGCACTTATGCACGCCCTTTACTGACCTCTTAGAAATCGGGTGAGGTAAACAGTGGACAGTCTAAGTAATATTTCCATTCATCGTCTTCTCATTTGAGCTTCTAAGGAATACTTTATGTTTAATATATGAATTATATGAATTAATTAATTAATATTAAGCTTAATAGTAAAAAAAAACCTGGATATTCCAGTCAAAGAGAATATTTATAGTTCAGGGCTAAAATATTTGAACCAAAGATACCAACAAGAACAACTTCATTTTACTTTCCATCTCTTCCAAATACAATACAGGTAGTTTTTGACTTACAACCACAATTGAGCCCAAAATTTTTGTTGTTAAGAGAGGCATTTGTTAATAGAATTCCTTATTGGCCAAGTGTGATTGGACACACAAGGAATTTGTCTCCGGTGCATAAGCTCTCAGTGTACATACAACAATAGTGATAGGTCATTATCATAGTCATTGTAAAAATACATTCATGCTAAAGCATTAGACACAACACTTAGTGATAGTCATGGATCCTAAATAAGCAATCAACAAAAATTGTACTAGGATACTAAGTAAACAATATAAATCGTAAGATACAAGCAATGAAGTTATAGTCATAAGAAGATAAGGAGATAGGTAATAGGGGAGATGAGAGTAATGATGGTAATACTGCCTTTCTAGATAGTTTGATAGTGTTGTGGGAATTAGTCCTTTAGCAGAGTAAGGGCATGGGGGAAGAAACTGTCCTTGTGTCTAGTTTTGCCCCATTTTACGACATTTTATAAAAGTGAATCACTGCAGTTATTAAGTTAGTAACCTGATTGTTAAATGAATCTGGCTTCCCCATTGACTTTGCTTGTCAGAAGATTTCAAAACGTGATCACATGAACCTGGGACAAGATAGAAACCATAATAAACATGAACCAGTTGCCAAGCATCTGAATTTTGATCGCATGACCATGGGGATGCTGCAAAGGTTTTAACTGTGGAAAATGATCGTAAGTCACGTTGTAACTTTGAACGGTCACTAAATGAACTGTTGTAAGTCAAACTGTTGTAGTGCCTTTGATAGTCCACCAAAACATTGATCTCTCTTCTCTCCTTTTCTCAGGAGTCCCTTCCGAACTGTCAACATGAGAATGCCCTTTAAAGGATATGAATTGGTCCTCTTCTTTGTTCTGGCTGTGGTGCTGTTACCAGGTGCCTATGCTCCTGATTATCCGACCTTCTTGAGACAGCATTACGATAATCCAAAGAGCAACGTTGGAAACCGCTACTGCGACACCATGATGCAAAGACGAGAGATGACCAGGCCAATCTGCAAGGACAAAAATTCCTTCATTCATGGCACCAAGAAAAACATCATTAAAGTGTGTGGTTCTGGAGGTCAGCCTTATGGCAATGGCCTTCGGCGTAGCCGTAACCGATTTTCGGTCACCACCTGCAAGCACAGAGGGGGCGCCGACAGTCCTCCTTGTAGATACAGTGAAAACACTTCACCAAGATTGATTGTTGTGCGTTGTGCAGGTGGAAGACCTGTGCACTTTGACGAGAGCCAGATCTGAGCTGAAATTTGAAGCAGCTTAATCAAAAGGCTCAGCTTTTTAGGACAGTCCTTGCTTTCCCACTGAAACCCCTAGTCCTTATGGATTTGTGCCGATTTTCAGCTATTGCTTTCTTCTTCTGCATTTGTTGAATAGTCTTGCAATTTTCTTAGACTAAAAGAAAATAAAAAAGCAAGCATCACTAAATGCACCATTTAAGCTTGCAATGTATGCCCTACCAACTGCTGTGCGATTTAAATAAATTCAAAGAATTAAATGTTGCATAAGATTTTATTGAATGCAGTTTTATTTCTTTTTTTAAATAGTCTTTATTAATTATGTTAAAAAGACAAACAAACATACAAACAAACATAAAACCATGTGTAAACATATGTATATACAAATAAAGTATCAAATATCTTTGAAAATAGAAAACATTGAACATACATGTCAACCATCTCATCGACACTATCCTTTTACAGCCTAGTGATACAAAAACGTGTTTATTCTATATAGTTATTATTTACATCATTATCTTCCTTATATCTTCCAATATTTTCCTTATTCTTTTCTCTTGTTATATTATATTCAGTCTATTATCATTACAATGAAACAATTTTTCCTTTTTCAACAATGGTTCTTTTGTTCAGCTTGATTAATATTTTAAGACCTTGTAAAATTGTATATATTCCCATAATTTGTTCCGGTCTATGCAAAAAAGTAGACATTTGTTATTATTTATACTGTCTAAGTTCATGACACATAATTATAGCAATTTTTGATATTTGTTTTGATTAAGCCACTTATACCACCTGTCCCAAGTTTTATAGAATTCAGAGTCATCTTTATCTTGACATCCTACTAAGATATGCGCACTCAAATACTTTATTAACGAGATTTAGTTGGGATTTGTTCGGTTTTCCAAATTTGCGCATATATAATTCTTGCAGCTGTTGTAATGTGTAGAATTATATATCTGTCTTCATTCATCATTTTTTCTCTGAAAATACCTAATAAGAAAAGCTCCGGCTTTAAGGGAATCGTTTTTGAGGTAATTTGTTCAAGGCAGTTTTTGAAGTCCAAAAGTTCTTCACCTTGGGGCAGGTCCACCATAGATGGTAGTATGTTCCTATACCTTCTTTGCATTTCCAGCACTTTGGGGAAAGTTTCGGGAATATTTTTGCCAATCGTACTGGAGGAAGGTGCCACTGGTAAAACATTTTGTATATGTTTTCTTTGTATGGTATCGCCAGTGTTAATTTATAATTTATAGACCAAATTTTTTCCCATTCGTTTAAATTAATTGGATAACCAAAGTTTTGTGCCCATGCAATCATTGAACCTTTTACCACCTCTTCGAATAGATTATATTGGAGTAGGAAATTATATAGTTTAGAAATCATTTTTTTGTCATTGCCCATTAATATCCTATCTAAATCACATTTCTTTTGAAAACCATATTTTGTTTTATCTTTGTTGTATTTTGATTTGACCTGTAGGTAGTGTCACCAATCAATATTCATTTTTCTTTGAGTTCTTGTTTTGAGAACATCTCATTGTGTTCGTCTAGGAGTTGTTGATATGTTATAATCTTATTTACATCTAAGAGGTTTGGGTATATAATTGCTTCAGTTGGTGATATCCATTCTGGAACACTTCTATAATGGTCCTTCCTTATTGTTAGTCATGTGTCTAATAAGTTCTTTCTTATATAAAGAAAGTTTTTCAGCTTTACATAGAACATTCTACATCCTACCACAATACCTTTAAACATAATCAAACATCCAGATCTACCTATCCCAGGTCCTTGGGACAGATTCAATTGGTGAATAAAAAATGCCAAATCCAGTTTGAACATCTATCTGACTGACTGTGCAATGAACAATAATAATCCATGAAATAATTATCTAAGAGCTCTGACTGGAAAGATTGTTAAAAGTTTAAAAAAAATTTTTTTTAAAGTAACCACAGCAAAATTCTGGACACACATCGAATGTGAAGCAGAGAGACAAAAAGTCCCATTCAGAAATAAGTGAAAAAAAGAAAAAACTCGACATCAATGTAACTGCTCTCCAAGAAGTACATATCAAAAAAGAGAATTTAAGACTACATGCTATATTCACAACAATTTATGCCTCAAATGATAAACAATTTGAATCTTATAAAAAATTACATGATAAATTTACAGAACTAGGAGTAGAGAATTTAATTACTATTGGGGATTCTAATGCCTCAGTTAACAGTAAGATAGAGTAAAAGGAAAGTATATACCGTATTTTTCGGAGTATAAGACGCACCGGAGTATAAGACGCACTTTAGTTTTGGGGGAGGAAAATAGGGGAAAACAATCTGCCTACCAGGTATTCATCTGGCTAGCATCCTTAGTCTGGTCAGCTTCAGCACATTATTTTATCCCCTGGTTAGGACTTAAAAAAACCTTCTTCTGAGAGAGTAACAATGAAAGAGCATGCAAGCCAGTAAGAGCTGGGAAGATAGTTAGCACCTAGTTAGGGCTAGAAAAAAACTTATTCAGAGCAGCTTCAGCACATTATTTTATCCCCTGGTTAGGACTTAAAAAAACCTTCTTCTGAGAGAATAACAATGAAAGAACCTGCAAGCCGGTAAGAGCTGGGAAGATAGTTAGCACCTAGTTAGGGCTAGAAAAAAACTTATTCAGAGCAAGTAGAGCAATGAAAAAAACCCTGCAAAGACTTAGGGCTGGAAAAACATTCTTTGGAGAGAGTAACAATGAAAAAGCCTGCAAGGTAAGAGCTGGGAAGATCTGTTAGCACCTAGTTAGGGCTGGAAAAAAAAAAGCTACATTCGAAGTATAAGACGCACCCAAAATTTCAGCCACTTTTAGGGAGGAAAAAGGTGCGTCTTATACTCCAAAAAATATGGTAGGTGTATTCTCAAGTAATCTTGTAAAGGTTTTAGAAGGTATCTTGTACAATAGGATAGGTAATGTAAGAGCAATATGAATATTAAATGAAATACTGTATAAAATGTAATCATCCGACAACAGCTTTTGATGGGTAGGAGGCTATAAATGCCCCGCCTGTTTGTTATACGTTTTGTTTTGTCTTGTTTTGTATGTTCAATAAAAATAATTTTTAAAAAAGAAAGAAATAATAAGTGACATGGCAGACATAAGGGCCATTGCCCCTATAACTGATACAGCAATCCTGTTTCATAATTTTCTTGACAACCTACTTGGGCACGTGCAACTTTGCATAATTAAATAGAATGCAATTTTTTTCATCATTTGATCCCTTTTCAAAAATAGGTACATACTTTATTGTAATAGTTTGAAGTGTACCAAATTATCTTTTTTTCCCCTTGAAAGTCTGCAGAACTGATTAGCATGGACTGACAATGGTGGATTTACACATGGGATTTAGGGTCAGTGCTTCAAGCACTGGGAAGCATAGAAAAGAATGTTTAAATTTGGCAGATGAAAATGGAAGAATATCCTGTCTTCCAGGATGTGTATAAACATTGCACAATGTGAAGCATATGTACCGTCCAACATTCGAACACAGTAATGCCCAGCTATTATTCTTAAGGAAATATAATCTTTCTATCACTTAGAAAATGGCATATCATTCTTTATTTTTATTAACTTGTCTGACATTTGATGATGTAATCCTACATTATTTCCCATGATGCCTGATGGAAAGCTCCCTATATAAACCACAATTGAAAACTCTCAAGCACAAGACTTTCATCCTTCTGGTCTGAAGATATCTTCTGTATCTTGCAATTGATAAGATGCTTTCTTTGCATTCACGGGGAGGTTCTCTCCATCACTGCAATGAAGGTACGAATGGTGTGAGTTGACATGAGAAGAATGTGACAAAGATTGTCCAATGAAATTCTGTTTTGTCTTAATCCCTACTAGAAAATATCTAGAGAAATCCCTATGCTTTGAAACACCAGGAAAGAAGTACCTCCAGAATGGAATGGAATGGAATGGAATGGAATGGAATAGAATAGAATAGAATAGAATAGAATAGAATAGAATAGAATAGAATAGAATAGAATAGAATAGAATTCAGTTGAATTGAATTGAATTCTTTATTGGCCAAGTGTCATTGGACACACAAGGAATTTGTCTTTGGTGCATAAGCTCTCATTGTACATAAAGAAAAATAAAATGCATTCATCAAGAATCATAAAATACAACACTTAGTCATATTTTACTAATAAGCAATCAAATCATACTAGGAAATAATAAAAACAATATAAATTGTAAAGATACAAGCAACATGGTTATAGTCATAAGTGGGAAGAGATAGGTACTAGGAAGGATGAGAAGAATAATAGTAATACAGTCTTAGTAAATAATTTGACAGTGTTGTGGGAATTACCCGTATTGTTCGGAGTATAAGACGCACCTGTTTACCCTCAAAAAGAGGGTGAAAACCTGGGTGCGTCTTATACACCGAATGTAGCCACACCCAGCCATCCCTACCCTTTGGCCTCTGCCTGCCAGCAATTTACCTCTTTGCAGCAAACAGGGCAAAGCACAAGAAGAGCACAAGAGATAAACTGCCTCCCGACCTACAGCTGATGGAGGCTTGCAAGCCACATGGTAAAATGAAACTAACTATGGTGGCTGTAATGTGACAAATTGCTGGGAGATAAACTGCTGGCAATATTAGACTGCTAAAATGGAAAGGAGGCAAGCTATAGCTGCTATGGCTCAGAGCTAGAGCTCTTGCCTCACAATCAGGAGGTTGTGAGTTCTATCCTAGGTAGAGGCAGAATATGTTATTTTGTTAAATGGTTGTAGAGTGTTCAAATTATTAGACTTATTTTTTAAAGGCTGCTTTATTATTGTTCTAGACAACTTAACAAAATGAAGAAGCTTTTTAAAATAAATGCTTGCTCTGAAGAGGCCCAGTGCTATTGTATCTTCTTTTAAATAGCAGAGAATACTTCAGAAAGCCACATCAATTTTAAAGATCTGTAAAAGTATAATCTGAAATGTCCTGTTTTAGTATTAAGTATTAGTATTAAGTATTAATATTAAAAGAAGGCAGCTGAGAAACCCTGACTTAGTCAAGTTTGGAGTAGATCTATTTAAATAATTGGGAGGAGTTAGTGTGATTACATTTAATTACATTTAAGAAAACTTTCTGGGATTAATATACTGCCATAAATGTACATTTCTCCAATTCTTTGCCATTTCTATGGGTCAGGCACACATGCACAGAAATACACAGCAAACAGTGTATATCATCTGTGCTGTTTGCTGTTTGGCAAATTGCTGGGAGGCAGAGGCCTTTTTTTACTTGTTTTCCTCCCCCAAAACTAAGGTGCATCTTATACTCCGGTGCGTCTTATACTCCGAAAAATATGGCAGTTGTTTAGCAGAGTGATGGCATTCGGGAAAAAGCTGTCCTTGTGTTCTAGTTGTTCTGGTGTGCAGTGCCCTATAGTGTCGTTTTGAGGGTAGAAGTTGAAACAATTTATGTCCAGGATGTGAGGGGTCTGTAGATATTTTCACAGCCCTCTTTTTGACTCGTGCAGTATACAGGTCCTCAATGGAAAGCAGTTGGTAGCGATTGTTTTTTCTTCAGTTCTAACTATCCATTGAAGTTTGTATCTGTCTTGTTGGGTTGCAGAGCCAAACCAGACAGTTATGGAAGTGCAGATGACAGACTCAATAATTCCTCTGTAGAACTGAATCAGCAGCTCTTTGGGCAGTTTGAGCTTCCTAAATTGGCGCAGGAAGAACATTCTTTGTTGTACTTTTTTGATGATGTTTTTGATTTTCCAGTTCTGGCCAAACATAAAGTAAGTTGTTTTCATATAGGGATCCCAATGGGTCATTCGTTTGGTACATAGACCAAGGTACCTGTCTTTCACCCCCTTATACAAGCAACAATCAAATAGGATGCGACCCATTTTTCGTAGAAAACAGGTGTTTGGTTTTTTTAAATACAAACAATACATCTTCCATTAAATAGTGTGTCATCTGGGTACAAATGTCTTGTGCAATAACAATTTAAATTTACAGCCATATTCATTATTTGTCTAACTTAATACTGATGTACTTAACATATCTAATACTGCAACAATCCTCTTCTTAACTTATTTAATTCTGTGAATATTCAATTTGTTCCTTTTCTTTGATTGCAAGTGTTAACCTATTCATTTTTGCGCATTCTAATATTTTCCTAATCACATTCTCATCCGTAAGAATCTCTTCACTTTTCCAATTTTGTGCAAATACAATTCTAGCTGCAGTTATTACATGGATGATCAAATATACATTCTCTTTACTATACATTTCTGGTAAAATCCCCAGCAAAAATATTTCAGGTTTCAAATCAATATGTTGTTTTATCATTTTCTCCAACCACGTATGTATTTTTGTCTAGTATTTTTTGACTTCTGTGCATTTCCACCACATATGACAATACGACCCAGGTATATGGTGGCATTTCCAACATTTAGCTAATTTGTCTTTAAACATCTTTGCCAATCTTGCCAATGGAAAATGCCATCTATAAAACACCTTATACAAGTTTGCTTTATATGCAGTTGTCATTGTTAATTTGTAATTTGGCTTAATTTAATTTGCAAAATTTGTAAAATTGATTTGTAAAATTTGGCTTAAGTTAATTTGTAAAATGGCTGCACAAAGACCTCACTGACAAATTGAATGAAAAAAAGGACAAATACAAAAAATGGAAAGAGGGACACATAACTAAGGCAGAGTATCAACAGATAGCCAGATCTAAGTGATATAAGAATAAAAATCCTAGAAGAGGCACCGCTAGTTTAAAAATTTGGAATATACTATCAGTCTGTTAAATATGAGATGAGTTAGGATAAAGAGCACTCTGGGAAAGGTAAAGAGGGAGAAAGATGAAGTAGAAGGTGAAGGGAGAGGAGAAGGAGTGGAGAGAAGTAGAGGGGGAGTGAAGTAGTAAGAAGGTAGAAGGAGGAGATGGAGATAGAGGGAGGAGAGTGTAATGGAAAGAAGAACAGACTGATGAACAGTGGTTGAAAATAGGTGCAAAATAAGATACTGATTTTTGAATGATTGAATTAAAATGTATAACTATGTATATTATTGATATATTTTAAGGTATATGTGTATTGATATACAAATGGAGTTGTGGAGAAAAATAAAAAAACTTTTTGAAAAAAATCCTCTTGCTTATTATTTGGTGCGTATATCACCACTGTTTATAGTTCATCGTGATCTCCACCATTAGAATCCTCCCTTCCTCACCCGTGAGGGATTTGTTTAGCCTTTATTATCTCTTTAATGTAGAGCGCTACACCCCTCTTACTTTGTTGTGGCAGAGGCATATAATTTCCCAATTTTCGGATGTTCCAATCCTTATTGTGTTGTTTTTGATGTGGACTTCCTATAAGCAAACTATATCCAATTTTAATTTTTCTAATTTGCTAAAGGTCCTTTTCCTTTTTTTGGCCAAATGCAGTCCATTTTTGTTAATTGACATTAACTTTATTTCTTCTTCCATTATTCTACTTATAAATGGGTTTTGCTGTTCAAGTCGTTCTTATCTCTCTTGCTTCTTTTGGCTTTGCTCCTTCTCTTATTATTATTTCCTCCTGATCTTTTTCATCTTCTTGTTGTTGTGTATCTCTTTCTCTGATGGGTTCTTTTTTGACATCTGTCCGCTCTTTCCTCTCTCATTCTCTCTTCCTCTTGTGGGCCCAAGTACTGATCATAAAATTGCTATGCCTTCTTTATTGAATCTAGTCTATGTCTTTGCTCCTGCCAAGTCACACTCTGGTATTATTCCCTCTGGTATCAGTCAACTAAAATTCACACTCTTTTTAATTAGATATTTTGTCAAAAATGGTATTCCTTCCTTAATTCTCTAACTCTTCTTAGAATTTGTTTTAAAACTACTATTTCTTTCTCTTTATATTTCAAGCGATCATCATGATGTTTTTAAATGTATTTTCTATATCCTGTTGTAAGCTGCCCAGAGTCCTTCGGGAGTTGGGCAGCATAGAAATACAATAAATTAAATTCAATTAAATCTCTCACTCTCTGCAAAATCTGTTTTTATTGCTTTCTTAGTGAATCTCACATGAACCTCTCTAGGAAGTCTATTTCTCATCGAATATCTAGTGTGCACTCTAAATATTTCATTGATCTCTGCCGAGATTTTTTTCCCTGGGTACCTCCAAAGCCCCCACCCAACAATTCTGCCATTAAACCTCTGCTAAATTTTCTCCCTTTTCTTCTTCCATGTTCTAAAATCTCAGATAATAATCTGCCCTATCCATCTCTAAAGATATTATTATTATTATTACTATTATTGTTGTTGTTGTTGTTGTTTTGTTTTGTTGTTTTTGTTTTGTTTTGTTCTGCTAATGTAATTCTATAATCAAGCTCTCCCACTCTTTTTTCTGTTGACTCAGCTGTCTCTTCTACTATTTGTATACATTATTTGTTTTTCACCGTCATTTATTGAAAACTCTCTACTTTTTCTTCTACTTTCTCTTTTTTCTCTTCTATTTTCCGTATTCTTTCCTTCAAGTCGTCATGAAGGGCTTGTATCATACTTTTTAATTCTACTTGCATGGTGTTGGTCTTCTCTTGCTGTAACATGGCATCCAAAGTCCTCTGACCAGCTGGACTAGAAGCTGCAGACGATGATCCTGAAGATGGTGCTGAAGTGGTTTTCTTCATAGTGAAATATTTTAGTATTTGTAATCCATCCAAAATGAGAGGTATAGTTCAGTTATAATGCAAGGAAAAAATTAAAATATAATTTGTAATCCAAATCCAAGACTTATCAATTTGTAAAATCTTTCTTTTCTTCAGGTTCTTCAAACTCCAATCCAGTTTGTCACAAGGAAAGGAGTTAGCAAAATAGCAAGTTGTAATCCAAATTTGCCCACCAGACCCAAAAGTACACCCACAAATTATTTGTATCCAAAGAGAGAGTACACAGAGCAAAAGTAAAGAATAAAGGGATGGGGGAACCCAATCCAAGAGAAAAAAAGTTCTTTTACTGATCGGCTTCTGTTTGCTTTGTCTGTTTTTTCCCCATTTAAGTTCCAAGAGCTACGCTATTTAGAAAAGAAATTTTCAGTGTTCCACTCTCTATCTCAGTTCTTCAGCCAAAACAACTTCTTATTGTAGTTTTCACTGGCTCTCAAGGTTATTGCTGGTATATTTTTCCTCTTACTTTTCTATGTCTTCCAGTTTTCACTTTTGCCGCTAGATGGCACTGTTGCTCTGCTTCTCTCTTTCTTCCTCCTTTAACTGTATATCCCAATGCAAGTTGTAAAATGCAAGAGAGAGAGAGAATATCCATATAATCAGTTTTTATAATGTCCAGTAGTTTCAAACTTAAAAGTTAAAATACCCAGTCTGGTCTTCTAACTATGCTCCTTCCACAAGTCCTTTGAGCCAATTTCCTATTTCAATAATGGCTCTAAAAACTCTCCTCGCCGCTTTCCTTCTGGAGGTGTAATAGAAAAAAGCAACCAATTCCACTTCCCCTTTTGGGTCACACTTTCACTCCATTATTCCCCAGGGGGCTCTTTATTCCATTGAAATTAAAAGTTCAGTCTTGGAAATCTCTCACCCAGATAGATCACACCTTTCCGTCTTCTCACTTCTTCTGGTGGCTGTCCCAGCTTCGGAGCAGTGCGCAAAGGCCACCTTCCCTGCTGTCAGTATAGAGAGCCCTCTCCTGATCAATCAGGGGGATTGCGTTCTCTCTGAGATCAGCAGAGTGTGCTCTCTTCATTCATTCATTGACCCTCCGAGGCGATTTAGGTCCAGTTAGGACCACCCAGCAGCTAATCCTGATGCTGTTCAGTTCTAGCTTCCATAGAAGAACTCAGACAAACTAGAAGCAATTCAAGAATTAGCAAAGATGATACTGATAACATCAGAAATGAAGTTCTGTGAAGACAGAGGGTGGAGAGAGGCTGGTTAAGAAGAGAAACTTGAGAAGAATAGGATCAAATTCTTCAGTTAGATGAACAGCAGAAGAGGGACTTTATGATCTCAAATAGGAAGACATTAAACAACAGCATTAAGGCATTTAAAATGCCTTTTAATTTAATGTTCCAAAAAAGTCTTGCCACAATGCAACTAGATAATTGGAAGAATTGTCTTGGAACATGTTTATTTGTATTTGGTGATTTTCCAAAAGCAGGACTGTAGAGAACAGAAAAGAAAAGGGAGTAATTTTCCTGAAGATAGTGAAATAAGGATTTTCAAATGTTTCAGAGACATTTTAATAGGACAATGACTTTTGAATGTGTTTTATTCTAGACCTGAATGTCTCAGTCGGTCAAATCCTAATTCAAAGTTTGCTTTCTCTTATTAGGAAATACCTTCTATCCAGGACTTCTTGGACAACTAATTCTTTCAAAGAACTCACTCTGCCCAGGTATGTTTCCTCTGTCTCAGGTTTCTGTGGTCTCACTCTATTCAGCATGCTCAAACCATTTTTTAAAATCACAATATCTGATTGCACTATCATTCACAATTCACATTATTTCTTTTAATAAATTGATAAATAAAATAAAAAGTTACCAACTTGAGATGACACGAAATGGGTTTGGAATTCATCCTGAAATAAAAGGGGTCCCAATCCATCCCCTTTGAGCTTTGGGATGGCACTTTGACCCTTTTCACTGTTTCCTATCTCCTTCTCTCCCATCTCTTTGTAGGGATCACAAGGGAGAGAGAAGACATGGCTGCCAAGGGAATCCACCTACTCTGGATGCTCATTTCAGTTACTTGGATAGTCTTGGAGACAGAAGCTGATAGTTTTGAAGAATTCAAACAGAAGCATGTAGATTATCCAGAAACAAATGCTCCAACTAGTTCCAGTTATTGTAAAGACATGATGAAGTCCAGACGTCACATCCACTTAAAATCTAACATATATATCCATCTTGCAGACAGTGATTTAAAAAAATTGCCCTAAGGGATATACTGGTCAATGGCGTTTTACCAAACCTGTTCCATATACTTATTGTTTTGCCTCTTCGGGTGAATTTTTTGGTTATAGTGACACTCATCCTATTACTGTTTATTGTTCGAATGGTTTGCCAATTCAGTTCAGAACAATTAACCCTTAGGATCAGTGTTGAATTGATCAAGGCCCTTTTCTTGTCGGTGTTCTGCAATAGAGAGAGTGGTAGACTGGGAACTGTGTTCTGCTGTATTATTGCCTTAAAGCCAACCTGATATTTTTTTGGAGAATCATATTTCCATTATTTTGGGTTTCCCACTGCTTTGTCACTGGCTACCTTCCTTTTATAATTAATGCATTTTAATCACCCCATTTATGGAGAAAGGGTTGTCAGCCCTAATAAAAATTAACTGCACCTGAAGGCTAAAACTACTGTATTGAAGTTAGCTGTAATAAAAGAATTTTGCAAATCTGATTGTGCTGTAGCTCATTCATTGTTCTACATTGTAGCTTGTGCAATTTGAACTTGTTCTTTATTATCTAGTTATATGATGTGACTGATCCTTTAATGCATGGGCAATGGAAATAGCCCCATGAATATAATACAATAAATCTGTCTTTCAGCATTCTGTTATATTATCCTCAGTCATTTTATAGACAAATCTTGGACCTGATCATATGGCAATAGCAATAGCAATAGCACTTAGACTTAGATACCGCTTCATAGTGCTTTCCAGCCCTCTCTAAGCGGTTTACAGAGTTCAGCATATTGCCCCCAACAATCTTGGACCTGATCATACAGAGGTGGAGGGCTAGCAACAGAGAGGAGGGCTGACCCTGAAGGAGAGAAGATTAGAAGACTAGAAGATTAGAGCTGAAGTGGTGCAGTGGTTAAATGCTGCGACTGCAGGCTGACTGCTAGTTCAGCAGTTCAGCTGTTCAAATCTCACTAGGCTCAAGGTTGACTCAGCCTTCCATCCTTCCGAGGCCGGTAAAATGAGGACCCAGATTGTTGGGGGCAATATGCTGAACTCTGTAAACCGCTTAGAGAGGGCTGTAAAGCACTATGAAGCGTTATATAAGTAAAAGTGCTAAGTGCTATTGCTATAACCCAGTGACACATTCAATAGCACTTAGCAATATATTTTTATAGACTTATATACCGCTTTACAATGCTTTACAGCCCTCTCTAAGTGGTTTCACAGAGTCAGCATATTGCCCCCCAAAATCTGGTTCCTCATTTTACCCACCTCGGAAGGATGGAAGGCTGAGTCAACTTTGAGCCTGGTGAGATTTGAACTGTAAAATCACAGGCAGCCGGCAGGCAGCAGAAGTAGCCTGCAGTACTGCACTCTAACCACTGGGCCACCATGGCTCATGCCCAAGAGGCTTCCAAAAAAGCCTAGGCACTTGGCCATGAGAAGTCCAATGACTTGAAAAGCCAGAGAGGAAGCTCAGTGACCCATCCACTGGTGGCATTTCACAAAAGAAGGAAGCTGGACTTGTGGACTGGGTCTCTGCCTCAATCAGCTGGCAGTTGGGAGACTGCAGCCCTCTCCTGGCTCTTGCTAGGCTTTGTGGAAGGCAGCCCTGTGCATGCAGGCAGCAGCTCCTGGACAAGCTTACTCAAAATTTGTCACAGGACAGCATTCATGACAGTTTCCTTTATAACTGTTACAGAAATCATATATGGGAATCTTCCTTCAAAGGCACATGTAACTTTGGACAATTAAATAAAATATTTGTCTCATTTGATTCCTGTTTAGAAATAGTTGGATATTTTACATCAAAAGTTTGAAATGCACAAGATCATCAAATTATCTATCATCTGTCTGTCTGTCTGTCTGTCTGTCTGTCTGTCTGTCTGTCTGTCTGTCTGTCTGTCTGTCTGTCTATCTATGTATCTATCTATGTATCTATCTATGTATCTATCTATGTATCTATGTATCTATCTATCTATCTATCTATCTATCTATCTATCTATCTATCTATCTATCTATCTATCTATCTATCTATCTATCTATCTATCTATCTCATCTATCTATCATCTTTCTTTCTTTCTTCTTGCTATCTAGCTATCTTTAGCTAGCTATCATCTATCATTTATCATTTATCTATCACCTTTCTCTGTCTATTTTATCATTTAATTTAATTTAATTAAAAGTTCTTATAGGCCGCCCAATCCCATAGGACTCAGGGCGGCATACAACAGAATAAGAACAATAAAAATATAATAAAACAATTTAAAACAGTACACAATTTTTAAAAGGAAAACCAATCATCCAAGGGGGAATAAGATCTCTTTTTCATCCCGCCTGCAGGAAGAGCCACGTCTTCATGGCTTTGCAGAAGGCCAATAGGGTGGGGATAATC
Organism: Diadophis punctatus similis; assembly: GCA_023053685.1. Classification (NCBI taxonomy): domain Eukaryota; kingdom Metazoa; phylum Chordata; class Lepidosauria; order Squamata; family Dipsadidae; genus Diadophis; species Diadophis punctatus. The sequence continues at coordinate 2,461,352 of JALIGW010000023.1, read as the reverse complement.
TGGATCTCTGGTGGGAGTTGGTTCCAGAGAGACAGAGCTCCCACAGAGAAGGCTCTCCCTCACGGTCCCACCAACTGGCATTGCTTGGTTGATGGGACCTGGAGGAGGCCAACTCTGTGGGACCTAACTGGTCCTAGGGAGGTATGCGGTAGGATGCGGTCCCGGAGGTAACCTGGCCCTGAGCCATGTAGGGCTTTAAAGGTCAAAACCAACACCTTAAATTGCGTCCAGAGACTAATGGGCAGCCAATGCAGCTGGCGGAGAATGGGTGTTATGTGGTGTATCTCGGGACACCCACCACGGCTCGCGCAGCTGCATTTTGCACCAACTGCAGTCTCCGGATATTCTTTGAGGGTAGCCCCATGTAGAGCGTGTTACAGTAGTCTAGCTGTGAGGTGAGAAGGGCATGAGTGATGTGAGTAAAGCCTCCGTCTCCAAGTAGGGTCGCAATTGGTGCACTAGGCGAACCTGTACAACGGTCCCCCTAGCCACAGCTGACAGATGTTGCTCCAATTTTAGCTGTGGATCTTGGAGAACACCCAAATTGCAAACCTGTTCCGAGGGAGTTAATTTCTCTCCCCCAAGAACCAAGGAGGGGCAGTCGACATAATCCCTAGGGGGCAATATCCACAGCCATTTGGTCTTGTCATGATTGAGCTTGAGGCTATTCATTCCCATCCAGACCCTCACATTGTCCAGGCAATGGCACATCACATCAACTGCTTCCCTGAGCTTCATCCACCCACCCACCCATCCATCCATCCATCCACCCACCCATCCATCCATCCATGTGGATGGATGGATGGACTAGTGACCACAGCCAAGATGAAATAGATGCAGGGACATTAATCTAACCTTGAACATTTTTCATGATTCATAATTGAATCATGATTGATACTTTCCTTACCTGCATTCTAGTTTCACTCAATTTTTTTTCATTCACTTCCTTTTCTCTCATGTCTCTCCCATGTCTCTCTTTCCCCCAAATCTCTATTTAATGAAACTACAAGAAAAATTATCCCATATTCAGACACTCTCAACACCTGTGTGATGCCTTTGTAGACCCTCCAGATCTTTCCTCATGTTAAGTCTACCTACTTCAGCCCACCGAATAATTTCTTCATTGTGGTTTTGGAAACACAGAGCTCTTAGGAAATTTGCTGTTGAAACCTAACCACACCAATTTCACCAGATATGTGAAAACCATATTTAGCAGACGGTTACTCCTTCTTCCTCTTTAATCCCACCTGTGCCCCATTAGAGCTCTATATATTAATTCTGAAGGCACCTTGAAGGACAGGCAGTATTTCTGGAATAGAATAACGAAGTCCCTATCACTCAAGACTAGACCGAGGTTGGGTAAGTTGGAGATGTCTATCTTTGAAATGCTCCTCTTTGTTTGTTAATTGTTTGAGGAAACTGAAATTAAATTAATTACAAAAATGTAAATGAAGCTTTTACAAAAGTTGGTCCTTGTTGCTTAGTTTCATGAAGCCATGTGGTGCAGTAGTAAAGATGCTGGATAAACACCTTCAGCCACTGAAGTTCATTCAGCTAATTTGGGCCACTCGTTCTCTCTTGTTCCAAGTAATCTCACACAGACATTGTTGAAGAAAAAAATAGGAGGAGGAAGTGTTAGACAGGCCATCTTGGCACCAGAACAACAGATGAGATGTAAGTCTAATAAATGAATAAAAAGAAATAGAGCACAGCTAGAGGAAAACAATCTATATCTATATCTATCATCTATAACTCTCTCTCTCTCTCCCTCCCTCCCGCTCTTGTCTCTGTCTGTCTGTCTGTCTGTCTGTTTGTCTGTCTGTCTGTCTGTCTATCTATTTATCTCTATCTCTATCTCTACCTATCTATATGTACAGTATATGTATATCTACATCTAATCGATATCTAATCTATATCTAATCTATATCTATATCTATATCTATCATCTATCATCTATCTATAACTCTCTCTCTCTCTCCCTCCCTCCCTCTCTTGTCTCTGTCTGTCTGTCTATCTCTCTCTATCTCTACCTATCTATATGTATATGTATATGTATATGTATATGTATATGTATATGTATATGTATATGTATATGTATATGTATATCTAATCTATATCTAATCTATATCTAATCTATATCTATATCTATCATCCATCTATAACTCTCTCTCTCCCTCCCTCCCTCCCTCTCTTGTCTATGTCTGTCTGTCTGTCTGTCTGTCTGTTTGTCTGTTTGTCTGTCTGTCTATCTCTATCTCTATCTCTATCTCTACCTATCTATATGTATATGTATATCTACATCTAATCTGTATCTAATCTATATCTAATCTATATCTATATCTATCATCTATCTATAACTCTCTCTCTCTCCCTCCCTCCCTTTCTTGTCTCTGTCTGTCTGTCTGTCTGTCTGTCTGTCTGTCTGTCTGTCTGTCTGTCTGTCTGTCTGTCTGTCTGTCTGTCTGTCTGTCTGTCTCTATCTCTACCTATCTATATGTATATGTACATACATAATCTATATCTAATCTATATCTATATCTATCATCTATCTATAACTCTCTCTCTCCCTCCCTCCCTCCCTCTCTTGTCTCTGTCTGTCTGTCTGTTTGTCTGTCTGTCTGTCTGTCTATCTCTAATCTATCTCTAATCTATCTCTAATCTATCTAATCTATATCTAATCTAATCTATATCTATCATCTATCTATAACTCTCTCTCTCCCTCCCTCCCTCCCTCTCTTGTCTCTGTCTGTCTGTCTGTCTGTCTGTCTGTCTTTCTGTCTGTCTGTCTCTCTATTTCTATTTCTATCTCTACCTATCTATATGTATATGTATATCTACATCTAATCTATATCTAATCTATATCTATATCTATCATCTATCTATAACTCTCTCTCTCTGTCTCCCTCCCTCCCTCTCTTGTCTCTGTTTGTCTGTCTGTCTGTCTGTCTGTTTGTCTGTCTGTCTGTCTATCTCTATCTCTATCTCTACCTATCTATATGTATATCTTTATCTACATCTAATCTATATCTAATCTATATCATCTATCTATAACTCTCTCTCTCTCTCTCCCTCCCTCCCTCTCTTGTCTCTGTTTGTCTGTCTGTCTGTCTATCTCTCTATTTCTATTCTATTTCTATCTCTACCTATCTATATCTATATATGTATATCTACATCTAAACTACATCTAATCTATATCTATCTGTATATAAAAAGGTATCATGGTATCAGCACTGTGGGATTAATTTGGGAACAAAGTGCTTTATAATGGTTACTTCATTAACTATTAGGAATGTGGCACTAAGCAGGACAGGAAAGCAGGATGTGACTCATCTCATCTGGAATCTCCTGACCTGAAAGTCTACGTGACACTATGCATAAGATACCTAAAGGATGTGTACTAAGGAGTAGATTAACAATATAACCATATATGGTAGCAACAGCTGTATATACCCACCCCTTATTAACTTTGTCATAAGATTGTAACTGGATATGAACTGGTTTGTAATAAAAGAGGGTCATGGAATGAATTCTGTGCTCCCATCCTGAGATACCTGCCTGCGTGGCTCATTTTTCATGGGAGACCACCACACAGCACCAAGAAAGGTAAAAGAAGGTGCGTCTTATACTCTGAAAAATACGGTAAGTCCCTCTGTCTGTACATACACATAGATGTATTGTATGTCTATGTGTGGATGTATGGAAAAACCCACACCTACAAACACCCACACAAGCACAGAGATACCCACTCACGCAACTAAACCAATTTAATCTTTTTAATATTGGAAAGGAAACCACCAGAAAAAGAATTGCCTGCTGACTCAACAGGAAAGTTGAAAAAGTTTGATGAAGGCAATGACAAGCTGTTTTTCAATAACTTACCAAGCATTGCATAATTGTATCTGAGACAGTATATTTCTGCTTACTTTCATTCTTAGCTAAAAAGCTCCAAAACTTTTAGACTTTTCCCATAGGAAGACTGTTCTAATTCTTTAATTATTTTTAACTTGCATTCTCCACCTTTATCATTCAATTGTACTAACCAAGTAATATTTATGTTTGTAGTTTCCATGTCTCCTTTTAGGGGGTAAAAGTAAATCACCCTCCAACATGAGCCTGAATTCTATTAATTACACAGACACACTCACATGGTTTTATGGGAAACAATAGAGAATTGGTTTGTAATTGCTTTTTTCCAGGACATACCTAGATAGATGGCTGGCAGGCAGGCAGGCAGAGACAGGCAAGGCAGAGACAGGCAGGCAGGCAGGCAGGCAGGCAGGCAGGCAGGCAGAGACAGACAGACAGACAGACAGACAGACAGACAGACATTCTCAGCACATTAACCCTCAAAGGTAGGTTGGGCTATGAAAGCTTGAACTTCAGTATCCCCAGTCCTACTTTACCATGTTATCTCTATGCCACATTGGCTTAAGTGGTTGTGAACCATGCACAGTAAACATAGCTTTATGTTTAATATATGAATTATATGAATTAATTAATTAATTAATTAATATTAAGACAAATAGTAAAAAAAAACTCTGGATATTCCAGTCAAAGAGAATATTTATAGTTCAGGGTTGAACTGTTGAGGCCTTGATGGTTTTTGAACTTGTTTGTTAGTCAATCTTTCATGACCCAATTATGTTATCCTGTTGGGTAATGAAATGTTAGCTAGCAAGTAATCAAACTCAAAAATCACCAAGAACTCCCCATTCTGGAAATTATCAGTGATGAGAAGGTTCAAAAGAGTGACCAGATATTATTAAATATTGACAGCTGCATATGATTTAGAAGTCAATTTTAGTGTGAAGTTGACTCCTAAAATATTTGAACAAAGGATACCAACGAGAACAACTTCATTTTACTTTCCATCTCTTCCAAATACAATACAGGTAGTTTTTGACTTACAACCACAATTTAGCCCAAAATTTCTGTTGTTAAGTGAGGCATTTGATAATAGAATTCTTTATTGGCCAAGTGTGATTGGACACACAAGGAATTTGTCTCCGGTGCATAAGCTCTCAGTGTACATACAACAATAGTGATAGGTCATTATCATAGTCATTGTAAAAATACATTCATGATAAAGCATTAGACACAACACCTAGTGATAGTCATGGATCCTAAATAAGCAATCAACAAAAATTGTACTAGGATACTAAGTAAACAATATAAATTGTAAGATACAAGCAATGAAGTTATAGTCATAAGAAGATAAGGAGATAGGTAATAGGGGAGATGAGAGTAATGATGGTAATACTGCCTTTCTAGATAGTTTGATAGTGTTGTGGGAATTAGTCCTTTAGCAGAGTAAGGGCATGGGGGAAGAAACTGTCCTTGTGTCTAGTTTTGCCCCATTTTACAACATTTCGTAAAAGTGAATCACTGCAGTTGTTAAGTTAGTAACCTGATTGTTAAGTGAATCTGGCTTCCCCATTGACTTTGCTTGTCAGAAGATTGCAAAAAGTGATCACATGAACCTGGGACAAGATAGAAACCATAATAAACATGAACCAGTTGCCAAGCATCTGAATTCTGATCGCATGACCATGGGGATGCTGCAAAGGTTTTAACTGTGGAAAATAAGTCACGTTGTAACTCTGAACGGTCACTAAATGAACTGTTGTAAGTCAAAGACTACTTGTAGCGCCTTTGATAGTCCACCAAAACATTGATCTCTCTTCTCTCCTTTTCTCAGGAGTCCCTTCCGAACTGTCAACATGAGAATGCCCTTTAAAGGATATGAATTGGTCCTCTTCTTTGTTCTGGCTGTGGTGCTGTTACCAGGTGCCTATGCTCCTGATTATCCGACCTTCTTGAGACAGCATTACGATAATCCAAAGAGCAACGTTGGAAACCGCTACTGTGACACCATGATGCAAAGACGGGGGATGACCAGGCCAAACTGCAAGGACAAAAATTCCTTCATTCATGGCACCAAGAAAAACATCATTAAAGTGTGTGGTTCTGGAGGTCAGCCTTATGGCAATGGCCTTCGGCGTAGCCGTAACCGATTTTCGGTCACCACCTGCAAGCACAGAGGGGGCTCCAATCGTCCCCCTTGTAGATACAGTGAAAACATTTCATCAAGATTGATTGTTGTGCGTTGTGCAGGTGGAAAACCTGTGCACTTTGACGAGAGCCAGATCTGAGCTGAAATTTGAAGCAGCTTAATCAAAAGGCTCAGCTCTTTAGGCCAGCCCTTGCTTTCCCACTGAAACCCCTAGTCCTTATGGATTTGTGCAGATTTTCAGCTATTGCTTTCTTCTTCTGCATTTGTTGAATAGTCTTGCAATTTTCTTACACTAAAAAAAATAAAAAAGCAAGCATCACTAAATGCACCATTTAAGCTTGCAATGTATGCCCTTCCAACTGCTGTGCGATTTGAATAAATTCAAAGAATTAAATGTTGCATAAGATTTTATTGATTGCAGTTTTATTTCATAAATATTGCTTTAACTGAGGAAATGAAGGAATTTCATGAGCATTGCATGTATGAACAGAGGGGTGAAATGCTACCGGTTCGGGCCAGTTCGCCCGAACCGGTACTAAAAAAATTGCTATCGGTTCTCTGAACCGGTGATAAAAATGCTTTAATATTTTTTTTAGAAAAAGTTCTGAAGGTTGTGCGTTGCACAGCTGATCTTTGGAACTTAAAAAAAACTTTTTAAGCATTTTTTACTACCGGTTTTCCAGAACCGATAGTTAAAAATGCTTTAAAAAGTAAAAAAAAAAAAGCAGGAAATCCAAAAGTGCGTGTTTGGCGTGGACTGTGCAGGCACATGCAGTGTGTGTCTGGTGCGCATTACATATGTGCAGGCAGCATGTGTCTGGTGCACACTGCGCATGTGTGGGCAGCAAACCGGTGGCAACCCACGGAGGATTTCACCTGGTATGAACTCACCTCCCACCTCATCTGAACAGAACAGAACAGAATAACAGAGTTGGAAGGGATCTTGTAGGTCATTTAGTCCAACCCCCCACCCAAGCGACCCTACATAATTTCTGCAAATGGCAGTCCAGTCTCTTTTTGAAAACTTCCAGGGATGAAGCTCCTACAATTTTTGAAGGCAAGCTGTTCCATTGGTTGTCTGTTCTCAATGTCAGAAAATTTCTCCCTATTTCCAGATTGAATCTCTCCTTCTTGTGTTTCCATCCATTATTCCTTGTTTGCCCTTTAGGTGCTTTGGAAACTAGGTTGACCCCCTCCTCTCTGTGGCAGCCCCTCAAATATTGGAACACTGCTATCATGTCTCCCCTGGTCCTTCTCTTAACTAGACTAGCCATGCTAAGTACTTGTAACCATTCATCGTATGTTTTAGCCTCCAGTCCCCTAATCATCTTGGTTGCTCTTCTCTGCCTTCTTTATAGAGTCTCAACATCTTTTTATAGTGTGGTCACCAAAACTGGATGCAGTATTCTAGGTGTGGTCTTACCAAGGTTTTATGGAGTGGTATTAGTACCTCACACAATCCATCTCTATGCATTTAACTACACACAGAGTAGCTAACTTAACAGCATTGATTTCCCTAAAAATGTATCACATGGAAGTATTTGTCCAACAGGCATTATGAGTGAATGCTGTAATTATTGTTACCTAAAGCAGTAATAATGTGAAATTTAAAAGCAGAAAAAAGATCCATAGATTTTTCCCCCAAAAAACTTTTGTTCCCCAAATAAAAAAATGAAAACTTTGACTTTGAAATTTGATTTAAATACAGCTCAATTTAATCTACAAGTTGAAGCCTCAATTCTATTTGAATCCTCTAGTTCAGTGGTTCCCAAACTTTTTCAGTCCACCGCCCACTTGGTGCTACAAACTCATCCTCACCGCCCCCACCCCACCCCCTCAGGTGGGCATGGCTTAGTGGTCAGGTGACCGGGTGGGCATGGCCAACTTGTAAAATGTGGTGAAACTCACTTAACAACGCTCTTGCTTAGCAACCAAAATGTTATGCTCAATTGTGGTCATAATTCTTTCTTTCTTTCTTTCTTTCTTTCTTTCTTTCTTTCTTTCTTTCTTTCTTTCTTTCTTTCTTTCTTTCTTTTTCTCTTTCTTTCTTTCTTTTTCTCTTTCTTTCTTTCTTCCTTTCTTTTTCTCTTTCTTTCTTTCTTTCCTCCCTTCCCCTTTTCTTTCTTTTTCTTTCTTTCTGTCTTCCTTCCTTCCTACCATCTTTCTTTCTTTCTTTCTTTCTTCCTTCCATCTCTTTCTTTCTTTCCTTTCCTCTTTCTTTCTTTCTTTCTTTCTTTCTTTCTTTCTTTCTTTCTTTCTTTCTTTCTTTCTTTCTTCTTTCTTTCTGTCTTCCTTCCTTCCTCCCTCCCTCTTTCTTTCCTTTTTCTTTCCTTCTTCCCTCCCTTTCCTTCCCTCTTTTCTTTTTGACTGTCTTCCTTCCTTCCTACCATCTTTTTCTTTCTGTCTACATTCCTACCTACCATCTTTCTTTCTTTCTTTCTTTTTCTTTCTTTCTTTCCTTTTTCTTTGCTACATCCCTCCCTTCCCTTCCCTCCCTCCTTTCTTTTTCTGTCTGTCTTCCTTCCTTCCTACCATCTTTTCTTTCTTTCTTTCTTTCTTTCTTTCTTTCTTTCTTTCTTTCTTTCTTTCTTTCTTTCTTTCTTTCTTTCTTTCTTTCTTTCTTCCTTCCTTCCTACCATCTTTCTTTCCTTTTTCTTTCCTTCTTCCCTCCCTTCTCTCCTTTCTTTTTCTGTCTGTCTTCCTTCCTTCCTACCATCTTTTTCTTTCTTTCTGTCTTCCTTCCTACCTACCATCTTTCTCTTTCTTTCTTTCTTTCTTTCTTTCTTTCTTTCTTTCTTTCTTTCTTTCTTTCTTTCTTTCTTTCTTTCTTTCTTTCTTTCTTTCCTTCTTTCTTTCTTTCTTTCTTTCTTTCTCTTTCTTTCTTTCTCTCTCTCTCTCTCTCTTTCTTTCTTCCCTTCCTTCCTTCCTTCCTTCCTTCCTTCCTTCCTTCCTTCCTTCCTTTTTCTTTCCTTATTCTCTCTCTCTCTCTATGTGTGTGTGTGTGTGTGTGTGTGTGTGTGTGTATCACACACCACGGGACTACATTGCCTCCTCTGGGCTCTGCCTATGGCAATTTAAAATGTGCTTCTGTCTGCAAGGAAGAGGGGCGTGTTTGAAAAGAGGGGCTGGAGGTGGGTGGGAAATCTATCCCACATTGAGCCACTGGGTGTGTGTGAGTGTGTGTGTGCATGCGTGGCTGAAAACGTCCAGGTTTGGGAAACTGGGAGGTTTTGAAACCGGTTTCCCCAAACATGGTTTGTATTTGGTTGCAAAAACAAACAAACAAACACACAAGCCATTTTGGTTCCTCGCCAAGGCTGGCTCAACTGGATGACCAAACAGAGCCTGGAAAGGAAAGAAAACTGCAGAAGTGGTCAATGGAGGGGGTGGGTGGGACAGATGCACATGGGGGAGGGTCTTCTCCCCCTTCCCCCACACTGGCACATTCAAGGGGCTTCCTGGAAATATACCCCCTCCCCTGTGGGAAGCGCTGGCACCCTCCGAATTGCCTTCCATGGCACAGAGGCCGGGTGGAGGGGGGACTCCTGTACCCAGCAGGCACAGCTAGAAAGCCCCCTCCTCACCTGGTGGTGTGTTGTGCCTGCCTAAATTGCTATCCATCCGGGGGCAGGGGAAGATGGCATCGCAGGGACGAATGAGAGCAGTGTGTTAGGTGGGCAGAGGAGGCAAGGCCGAAGGCCACATCGTGAGACGGGCATGCGGAGAGGTTGCGGGGGGGGGCGCAGGAGGCTGGGCACCTGGGATCATCAGTGGGATGGAGAAGGGGATGGTATTGGGTGTTTGGGGTGGGGTGGGGAGTTATGATTTTTAGAAGATGAGACACACATGTATGCACAATGGCCAAGGGGAGGATTTAACTTGGGGTTGTTTGGGAGAGAAAAATAGAGGGAGGGAGGGAAGAAAGGAAGGAAAAGAAAGGAAAGGAATGAGAAAGAAAAGGAAGGAATGAGAGGGAAGGAAATGGAAGGAGGAAGGAAGGGAGGGAGAGAGGGAGGAAAGGAGAGAGGGAGGAAAGAAAGTAGGAAGGAAAGAGAGGGAGGAAAATTAAAGGTGAGAGGGAGGAAGGAAAAGGAAGGGAAGGAGGAAGGAAGGAGGGGAAGGGAAGTAGGAAGGAAAAAGGGGGGAAGGAAAGGGAAGGAAGGAAAGTAGGAAGGAAAAGGAGGGGGAAGGAAAGGGAAGGAACGGAGGAAGGAAAAAGAGGGAAGGAAGGCAAGGGAAGGGAAGGAAAGGAAAGGAAGGGAAAGGAAAGAAGGAAAGGAAAGGAAAGGAAAGGGAGGCAGACGAAGGCGGCAGAAACTCTGGCGGGCAACTGTTCCCGATCTCCCCCGCCATCGCTGCCCTCTTTCTGGACCGACTTTCCGGCCGCGGTGCCTCTTGGCCGAAGGAGCGGAAAAGAGGCAGCTGCGATTTCCCCACAAGGTCTCCCTCCTCCTCCTCCTCCTCCCGCCCCCCCAACCCAACCCCCCAACCCAGCCCCTGCCGGCACCCCCCCAATCCCGTGTCTTACAGGTTTAACAGCTCCATGTTTCTGTCGGCTAGTCTCTAGGGAAAAAAGCTTGCAAAATACAGAAACTCTTCTCGCTGCGAGTTAATTGCTCACCCTCGCGAGAAGAGTTTCTGTATTTTGCAAGCTTTCCAGGGGTCTCCAATCTTGGCAACTTTAAGACTTGTGGACTTCAACTCCCAGAATTCCTCAGCCAGCTTTGCTGGGAGTTGAAGTCTGTTAATGTATTAGCAGAGTATTCCTTGTGTTACCAAGGTTGTGCATACAGAAATGTTTAGATTGAGATCAGTTGTGAATAAGTACTCAGCCACACACAGATACACTAACTTGAGTTAAAAGTTTACTTTAAGAAATAGCATTTTCCTATAAACAGTCCAAAGTCATATACTTAATAGTCATAATAACAATCCAAATATTATCCAGTACAAATACATTTTAGCTATAATACATAACTACAACACAGAGAGAAATGCAGAGCATACATACTCTAGTGAGTAGCAGAGAACACACACTGAGTAGCAGAGACCAAAGACAAACAGAGAGGGACTCCCAGAGAAATAAGCTATGAACTCTAGCTCCCTCTTGTGGCAGTCTGCAACACCTCAGCTAAACAAACATATCTCTGTTAAAGGCTAAACATATATTATCTATCCAATCAGTTATGGTCAGAGACCTAACATTCTCCCCTTTGGGTAGATCAATATATAATAACTTACATCTTTAAACCATAGTTTTCACAACACTCTTTGTGTTTAATTGCACCTTGCGCTTTAGTGAAATGACCTGCAATATTCTGTTCAGTCATGCAGTATTCCAACTTAACCATTTTATTTTGAACACATTGTCTAACATTCAGATATCTCAAATCAGTATGTTTCGACCTTGTTTTCACAGCTAAACTATTAGCCATACTAATGGCAGATTGATTGTCTTCATACACAATAAATGGCTCCTGTACAGTAATTCCTATATCCTTTAACAATTGTTTATAATACACCAATTCTGAACACATTAATGATAAACTCGAGAATTCTGCTTCCGTAGTGGATAAACTAATATGTTGTTGCCTAATAGATTTCCACCCTATTAAAGCATTACCCAACATTACCACTATACCTGATGTTGATTTGCGAGTCATTGCATCAGTAGCAAAACTTGCATCAGCATATGCAGTTAACACTAATTCATTTCTCGGTTCTAAATATAAAGAATAATGTATTGTGTGCTTTAGGTATCTAAGTATTCGTTTAGCTGCTTGCCAATGCCTTTCATTTGGTTCAGCATTATATCTAGCCAGTTGATTTACGCTGTAAGATATATCTGGTCTAGACCAATTACTCAAATATGAGAGACTACCAATTAGAGACTGATATATCTCCTTATCAAACACAGGACATTTTGTATCACTATTTGTAAATCCCTGATCCATTGGTGTCTTAGCAGTTTTACAATTCTCCAGGTTATATCTTTTTAACAATTGGCTAATCTTTTTAGCTTGCGAAATTTTGAATCCTCTATTTGTCTTCATTATATCAAGACCCAAATAATGTTTAATTTCTCCTAAATTTCTAATCTTGAACTTTCTTTGTAATGCAGAAACAATATCATTTGCTTCTTGTTCAGTCTTTGTTATAATCGCTATATCATCTGTAAATAATAGCAACAGAGAAATCAAACCATCTTTCTCTCTCCTAAATAAACAAGGATCAGCTATACCAGCTTTAAAATCCATGGAAACTAATTCTTTTACAATGCATTTATTCCATTCATAATCTGATTGCTTTAAACCATAAAGACTTTTCTTTAATTTCCAATAATCATTTTTTCCATCATCTTTTAAACCTAATGGCTTTCTCATATAAATGGTATGTTGTAATGGTGCATGTAGATATGCAGTCTCGACATCTACATGATTAATTATGCATTTATTTTTAGCTGCCCAAACTAATGCTCCTCTCAATGTATTTGCTCTCAGACTAGGTGCAAATACCTCATCATAATCCTTATCTGATTGAGCAAATCCCTGAGCAACTAATCTTGCTTTATGGGTAACAGTGCCATCCACACCAGTCTTTAATTTATACACCCATCTGCAACCTATTGCACGCTCACCTGGTGGTAATTTTACATCTTCATATACCTCAAGATCCTTTAAAGATTTTAATTCCTTATTCATAGCTTCCTGCCAAGCTACCTGTTCCTTTGTTGGATACAGCTTAAGTTCATTATAATTAGACGGTTCCACATTAATCTGGCATACAATACTTGCCTGATATCTATCAGGTGGACGTCTCTCCCTAGTTGACCTCCTAGGCAATTTAGTACAAGTTGTTGGAATTTCCTCTTCCTTTTCCTCCCCTATCGAAGTATCTTCTACATCATCCATAGATGGTTCCTCTATTGAGGATTCTTTCACTATCCTATCATCAGTACTATTCTTATCAGAATCATCAGGAAACAATGGATCCTCAACAACAATACTATCTTGTTCCTTGTATTCCTGTTCCAGTTTACTCCATCCAACATGCTCAAGGAATTTAGCACTTGCACTACAATATACTCTAGTAGTACCTGGCTCCCAGAATCTAAATGATCTATGATTAGATTCATACCCTACAAAACATAATTTCCGTGCTCTATGTTGTCCCTTTCGCCTTACTTGTGTGGGAATATGCACCCATGCTGGTGCACCAAATGTATGCAAATAACTAAGATTTGGTTTCCTACCATACCAACGAGTAAATGGCAATTCACCAGTTGTTGCATTCACTACATTGTTCAAAACATGGTTAGCACACATTATAGCTTCACCCCAGAGCCTCTCTGGTAAACCAGAATCTGAAATCATGGTTCTAGACATAGCCTGTAATGTCTGACCTCTACGTTCAATATGCGCATTATGTTGTGGCCGAAAAGGAGCAGAACGCTTATGTTCAATACCAGCTCTCTTTAGCATATCTTCAAATCTCTTATTGGTAAACTCAGTACCGTTATCTGTTACTAAACTAACCAGTTTCTTATTCATTTTTCGTTCAACAAACCTTAACCAGTTTACAAAATGCTGATATGTTTCTGTTTTTGTTTTCATCAGATAACAGAAACCATATCTAGAAAAATGATCAACTATGCTCAATATATAACAGGCTCCACCTAAACTGGGTTTCTTAGGGCCAATGAGATCAGCAAATACAACCTCTAATGGTTCCTTGGTTTTAAATCCATTTAACCTGTTTGCAGGAATTACCTTGCTCTTTTCCTGATTGCAAGCATTACAATTTAAATATCTTGCGCAAGGTTTTAATTTTATACCATTAGATAACTCAACAGTTTTCTTTAAATTTTTGAAATTCAAATGTCCCATACGTCTATGGAGCAAATGAATACATTCATCATGAGGCTTTCTATTTTCATAAACTGAATTAGCCTTATTTAATGGATTATCATGGATAATGTATAAGCCATCATGCAATCTTTTTTTACCTTGTTTTTCAATTAAACATTTATCTCCCTGAAAAGTTACCACAAACCCTGCTTTTACCAATTCTCTCACAGATAGTAAGTTATATATAAGGTTAGGTACATATAACATTGGTAAACTTTCATTAATACATGAACAATATGCATTACCTTCTCCAGATACTCTCAATTTCCAGCCATTTGCTAATGATACATGCTGGTTACTTTTAGTCATATTAACAAATCTCTCTTTACTTTTAGTTATACACTGAGATGCTCCACTGTCTATTATCCAGATATCATGGCTTACATTTTTATTTGTACTTGATATAGCTACACTAACATCATTATAAGCTCTCTGCATATTACTAGCATTCTGCTTTTTACCCTTTTTACAGAATCTGGCTATATGACCCTTAGCCCCACAAGAATAACATTTCCTAACAATATAGGCAGTTGAAGAGAGTTTTTCTTCCTGTGGTTGTTTCTCTCTCAGTTGTTTTCTATCTTGCCTTCTTCTAGACTCTTCTAACAGTCTTCCTATTATGCCAGTCAATGTCAGTTCATCTCTGTTCAAAACTTCCAGTGAAGACACATAATCATCATAAGAGTCATCCAAAAAAGAAAGAATAATATAAACTTGATGCAACTCTGAGAAAATCAGTTCTTTTTCATGTAGCTCTTGTAATGTTCTCTTCATAAACTCCAAATGAGCTAACATGTCACCACCTTTTAACAAACTTGCTCTGAACAGTTTACGTGTAAGGTGTATGTGCGCACCAACACTATCTCGAACATAAAGTCTCTTTAAGGTACTCCAACACTTGGCAGCAGAATCTTCACCATGAATATGGACCAGTTGCTGATCACTCAGTGTCAGTCCAATAATACTAAGAGCCTTTTCATTATCCCGGTTAAAGGCAGCTATTTTCTTCTTATCTTCATCATTTGTTGGATCCAAAGCTGTTATATCAGGTGGATTATTAACCACAGTCCATAATCCTTCTTTACGCAAAAGTAAGCTGCACTTCATAGACCAGGAAACATAGTTAGTTCCATCTAACATGGTTATCAGGGATAAGCTAGTTGACTGTTCTTGTGCCATTGTTAATTTAACAGTAAACCACAAGTTAGCTGTCTGAGTATGAAACTGAATATTCACACTAACTCTCAATATCTCTCTGGGCCCATAACCAGTGTTAATGTATTAGCAGAGTATTCCTTGTGTTACCAAGGTTGTGCATACAGAAACGTTTAGATTGAGATCAGTTGTGAATAAGTACTCAGCCACACACAGATACACTAACTTGAGTTAAAAGTTTACTTTAAGAAATAGCATTTTCCTATAAACAGTCCAAAGTCATATACTTAATAGTCATAATAACAATCCAAATATTATCCAGTACAAATACATTTTAGCTATAATACATAACTACAACACAGAGAGAAATGCAGAGCATACATACTCTAGTGAGTAGCAGAGAACACACACTGAGTAGCAGAGACCAAAGACAAACAGAGAGGGACTCCCAGAGAAATAAGCTATGAACTCTAGCTCCCTCTTGTGGCAGTCTGCAACACCTCAGCTAAACAGACATATCTCTGTTAAAGGGTAAACATATATTATCTATCCAATCAGTTATGGTTTCTGTATTTTGCAAGCTTTCCAGGGGTCTCCAATCTTGGCAACTTTAAGACTTGTGGACTTCAACTCCCAGAATTCCTCAGCCAGCTTTGCTGGGAGTTGAAGTCCACAAGTCTTAAAGTTACCAAGGTTGGAGACCAGTGCAGAGACCAGACGACAGATACATGGAGCTGTTAAAAGTCCAGTAAGACGCCCGTCTCACTGCCCGCCCAGTCCCCGCCAGGAAAAGAGTGGTGGGAAAAGCGGCAGTGGGAGATTGGGTGGACATGGGTGGCGGCACGGGGACAGGACCGGCGAACCACCTACCGCCCCCCTGGACCCTCTCACCGCCCCCATGTCGCCACCCTTACCTCTCACCGCCCCCCTAAGGGTTCCCACCACCCCCTGGGGGGCGGTACCGCCCCCTTTGGGAACCACTGCTCTAGTTGAATCAGATGCCTCTGAATCTATTCCATTAAGGCCAGGAGTTTTAAACTTTTTGTGTGTGTGTCAGCATCCCTTTGAGAGTTTGGTGAAAACTAGGGACCACTCTTGTGAAACATATGAGCCTTTTTTCACAAAATACTAAAGCACATGAAGTACGTATAGTCATAGGTACCTTGGGTGTAATCCCTAAACAGCTAGAGCACCACTTGAACACCACCGGCATTGACAAATTCACCATCAGTCAATTGCAAAAGTCAGCTTTACATAGAACATTTTTCATCCTATCACAATACTTTTAAACATCATCAAACATCCAGATCAACCTATCCCAGGTCCTTGGGACGGATTCAATTGGTGAATTAAAAAATGCCAAATCCAGTTTGAACATCTATCTGACTGACTGTGCAATGAACAATAATAATCCATGAAATAATTCTCTAAGAGCTCTGACTGGAAAGATTGATAAAGGTTTAAAAAATTTTTTTTAAAGTAACCACAGAAAAATTCTGGCGACACATCGAATGTGAAGCAGAGAGACAAAAAGTCCCATTCGGAAATAAGTGAAAAAAAGAAAAAAACTCGACATCAATGTAACTGCTCTCCAAGAAGTACATATCAAAAAAGAGAATTTAAGACTACATGCTATATTCACAACAATTTATGCCCCAAATGATAAACAGTTTGAATCTTATAAAAAATTACATGATAAATTTACAGAACTAGGAGTAGAGAATTTAATTACTATTGGGGATTCTAATGCCTCAGTTAACAGTAAGATAGAGTAAAAGGAAAGTATATAGGTGTATTCTCAAGTAATCTTGTAAAGGTTTTAGAAGGCATATTGTACAATAGGATAGGTAATGTGAGAGCAATATGAATATTAAATGAAATACTGTATAAAATGTAATCATCCGACAACAGCTTTTGATGGGTAGGGGGCTATAAATGCCCCACCTGTTTGTTATACGTTTTGTTTTGTCTTGTTTTGTATGTTCAATAAAAATATTTTTTTAAAAAGAAAGAAATAATAAGTGACATGGCAGACATAATGGCCGTTGCCCTTATAACTGTTACAGCAATCCTGTTTCATAATTTTCTTGACAACCTACTTGGGCACATATTTATTTTATTTATTTATTTATTTATTAAATTTATATACCGCCCTTCTCCAGGGGACTCAGGGCGGTGAACAGCCAAGTAAAAAACATTAAAATACATTTAAACCAAGTAAAAACATTAAAATACATTTAAAATAACATATTCAATATGGCCCTAATTTAATACAATTAAAATTTAGTAAAATCTTAAAATTTTAAAAACCCCAAAAACTTTTTCACGCCAGCCCAGCTTGATAAAAATAATGCGTCTTGAGGGCACGGCGGAAGGTGGACAGGTCGTGAATTGTTCTTAAGTCTGGAGGGAGCTGATTCCAGAGGGTGGGTGCTCCCACAGAGAAGGCCCTCCCCCTGGGTGTCACCAGCCTACACTGCTTGGCTGATGGCACCCCGAGGAGGCCCTCTCTGTGGGAGCGCACTGGTCGATGGGAGCCAGTTTGTGGCAGCAGGAGGTCTCAGAGATACCTAGGTCCAATGCCATGGAGCGCTTTAAAGGTAGTAACAAGCACCTTGAAGCGCACCCGGTAGACCACCGGAAGCCAGTGCAGCTCGCGCAGGAGGGGTGTTATATGGGAGCGCCAATTAGCCCCCGAAACCACCCGCGCGGCCGCATTCTGGATCAGTTGGAGCCTCCGGGTGCTCTTCATGGGGAGCCCCATGTAGAGAGCATTACAGTAGTCCAGACGCGACATGACCAGGGCATGGGTGACTGTGCACAGGGAATCCCGATCCAGAAAGGGCCGCAACTGGCGTATCAGGCGGACCTGATAAAAGGCCGCCCTGGTCACAGCTGTCAGATGGTCCTCTAAGGACAGCTGTGGATCCAGGAGGACACCCAGATTGCGAGCCCTTTCGGCGGGGGCTAGAGACTCGCCCCCGATAGTCAGAGATGGAATCATCTGACTATATCGAGACGCTGGGAACCACAGCCACTCCGTCTTGGAAGGGTTGAGCCTGAGTCGGTTTCTCCCCATCCAGATCCGCACAGCTTCCAGGCACCGGGACATCACTTCAAGGGCATCATTGGGGTGGCCTGGGGTGGAAATGTACAGCTGTGTATCATCGGCGTACTGATGGTACTTCATCCCAAAGCCACGGATGATCTCACCCAGCGGCTTCACATAGATGTTGAACAGAAGGGGCGAGAGAATCGACCCCTGGGGCACTCCATATGTAAGAGGCCTCGAGGACGACCTCTGCCCCCCTGCCAATACAAACTGCGACCGGTTGGAGAGAAAGGAGGAGAACCAACGAAAAACGGTGCCCCCTATCCCTAACTCTTCCAGCCGGTGCAGCATGATACCATGGTCGATGGTATCAAAAGCCGCTGAGAGGTCTAATAGGACCAGGACAGAGGAACAACCCCTGTCCCGAGCCCTCCAGAGATCATCAACCAATGCGACCAATGCCGTTTCCGTGCTGTGCCCGGCCCTGAAACCCGACTGGAACGGATCTAGGTATGATGATTCCTCCAAGTACTGGGGAAACTGTCGTGCGACCACACTCTCAACAACCTTCGCCACGAAGCGAAGGTTGGAGACAGGGCGATAGTTAGCTAAAATTGCTGGGTCCAGGGAGGGCTTCTTGAGGAGAGGCCTCACCACCGCTTCTTTCAAAGCCGTGGGGAAGTAACCCTCCCCCAAAGAGGCGTTAATAATTCCCTGGAGCCAGCCTCGTGTAACCTCCCGGGTAGCCAGCACTAACCAGGAGGGACACGGGTCCAATAAACATGTGGCTGCACTGAGCCTCCCCAGAATCTTGTCCACATCCTCAGTGGTCACCGAGTCAAACTCTTCCCAGATAACGTTCTCAAGACTATTCCCTGTCACCGCGTCCGTATCCACCCAGTTGGAGTCCAGTTCCCCCTGAATCTGAGCGATTTTGTCATGTAGATATCGTCCAAAGTCCTCAGCCCTGCCTTCCAGGGGATCCTCCCGCGCTTCTTGATGGAGTAAGGAACGGGTCACCCTGAACAGGGCTGTTGGACGATTCTCTGATGACGCGATAAGAGCAGAAAAATACTTCGATTTTTCCGCTTTTATCGCCACTAGGTAGGTCTTAATATGCGACCTTACCAGTGTTTGA
The DNA here is from genome assembly GCA_023053685.1 of Diadophis punctatus similis. Taxonomy (NCBI): domain Eukaryota; kingdom Metazoa; phylum Chordata; class Lepidosauria; order Squamata; family Dipsadidae; genus Diadophis; species Diadophis punctatus. The sequence continues at coordinate 2,442,087 of JALIGW010000023.1, read as the reverse complement.
TCAGATTCAGAGAGACTGGCCCTCCAACCGCTCTCTAGGCGTCTTTTCCGGCGCTTCATCTCCCTCAGCTCCTCAGTAAACCAGGGAGCCGAGCGGGATCGGAGCCGAGTCAGAGGCCGCAAAGGCACAACTCGGTCCAAGGCCCCACCGGCCGCATAACTTTGCATAATTAAATAGAATGCAATTTTTTTTCATCATTTGATCCCTTTTCAAAAATAGGTACATACTTTATTGTAATAGTTTGAAGTGTACCAAATTATCTTTTTTCCCCCTTGAAAGTCGGCAGAACTGATTAGCATGGACTGACAATGGTGGATTTACACATGGGATTTAGGGTCAGTGCTTCAAGCACTGGGAAGCATAGAAAAGAATGTTTAAATTTGGCAGATGAAAATGGAAGAATATCCTGTTTTCCAGGATGTGTAGAAACATTGCACAATGTGAGGCATATGTACCATCCAACATTCGAACACAGTAATGCCCAGCTATTATTCTTAAAGAAATATAATCTTTCTATCACTTAGAAAATGGCATATAATTCTTTATTTTTATTAACTTGTCTGATGTTTGATGATGTAATCCTACATTATTTCCCATGATGCCTGATGGAAAGCTCCCTATATAAACCACAATTGAAAACTCTCAAGCACAAGACTTTCATCCTTCTGGTCTGAAGATATCTTCTGTATCTTGCAATTGATAAAATGCTTTCTTTGTGTTCACGGGGAGGTCCTCTCCATCACTGCAGTGAAGGTATGAATGGTGTGAGTTGACATGAGAAAAATGTGACAAATATTGTCCAATGAAATTCTGTTTTGTCTTAATCCCCAATAGAAAATATCTAGAGAAATCCCTATGCTTTGAAACACCAGGAAAGAAGCTCCTATAGAATAGAATAGAATAGAATAGAATAGAATAGAGTAGAGTAGAGTAGAGTAGAGTAGAGTAGAGTAGAGTAGAGTAGAGTAGAGTAGAGTAGAGTAGAGTAGAGTAGAGTAGTGTAGTGTAGTGTAGTGTAGTGTAGTGTAGTGTAGTGTAGTATAGTATAGTATAGAATAGAATAGAATAGAATAGAATAGAATAGAATAGAATAGAATAGAATAGAATAGAATAGAATAGAATAGAACAGAACTGAACTGAACTGAACTGAACTGAATTGAATTGAATTGAATTGAATTGAATTCTTTATTGGCCAAGTGTAATTGGACACACAAGGAATTTGTCTTTGGTGCATAAGCTCTCATTGTACATAAAGAAAAATAAAATACATTCATCAAGAATCATAAGATGCAACACAGTGATAGTCATATGTTACTAATAAGCAATCAAATCATACTAGGAAATAATAAAAACAATATAAGTTGTAAAGATACAAGCAGCATGGTTATAGTCATAAGTGGGAAGAGATAGGTACTAAGAAGGATGAGAAGAATAATAGTAATATAGTCTTAGTAAATAATTTGACGGTGTTGTGGGAATTAGTTGTTTAGCAGAATGATGGCATTCGGGAAAAAGCTGTCCTTGTGTCTAGTTGTTCTGATGTGCAGTGCCCTATAGCGTCGTTTTGAGGGTAGAAGTTGAAACAATTTATGTCCAGGATGTGAGGGGTCTGTAGATATTTTCACAGCCCTCTTTTTGACTCGTGCAGTATACAGGTCTTCAATGGAAAGCAGTTGGTAGCAGTTGCTTTTTATTCAGTTCTAACTATCCATTGAAGTCTGTGTCTGTCTTGTTTGGTTGCAGAGCCAAACCAGACAGTTATGGAGGTGCAGATGACAGACTCAATAATTCCTCTGTAGAACTGAATCAGCAGCTCTTTGGGCAGTTTGAGCTTCCTGAGTTGGCGCAGGAAAAACATTCTTTGTTGTGCTTTTTTGATGTTGTTCTTGATGTTAGAAGCTCATCTATAGGTGGCATTTTGCAAAAGAAAGAAACCACCCTCCTTGGCTGGGCCTCTGCCTCACTCAGCTGGCTATTGGGAGACTGCAGTCTTCTCCTGGCTTTAGCTAGGGTTTGTGGAAGCCAATCCCATGCATGCAGACAGCAGCTCATGGACAAGCTTACTCAAAATTTCCCTTCCTTGTCAGGGAAGAGAATGGACTACCATGGACTGACAATGGTGGCTTAGACATAGAATTAGGAACAATGATTCAGGAATCGTCAAGGTATAGGAAAGAGTGTTAAAATTTGGCAGATGCAAATGGAAGAATACTTTGTATTCCAGGATTTTTAGAAATATTGCACCATGCAGAGGATATGTACTATCCAAATATTCCAACAGAGAAGAATGTCCAGCTTTTATTCTTAAGGAAATAAAATCTTTCTATCCCTAAGAATATAGCGCATCATTCTTTATGTTTATTCTTTATGTTTATTCTTTATGTTTATTCATTTATCTGAAGTTTGACAGTGTAATCCAATATTCTTTCACTACTTCCCATGATGCTTGATGCCATTCTCTCTCTGTATGGAGAGAGTGTTGGAAACACTCATGCAGAAGAATTTCAGCCTTCTACTCTGAAGAGATCTTCTCATATCTTGCAACAGGTAGGTAGCTTTATTTCTACTGATGGGTCAAGTGAACTGCATCCTTGTAGTGATAAAAGGTGTGAGGTGGAAAAATAGAGTAGATTATGCAGTGGAGGACAATTAAAACGTATGATGTTAGCTCCAAGAAGGAACAAGCAACTAGTGGCAAATCTGATTTGGAGATATGCAGCTCCAGAATCAGTACTGAAACAATTTGCAAATCAAGTACTCAGCCACTTTGAGCATTTATAAGGCAGGAATTGGTCATTATTTACAATCATAGATAGGAGGTTCTGGTCTCAATGATAAATGGAGGTGGGCAATGGTATGTGGGAAAGAATTTCAAGGATTCAGAAAGAGACGCAACCAAATCAAATAAAAGGCAGTTTATCCTTCAGAAGCAATGTAAGAGGCTCAGAAGATGCATTCCCTAGTTCTCTCTCTATGGGGGGAGAGAAATGCTTTCAGACCTATAAAATTCTGTTAAGGTAATAAAGAACAGGTAGTCCTAACCTATGACCACAATTGAGCCCCAAAATTATGTTGTTAAGCAAGACAGTTGTTAAGTGAGTTTTGCCCCCTTTTACATTTTTTTTGGCCACGGTTGTTAATTGAATCACCGCAGTTGTTAAGTTATTAACACGGTTGTTAAGTGAATCTGGATTTCCCATTGACTTTGCTTGTCAGAAGGTCACAAAAGGTAATCCCATGACCTTGGGACACTGCATTCGTTATAAATACATGCCAGTTGCCAAGCATCCGAATTTTGATCATATGACCATGGGGATGTTGCAATGGTCGTAAATGTGAAAAATGGTCATACATCACTTTTTTTTCAATGTAACCTTGAATGGTCACTAAACAAATTGTTGAGGACTACTTGTAGTGTTAGCTCATCTGGTTGTTTTCAGATAAGGCCGACAGAGAATAATGGGTCTCGGAGAGGCTTAGAAAATGATAATGGCAGATACTATTATTTGACTTGCAGGAGTTTAGGAGAGTTTTGGGGTCTATGGAGATTCTCAATCATCCAGGTCATGGTTGTCCCAAAGGTGCTTTTTCAAGAGGCAACTGGACTTTCAGGTTTTTCTTTGAAAGTGTTTCACTTCTCATCCAAGAAGCTTTTTCACCGCTTCCATTCCCCACCATCCAGTCAGAGCTAAAGAAGCTTCTTGGATGAGAATTGAAACGTCTTCCAAGAAAAACCTGAAAGTCCAGTTGCCTCTTGAATGTTTTGGGGATCTTAATCTACTGATGCAAGTATCTCTGTCTACTTACTGTTATGGCCTTCTTGCCAAAGGGAGAACTTGGGGTAACACGATTTAGTTTTACTGAAGATATAGAGTATACCTATAGCCCAGTGGTTCCCAACCTTTCTAATGCCGTGACCCCTTAATATAGTTCCTCATGTTGTGGTGACCCCCAACCATAAAATTATTTTGGAGACCCAGCGAACAAAGACGCAAACAGGGAGGGAGGGAAGAGAAAGACTGAGAGATATTAGCACAGGGCTAGCCTGATCATATGGAGCAGGGCGGCGGCGATGGACCATGCTCCAGCACCACCTCCTTCTCCAGTTCCCTCTGGCTTAGCTCCTCCTGCCCCCGGCGGTGGCGCCCTCAGCACCAAGGCTGTATGATCAGGCTAGCCCTGCGCTAATATCTCTCAGTCTCTCTCTTCCCTCCCTCTCTGTTTGCCTCTTTGTTCGCTGGGTCTCTGCGCCAGCCGAGGGCGAGAGGGCAGACAGACGATTTTGACCCACCTGTCCTCCTTCCCACCGTCATGCGCTGTGAAACTTAAGTGGTCGTTGGCTGGCCGTTCCCTCCCATGATTCCCTTTCCCTTTGACACCAGTGGGAAGAAATTGCCGCTGCGAGCAGGAGACAGGGGCGGCCACAGATGTAATGTTCAGAAATATTCCTGCCACAATACAATCCAATGATGGAAACAATTGCCTTGAAATGTGGTGAGTCCTGTTTGACTGATGGGTTAAGATTGAAGGCAACAGATGAATGGGAAAAAGACATATTTAAAAGGGGAGGAAATTTAAATAATCAAATCCTTACAGAAAAGTGTATGAACATTAAAGCTGGATATTTTAAAACAGGATAAAGTGAAGGGTGTTCAAATATTTCAGAGCCATTTTAATAGGACAATCCCTTTTGAATATGAGTTATTCTAGACCTACAGGTCTCAGGGGACCAAATCCTAATTCTAATTCTGTTTTCTCTTATTAGGAAATAACTACTATGCAGAATGTCTTCTACAACCAATTCTGTCAAAGATTTCATTCTACCTAGATTTCTTTCTTGCATCTCAAGCTGCAGTGGTCACACCCTATTCACCATGCTCATCCTTTTCCCTTTTTTCTCACAATATCTGATTGCATTATCTTTCATCGCTGACATTATTTTATTTAATAAACAATGTAAAAAGATTCAAACATAGTTATTGTCGGAAGAAAAATCCAGTTCCAGTTCCAAGCCGGGAGGAAGGCACTGGAAATAAAATGGAAGCTGAAGGCTGATTGGAAAGAGGGTCCATTTGACAAAATGGAGTTGAGAGTGGGTGGGTTTTTATATCTTCTTTGGGCTTTGTATTTGAACTTCCTGTTCTTGTGCAAGAACATGTCCTTTAATATTCTATTGGCTGTTGTCAGATTCCTATGGGGTCATGGAGAGGTTTATTTATTTATTTATATATTGGATTTATAGACTGCCCAACTCCCTAGGGACTCTGGGTGGCTTAACAACATATCCAAGAGTATAAAATGTAAAAAACAGTAAAATCATAAAACCCATAAAACCCATACATACCTCTCTCATGGGCCGGATCTTATCCATTATATTCCCAAGATCAATGGTCCCAAGCCTAATGGAAGAGCCAGGTCTTAGTTGCCTTACGGAAAGCCAATAGGGTGGGGGCAGACCGGCTCTCCGGGGATAGCTGGTTCCAGAGGGCTGGAGCGGCCACAGAGAAGGCTCTCCTCCGCGGACCTGCCAACCAACATTGTCTGGTTGACACAGTGGTGAAATGCTGCCAGTTCGGGCGGGCCAGTCGGTCATTGCAGAGCCGATGGAGCTGGCGGCAGTCGTGGCGTGGGGCTTCTCCCGCCCAGCTGGATGCCACCATTTGGGTTATTTTGCCCTCTGCGCATGCGCAAAGCATTCTGCGCATGCACAGAGCGTAGAAAGACTCAAATGGCGGCATCCAGGCGGGCGGGGGAAGCGGGTGGGAGAAGTCCCATGCTGTGACCGCCGCCAGCCCCATCGGCTCTGCAATGACTGACCGGCCCTCCCGAACCAGCAGCATTTCACCCTTGAGTTGATGGGACCTCGAGGAGACCGACTCTGTGGCCTCTCACTGATCGAAGGGAGCTATGTGGTAGTAGGCGGTCTCGGAGGTATCCTCGTCCTAAGCCATGTAGGGCTTTAAAGGTGATAACCAACACCTTGGATTGTGCTTGGGGACCAATAGGAAGCCAGTGCAGCTCGCGGAGGATAGGTGTAATATGGGTGTACCTAGGTACACCCTTAATAGCTCGCGCAGCTGTGTTCTGGACTAACTGTAGTCTCTGAACACTCTTCAAGGGGAGCCCCATGCAGAGCGTGTTGTAGTAATCCAATCATGAGGTGACAAGGGCATGATTAACTGTGAGGAAATGCAGATTACCAAATCTGCATTTCTAATAGCTGGGCCCTTCAGTTTCTGCTTGGGGGCAGGGAGACAGGGGCTGTTTCTTGCCTCTAAAAACATGTTTCTCCATTTCTCATTTAGGGAAATATAATATTCTGCCTTTTTAATATTTCCCAAAATATTTCATTCTTCTGGGGGGGCAGGTGCTGACTTTCTACATTATAAAACAATCACATAACTCCCTGAAAAAAATATGACATGAAATGGCTTTGGAATTCATTCTGAAATAAAAGGGGTCCCAATCCATCCCCTTCAAGCTTTGGGATGGCACTTTGACCCTTTTCACTGTTTCCTATTTCCTTCTCTCCCATCTCTTTGTAGGGATCACAAGGGAGAGAGAAGACATGGCTGCCAAGGGAATCCACCTACTCTGGATGCTCCTTTCAGTTACTTGGATAGTCTTGGAGACAGAAGCTGATAGTTTTGGAGAATTCAAACGGAAGCATGTAGATTATCCAAGAACAGATGCTCCAAATACTTCCAGTTATTATAAACACATGATGGAGTCCAGACGTCACATCTACTTAAGATATAACATATATATCCATCTTGCAGAAAGTGATTTAAGAAACATTTGCCCTAAGCAATATACTGGTCAATGGAATTCCGACAGTCGTGTTCCATCTACTTTCTGTTCTTACATTTTGGATGGATTTTCTGGTTATTATTCCACTAGTATTATTACTATTTATTGTTCGAATGGTTTGCCAATTCAGTTCAGAACAATTAGCATTTAGGATCAGTGTTGAATTGATCAAGGCCCTTTTCTTGTCGGTGTTCTGCAATAGAGATAGGGGTAGACTGGGAACTGTGTTCTGCTGTATCATTGCCTTAAAGCCAACCTGATATTTTTTGGAGAATTATATTTCCATTATTTTGGGTTTCCCACTTCTTTGTCACTGGCTACCTTCCTTTTATAATTAATGCAGTTTAATCACCCCATTTACGGAGAAAGGGTTGTCAGCCCTAATAAAATTAACTGCACCTGAAGGCTAAAACTACTGTTTTGAAATTAGCTATAATAAAAGAATTTTGTAAATCTGATTGTGCTGTAGCTCATTCATTGTTCTACATTGTAGCTTGTGCAATTTGAACTTGTTCTTTATTATCTAGTTATATGATGTGATTGATCCTTAAATGCATGGGCAATGGAAATAGCCCCATGAATATAATATAATAAATCTGTCTTTCAGCATTCTGCTATATTATCCTCAGTCATTTTATAGACAAATCTTGGACCTGATCATTCAGAGGGGGAGGGCTAGCAAGAGAGAGGAGGGGAGACCCTGAAGGAGAGAAGATTATAACCCAGTGACACATTCAAGATTATAACCCAGTGACACATTCAATAGCACTTCAAAGTATATTAGCAATATACTTATATAGACTTATATACCGCTTTACAGTGCTTTATAGCCCTCTCTAAGTGGTTTGCCCCTCCCCCCAAAATCTGGTTCCTCATTTTACACACCTCGGAAGGATGGAAGGCTGAGTCAACTTTGAGCATGGTGAGATTTGAATTGCGAAATTGCAGGCAGCTGGCAGGCAGCAGAAGTAGCCTGCAGTACTTCACTCTAACCACTGGGCCACCATGGCTCATGCCTAAGAGGCTTCCAAAACATCCTAGGCACTTGGTCACAAAAGAAGGAAGCTGGACTTGTGGACTGGGTCTCTGCCTCAATCAGCTGGCAGTTGGGAGACTGCAGCCATCTCCTGGCTCTTGCTAGGCTTTGTGGAAGGCAGCCCTGTGCATTCAGGCAGCAGCTCCTGGAGAAGCTTACTCAAAATTTGTCACAGGACAGCATTCATCACAGTTTCCTTTATAACTGTTACAGAAATCAAATATGGGAAATAAAATATTTGTCTCATTTGATTCCTGTTTAGAAATAGTTGGATATTTTACATCAAAAGTTTGAAATGCACAAGATCATCAAATTATCTATCATCTTTCTATCTGTCTATCTGTCTATTTGTCATCTATCTATCTATCTATCTATCTATCTATCTATCTATCTATCTATCTATCTATCTATCTATCTATCTATCTATCTCTATATCTATCTATCCGCTTGAACTTCTGCAGAAATGATCAGTATTTGTTGCAGGGGTGGGTTCTAATTCACCTCGTTGCTGGTTTGCTTCCTCCCATGCTGTGTGGCAAAAAATCCAATAAATAAAATAAAATAAAAGCTGAAAACAAGATGGCGACCACATGGACAGTGTCAGAAACTCGTCTTCTGTGCATTTGCAGAAGAAAAAAACCCCGGAAAAAAATCCTAGAAAAATTCAAGAAACCAAAAACAATGTAAAAAAAAATAAAAAATAAAATAAAAAACCGACTGAACTGGTTCCATGATGTCATTGTGACATCACCAGCGGGTCGCTACCTGTTTAGGCAAACCGGTCCAAAACGGGAGGAACCCATCTCTGGTGTGTTGAAGGCTTACATAAGAGTTTAAGGACAGTGCTTCAGGCTCTGTGAAGTCATAGGAAAGGAAGTTAGAATTTGGCAAATGAAAAGCAAAGAACACCCTGTCTTCCAGGATATTTACAAGCATTGCACAATGTACAGAACACGTACTACCTAACAGTCCAAGAGAGAATAATGAGCAGCTTTTATTCCCAACATTATTCCCAATTTCTTTGCCATGATGCCTGATGCGACTCTCTGTACAGTATATAATTCACCATTGAAAACTCTCAAGCAGAAGATTTTAATCCTGTAGGTCTGAAGGTATCTTTTGTATCTTGCAACAGGTAAGCAACTGTCTTTGTGTTCATGGTGAGGCCTTCTCCATCATTGCATTAAAGGTACAAATAATTTGAGCTTGTGCAAGATGAGAGAACACTGCAAAGATTGTCCAATGGAATTCCATTAAATGGTGGGCTATCAGCTTAAAGAAAGAACTAGGCAACTAGTGACATTTGTGGTTTCGAGATATACAACTCCAGAATCAGATCTGAACTGATTTGGAAAGAAAAGATGCAAATGCATTGGGTGTGCTTGAAGATGTAAGACAGGAATTAGTCATTATTTACTATTATAGATTCCGTGTTCACCATCTATTATGGGAATTCTATTCTGTATGGGAAACAGAAGATGTAATTGAATGGGGGAATGATATTGGGGGATAGCATAATGAGATGCAACCAAGGAAGCAGTCAGATAAAGGCAGCTTAATCAGGCAAAGAATAGACCTGGGGCAAGAGACTCAGAAAAAACCCTCCCTAGTTGTTGAGTTAAAGGGGAATAGATGAAGAGAAGAACTTTCATACTGCAAGATTCTGTCAACATATTTTTTCAATAAAGTAAATAAATTGGCTCATTTGGTTGTGTTTCCTGTCTGGTCTACCTTGTTAGTCTGGCAGGGAATAAGAGGTCTGAGAGAACTCAGAAAGGGAGTTTGACTTCAGGAGTTTAGGACAAAAGTTGGAATTTTAATTTATTATAGCCTTATTGTCAAAAGGATTACTTCATGTAGCTCTATTTAGTTGTAATCAAGATATAGATTATATTTATAGCTAATGAGTAGAATAATGCTACTAGCCACATCTGTTACTTGGAGAAACACAACTCCAAATAAGAATTAATCCCATTTTCTTCTTCTTCTTCTTCTTCTTCTTCTTCTTCTTCTTCTTTTTCTTCTTCTTCTTCTTCTTCTTCTTCTTCTTCTTCTTCTTCTTCTTCTTCTTCTTCTTCTTCTTCTTCTTCTTCTTCTTCTTCTTCTTCTTCTTCTTCTTCTTCTCCCTCCTCCTCTATTGATTAGCCTATAGGCCATATCAAAGCACAAGGTTCAAACACATATCACCAATAAAATCCTAAATAAGAGTAGGGTAAAATGCAATAATTATAGGATAAGATACAATATAATTTAATACATAAATATGTAAAATAGAATAAAATGACATAAAATTATATTTCGGTTTCACCCTTACAATCTACCCCAATCAGTCCCACATATGCAGATCTGAACCGAACCATTTTGTTTAAGTACTGTGCTGTGTTAAATGCTATTTTCCAGTTCTGGCCAAACATAAAGTAAGTTGTTTTCATATAGGGATCCCAATGGGTCATTCGTTTGGTACATAGACCAAGGTACCTATCTTTCACCCCCTTATACAAGCAACAATCAAATAGGATGCGACCCATTTTTCGTAGAAACCAGGTGTTTTGTTTTTTTAAATACAAGCAATCCATCTTCCATTAAATAGTGTGTCATCTGGGTACAAATGTCTTATGCAATAACAATTAAAATTTACAGCCATATTCATTATTTGTCTAAATTAATACTGATGTACTTAACATATCTAATACTGCAACAATCCTCTTCTTAACTTCTTTAATTCTATGAATATTCAATTTGTTCCTTTTCTTTGATTGCAAGTGTTAACCTATTCATTTTTGCGCATTCTAATATTTTCCTAATCACATTTTCATCTGTAAGAATCTCTTCACTTTTCCAATTTTGTGCAAATACAATTCTAGCTGCAGTTATTACATGGATGATCAAATATACATTCTCTTTACTATACAGTTCTGGTAAAATTCCCAGCAAAAATATTTCAGGTTTCAAATCAATATGTTGTTTTATCATTTTCTCCAACCGCGTATGTATTTTTGTCCAGTATTTTTTGACTTCTGTGCATTTCCACCACATATGACAATACGACCAAAGTATATGGTGGCATTTCAAACATTTAGCTAATTTGTCTTTAAACATCTTTGCCAATCTTGCCGATGGAACCCAATCCAAGAGAAAGGAAGTTCTTTTACTGATCGGCTTCTGTTTGCTTTGTCTGTTTTTTTCCCCATTTAAGTTCCAAGAGCTACACTATTTAGAAAAGAAATTTTCAGTGTTCCACTCTCTATCTTAGTTCTTCAGCCAAATCAACTTCTTATCGTAGTTTTCACAGGCTCTCAAGGTTATTGCTTGTATATTTTTCCTCTTACTCTGCTATGTCTTCCCGTTTTCACTTTTGCCTCTAGATGGCCCTGTTGCTCTGCTTCTCTCTTTCTTCCTCCTTTAACTGTATATCCCAATGCAAGTTGTAAAATGCAAGAGAGAGAGAGAGAATATCCATATAATCAGTTTTATAATGTCCAGTAGTTTCAAACTTAAAAGTTAAAATACCCAGTCCGGTCTTCTAACTATGCTCTTTCCACAAGTCATTTGAGCCAATTTCTTATTTCAATAATTGCTGTAAAAGCTCTCCTCGCCACTTTCCTTCTGGAGGTGGAATAGAAAAAAAGCAACCAATTCCACTTCCCCTTTTAAGTCACACTTTCACTCCATTATTCCCTAGGGGGCTCTTTCTTCCATTGAAATTAAAAGTTCAGTCTTGGAAATCTCTCACCCAGATAGATCACACCTTTCTGTCTTCTCACTTCTTCTGGTGGCTGTCCCAGCTTCGGAGCAGTGCGCAAAGGCCACCTTCCCTGCTGTCAGTTTGGAGAGCCCTCTCCTGATCAATCAGGGGGATTGCGTTCTCCCTGAGATCAGCAGAGTGTGCTCTCTTCAGTCATTCATTGACCCTCCGAGGCAATTTAGGTCCAGTTAGGACCACCCAGCAGCTAGGATTTCAATGGTCCCACAGAGCTTCCCATGAGGCACACCGTGTCGCTGCAACGTCATCCCTGCCATCTCTATCCAAGTGTGTTTTGAACACCTGAAGAGGCACAGATATTCCCTTCTCATAAAAACTTTTCAGGTCATGAAGAGAACTGTTATTCATTTCATTTTCTAAATTTCTTAGGAAAACTAACAAATTTCATTTTTAAATGGTGTATTACAATTTCCAAGTACCATATTTTTCAGAGTATAAGACAGACAGATTAACAGAGTTGGAAGGGACCTTGTAGGTCATCTAGTCCAACCCCCCGCTCAATCAGGAGACCCTACACCATTTCTGAGAAATGGCAGTCCAATCTCTTCTTGAAAGTCTCAAGTGATGAAGCTCCCACAACTTCCGAAGGCAACTTCTGTTACATTGGTTATTGTTTATTAGTTTTTGGGGAGTTCATTATTAGTTCATTGTTCATTAGTTCATTAGTTTTGGGGGAGGAAAACAAGAAAAAAAATTCTGCCTCTGCCTACCAGGATCCATCGGTATTCATCTGGCTAGAATCCTTGCAGCAAACAGCAAGGATATGCTGGTCAGCTTCAGCATGTTATTGCAGCCTGATTCAGAATGAGTAGGTCATTCGCAGTTGGATCGACCACCCGGAATACCACCAATCAGCTGTTCCAGGCCACGGGGATCGCTACAGCCCATCACCGTCTCTGCGCATCGCATTTTTGGCCTCTGTACATTGTGTTTTTGGCCTCCATGCATTGTGGTTTTGACCTCCACACACACTGTTTTAGACCCGTTCCAGGCTGCTGGGATAACCACAGCACAGCACCGCTGATCGTCACCTCTGCGTGTTGTGTTTTCGGCCTCCATGTGATGCATTTTCAGCCTCTGCACAACACGTTTTTGGCCACTGTGTGTACGTTTTCAGTCGATTCCAGGCAGCAGGGATCCCAGGCCAAAAACGGGGCATGCGGAGGCCAAAACGTGATGCGCAGAGGCAAAAAATGTGACACACAGAGGCAGCAATCAGCGGCAATGTCCTGTGGCGATCCCTACAGCCTGGAACAGGTCTAAAACGGAGCACGTGGAGGCTGAAAATGCGATGCACAGAGCCTGAAAACAGCCAAAGGGTGGGAGCCAGCTGGCGGTCAGGGCTTCAGCAACTTTTGCTTTATAAGAAACACAGACATTTCCACCCACTTTTATCGGGGATGGGAAGTGTGTCTTTTACTCCGAAAAGTACAGTACATGTTTTCCAGATCCATTATTTTTAATCCTGATGCTGTTCAGTTCTAGCTTCCATAGAAGAACTCAGACAAACTAGAAGCAATTCAAGAATTAGCAAAGATGATACTGATAACATCAGAAATGAAGTTCTATGAAGACAGAGGGTGGAGAGAGGCTGGTTAAGAAGAGAAGCTTGAGATGAATAGGATTGAATTCTTCAGTTAGATGAACAGCAGAAGAGGGACTTTATGATCTCAAATAGGAAGACATTAAACAACAGCATTAAGGCATTTAAAATACAATTTAATTTAATGTTCCAAAATAGTCTTGCCACAATGCAACTAGATAATTGGAGGAATTGTCTTGGAACATGTTGATTTGTATTTGGTGATTTTCCAAAAGCAGGACTGTAGAGAACAGAAAAGAAAAGGGAGTAATTTTCCTGAAGATAGTGAAATAAGGATTTTCAAATGTTTCAGAGACATTTTAATAGGACAATCACTTTTGAATGTGTTTTATTCTAGACCTGAATGTCTCAGTCGGTCAAATCCTAATTCAAAGTTTGCTTTGTCTTATTAGGAAATACCTTCTATCCAGGACTTCTTGGACAACTAATTCTTTCAAAGAACTCACTCTGCCCAGGTATGTTTCCTCTGTCTCAAGTTTCTGTGGTCTCACTCTATTCAACATGCTCAAACCGTTTTTAAAATCACAATATCTGATTGCACTATCATTCACAATTCACATTACTTCCTTTAATAAATAGATAAATAAAATAAAAAGTTACCAACTTGAGATGACACGAAATGGCTCTGGAATTCATCCTGAAATAAAAGGGGTCCCAATCCATCGACTTCAAGCTTTGGGATGGCACTTTGACCCTCTTCACTGTTTCCTATTTCCTTCTCTTCCATCTCTTTGTAGGGATCACAAGGGAGAGAGAAGACATGGCTGCCAAGGGAATCCACCTACTCTGGATGCTCATTTCAGTTACTTGGATAGTCTTGGAGACAGAAGCTGATAGTTTTGAAGAATTCAAGCAGAAGCATGTAGATTATCCAGAAACAAATGCTCCAACCAATTATTGTAAACACATGATGGAGTCCAGACGTCACATCCACTTAAAATCTAACATATATATCCATCTTGCAGACAGTGATTTAAAAAAAATGTGCCCTAAGGGATATACTGGTCAATGGCGTTCTACCAATCCTCTTCCATATACTTTTTGTTTTACCTCTTCTGTTTCATTTTTTGGTTATAGTGACAGTTGTCCTATTACTGTTTATTGTTCGAAGGGTTTGCCAATTCAGTTCAGAGCAATTAACCCTTAAGATCGGTGTTGAATTGATCAAGGCCCTTTTCTTGTCGGTGTTCTGCAATAGAGAGAGGGGTAGACTGGGAACTGTGTTCTGCTGTATTATTGCCTTAAAGCCAACCTGATATTTTTTGGAGAATTATATTTCCATTATTTTGGGTTTCCCACTGCTTTGTCACTGGCTACCTTCCTTTTATAATTAATGCATTTTAATCACCCCATTGATAGAGAAAGGGTTGTCAGCCCTAATAAAAATTAACTGCACCTGAAGGCTAAAACTACTGTATTGAAGTTAGCTGTAATAAAAGAATTTTGCAAATCTGATTGTGCTGTAGCTCATTCATTGTTCTACATTGCAGCTTGTGCAATTTGAACTTGTTCTTTATTATCTAGTTATATGATGTGACTGATCCTTTAATGCATGGGTAATGGAAATTGCCCCATGAATATAATACAATAAATCTGTCTTTCAGCATTCTGTTATATTATCTTCAGTCATTTTATAGACAAATCTTGGACCTGATCATACAGAGGGGGAGGGCTAGTAAGAGAGAGGAGGGCTGACCCTGAAGGAGAAGGAGCAGTGTTCCAATATCTCAGGGGTTGCCACAAAGAAGAGGGAGTCAAACTATTCTCCAAAGCACCTGAGGGTAGGACAAGAAGCAATGGATGGAAACTAAACAAGGAGAGAAGCAACTTAGACCTAAGGAGAAATTTCCTGACAGTTAGAACAATTAACTGTCTTTGTGTTCATGGTGAGGCCTTCTCCATCACTGTATTAAAGGTACAAATAGTTTGAACTTGTGCAAGATGAGAGAACACTGCAAAGATTGTCCAATGGAATTCCATTAAATGGTGGGCTATCAGCTTAAAGAAAGAACTAGGCAACTTGTGACATTTGTGGTTTGGAGATATATAACTCCAGAATCAGAACTGAACTGATTTGGAAAGAAAAGATGCAAATGCATTTGGTATGCTTGAAGAGGTAAGACTGTTAGGGTTCTGCGCATGCGCAGAGGGCAAAAGAACGCAAATGTTGCCCTTACAAACGAGGGAAAATTCAAAAATGTAAGTTTTGCTTTCATTCAGAAGTAACAAAAAAGGTTAGACAAGAGGTTATGCAGTTTCCATATAAGTCCGTCCAGAGAGCCTCGGCCAGCCTAATTCTAGCGCTGAACGGAATCCGGGGGGGAGGGGGGGAGTCACCACAACCAATAGACTTGGAAGTGAAGAAAGCATGTATTTCTGTCCAATCACAACTGAATTAAACTGCTGAGTTTTCCATTGTTTTCCGCCCAACAATTGTATAAAATTGAAGCGGAAGCTGCAGGCTGCGCACACGTCTATTCATAAATCTATGCAACCAGATGGTTAGGCCAAAGGGCCTCATGGGTAACGTAGTTCTAGCTCTAGCTGGGCCAGGGTGAATCTCCTCCGCATCCTCCAGGTCGAAGTAGTTTGGCGGTGCCTTCCCTGCCCAGCCTGGGGCTCCTTCCCCACGCAGCCGCGGAGCCCTCCCGTCCCTGCCTTGCATCCCGCCGTGGCTCCCTGCGCAACTCCCTCGCAGCCCTCCGCGCCCATTGCCCCTCCCTCCCTCGCTCCTCATGATGCGGGCTGGCGTGGGGGGGGGTGCCCGCCGCTCTGCCCTTTGCTCGTGGGCGGGGGCGACTCTGCTCATCCCGTGGGAGGAGCCTGCCTCTCCGCCTCCTCCCTGAGTGCACGCGCTGGGGGGGTCGTTCCAGGCGGGGAAATTCACCTGACCCCCCCACCTACCATTTTATCAGCAGGGCTTTCACCCAACTTCACTCGCCAGTGCGGCCGCTGCCACCACTGTTGCCACCGCCGCCAGTACAGCTTGTTTCTGCGCACGTGCGGTCATCTTTCCCTTTACCCTTCTCTTCCTCTCCTCCTCCTCCCCCAGTTCGCGGACTTCAACTGCCGGGCATCGTCCGCACGGCACGGTTCAAGAAACCCCACTGCGCCCCGTTCCTCTTTTTCTCTCGTTCACGCTTCACAACTACTTTAAGGTGACCAGATGTCCCGCTGTTTCGGCATTCTTTCCAAAAAAGCGTGACTTTTTGGAAACAATGCGGGACGCGGGACACGGGACACACGCTTGAAAAGCGTGTCTATCCTGCCAAAAGTGGGACGTCTGGTCACCTTAAGCTTAACCAGCCTCAGAATAGACCTGGGGCAAGAGACTCAGAATAAACCTTCCCTTTGGGATGGCCTTTTGAAACATCTCCACTGTTTCATATTTTTCATTGGCTTGGATAGTCTTGGAGACAGAAGCTGAAGAGGAACTTTATGATCTCAAATGGGAATTTTTGAAAAGTTCAAAAGGGAGGATATGGATTATCCAAAAACCATTCCAAATGATTCCAAATGTCAACTACTGTAATTCCAAATGTCAACTACTGTAAATACATGATAAAGTCCAGAAACCTGAACTCCTTCAAACACCATGTATTTATCCATATCTCAGAAAATTTGCCCTCCTGGTCTTACTGGTTCATTTACAACTCAATATCCTCTTCCAATTACTTTTTGTGTCTATTATGGTAAATATATTAGTAGTGCTAAAACTCGGAGTAACATGTTTTGTCAGGACGGATTGCCCGTTGAATATAGCAGAATGGGTTCTTGATAGAACCAGACATTGATTTGATGATGTCTTGTCAACATTATGTAAAAGAGCGAGAAGTAGACTGGGAATTACACTTTGCTGAATCACTGCCTTAGATCCCACCTGGGTCACATTATCCCTCCATTCTTTTGGGTTTCTTTCTGTATAATTTGCTCCTGGCTATCTTCCTCTTATGATTAATGCATTTACAATTGCCCTATTTCAGGAGACAGATCTATCCACCCTAATGAGTAGACCAGTCTAGGAAGTGAGCCCCAAATGAAAGCTAAAGCCCTTGTATTGAAATGGGCTGTAATAAAAGAATCTTGCAAATCTGATTGCGCTGTTCATCCTTCATTCTTTTATTTATTTATTTATTTATTTTATTTATAAGAGTTCTTATAGGCCGCCCAATCCCGTGGGACTCAGGGCGGCTTACAGCAGAGATTAGAACTACATAGTTAAAATAACATCTAAAAAACATATTACAATTTAACAACAAGCATACTTGGGGGGAATCATCTCGTCACCCCGCCTGCCGGAAGAGCCACGTTTTTACTGCCTTGCGGAAGGCCAGTAGGGTGGGGATAATCCGGATCTCTGGAGGGAGTTGGTTCCAGAGAGATGGGGCTCCCACAGAGAAGGCCCTCCCCCTTGGGCCCGCCAGCCAACATTGTTTGGCAGACGGGACCTGGAGGAGGCCCTCTCTGTGGGACCTCACTGGTCGTAGGGAGGAATGTGGCAGGATGCGGTCCCGAAGATAACCTGGCCCTGAGCCATGTAGGGCTTTAAAGGTCAAAACCAACACCTTGAATTGCGACCGGAGACTGATGGGTAGCCAATGCAGCTGGCGGAGGATAGGTGTTACGTGGGTGTATCTCGGTACACCCACCACAGCTCGCGCAGCTGCATTCTGTACCAATTGTAGTCTCCGGATGCTTTTCGAGGGTAGCCCCATGTAGAGCCCGTTACAGTAGTCAAGCCGTGAGGTGACAAGGGCATGAGTGACTGTGAGCAGAGCCTCCCTCTCCAAGTAGGGTCGCAATTGGTGCACAAGCCGGATCTGTGCAAAGGCCCCCCTAGCCACAGCTGAAAGATGTTGATCCAATTTAAGCTGTGGATCTAGGAGGACACCCAAATTGCGGACCCGTTCTGAGGGAGTCAATTTTTCTCCCCCAAGAACCAAGGAGGGACAGTTGACACAGTCCTTGGGAGGCAATATCCAGAGCCACTCAGTCTTGTCTGGGTTGAGCCTGAGTCTATTCACTCCCATCCAGACCCTTACATCGTTCAGGCAGCGGCACATTACATTAACTGCTTCACTGAACTGACACGGAGTGGAGATGTACAACTGGGTATCGTCAGCATATTGTTGATACCTCACCCCGTGTCGTCGGATGATCTCACCCAACGGTTTCATGTAAATGTTGAACAGGATGGGGGAGAGGACCGAGCCCTGTGGCACCCCGCAAACCAGGGGCCTAGGGGCTGACCTCTGCCCTCCTGTCAACACCGACTGCATCCTGTCGGAGAGAAAGGAGGAGAACCACCACAGAACAGTGCCCCCCACTCCTATCTCCCCAAGACGACGCAGAAGGATACCATGGTCGATGGTATCGAAAGCCGCTGAGAGGTCAAGTAACACCAAGATGGAGGAATGACCTCCATCTCGGGCTCGCCAGAGATCATCCATCAGAGCGACCAAAGCAGTCTCTGTACTGTAGCCGCGCCTGAAACCCGACTGAAAGGGATCAAGATAATCCGTATCCTCCAATAACCGCAGGAGTTGGAGCGACACCACTTTCTCAACAACTTTACCCACGAAGGGTAAGTTGGAGACTGGACGGAAGTTCTTTAAATCCGCTGGGTCCAGGGAAGGCTTCTTGAGGAGGGGCCTCACCACTGCAGCTTTTAAGGGCTGCGGGATGGACCCCTCTCTCAAAGATGCGATCACAACCGCCTGGAGCCAGCTGCGTGTCACCTCCCTGCTAGCCGAAACCAGC
This sequence comes from Diadophis punctatus similis, assembly GCA_023053685.1. Lineage (NCBI taxonomy): Eukaryota > Metazoa > Chordata > Lepidosauria > Squamata > Dipsadidae > Diadophis > Diadophis punctatus. The sequence continues at coordinate 2,423,115 of JALIGW010000023.1, read as the reverse complement.
CAGGAGGGACACGGGTCCAATAAACAAGTGGAGGCGCTCATCGCTCCTATGGCCTTGTCCACATCCTCAGGAGTGATAGGCTCAAACTCCTCCCAAATAACAGGACTAAGACTCGCCCCTGTCATCTCGGCCTGCCCTGTCCAAATGGAGTCCAGGTCTGTCCGAATCTGAGTGATTTTATCCACCAGGAACTGGGAAAATTCCTCAGCTCTACCCTGCAAGGGTTCTTCGCCCCCCCTTTACAAGGAGGGAGCGCGTTACCCTAAACAGGGCGGCTGGGCGGGAGTCGGCGGACGCAATAAGGGCGGAAAAATACGCGCATTTTGCCGCCCGTATTGCCACTAAGTAAGACTTAATGCAAGTTCTTAAAAGTGTCCGATCAGATTCAGCTTTACTAGCCCTCCATCGTCGCTCTAGGCGTCTCTTTAGGCGCTTCATCTCCCGGAGTTCCTCAGTAAACCAAGGAGCCCTCCTGGATCCGCTGCCACAGAGAGGCCGCAAAGGCGCAATCCGATCTAAAGCCCCCGTCGCTGCCCGATTCCAGGCAGCCACTAGGTCCTCAGATGAGTTGTGTACCAGGGATTCAGGTATTTCCCCAAGTTCCCTCTGAAATCCTTCGGATTCCATTAGGCGCCTGGGGCGGAACCACCTAATCGGTCCCGCCTCCTTGCGGTGGAGGAGTGGTGCCATAAAATCTAACCTCAGGAGGAAATGATCTGACCACGACAAGGGTACTGTGACTAAACCCCTCAGCCTCAGATCATCTCTCCACTGCCCCGAGAGAAACACAAGGTCAAGTGTGTGACCCCCCTCATGAGTCAGACCCTGAACTACTTGGGTCAGGTCCATGGTTGTCATGGAAGCCATGAACTCCTGGACTGCCTCCGAGGTTTCGCCGGAAGATGGCAGGTTGAAGTCCCCCAGCACCATCAACCTGGGGAACTCAATCGCCAGCCCGGCTATCGCCTCGAGCAGAACAGGCAGGGCCTTTGCAACGCAGCTAGGAGGCAAGTACATTAGCAAAAGGCCCACCTGTACCCCTAAGTCCAACTTCAGAAGGAGCGTCTCACACCCAACAATCTCTGGGGCAGGGATCCTCCGAGGACGAAGATTTTGGCGAGCTATAATTGCCACTCCTCCACCCCTTCCCTGAGGTCGCGGCTGATGCTGCACTGAGAACCCGTCTGGGCATATCTCGGAGAGGGGAACCCCCCCTCCTGGCCCAGCCAGGTCTCAGTAATGCATGCCAGGTCCGCCCCCTCCTCCAAGATTAGATCCCAGACCAGGGGGGCCTTGTTGTTAATCGACCTGGCGTTCAACAGCAGCAGCTTGAGCCCAGGGCCCTGACATCCCTGGTTACCAGGTACTCGGGCTGAGCTAGATGGAACCTGATCTGAGGGGCCAGAACAAGGAATCGCTTGTAAACAGCGAATTCTCGTTCCCCGAGAGCGGCCTACCCCTCTGCTCCCAGCATACCTGCCCCTCCCTGTAATGACCGTGATGCTCCCACTCTCTATCCCACCAGAGATCCCCTCCCCTCCCCCACTGGTCCTCCCAACTCCCGGCAGGCCATACACTCCATTCATACTAGGCTTGGGGTGGGGCCCGGCCCCCCCTCCGCTTCTGTTTTCACACTCAGCGGAGGGGGGAAGAACCCCTGGCCCAGGCTCCCTCTTTCCCACAAAAGCCATCTAAAAATGTTCAGTTGCACTCTATCCAATCAACCCAATACAACTCAAACACATAATCCATCCATCCAATCCCCCCCCCCCGAGGTAGGATAATGTATAAAAACAGGCAAGGGTAAAAAGCAATTAAAAAACAGCTTGCACGTATGGGGGGAACATAAATGCCGGTCTCCTAACTGGTCTGATAATAATTCTCACAGGTGTTAATCTAGCTCTTTTGTTCTTCCTCCTAAACTTTACACCAAAGTAGATAGTAATTCTTGGTGAAGCTTTTAAATTTCTCTGTGATTGTTCCCCGTTTCTCATCACAATCTTGGTGTTAATACAGTTTTTAATAAATATAGTCCCCGCAGAGGTTCCACAGATGACACAAAGTCCTCCAGTTTCACTCCGCAAGATCCTAATAGTCCCGGTAGTCCTGGACGGCCTCGTAAGGCTAGGGAAGATCTTGAACTCGGTCTCCGCTAGAGGCAGCCTCGAGGGGAAAATGGCGGTAATAGAACTGCGCCGAAAGCCCCGCTCCACATGGGGAAATGGCGCCCGAGGTCCAGATGAAAGATACCTCTCCCAGGGTGGTAGCCCGCCAGTGCAGTTAATAATGCACATAGAAAGTCCCCCAAAACGGGTCAAATTCAATTTATCCACAAGAATCTTACAATCAGGATGGGGGCAATCACACCGCCAAACTGAGAAAGAGAAAGCCACCACGATCAAAAAGGCGGCAGCTGTTTGAGCCCAAGAAGTCCCTGGAGCCTCAGACCGGATTACCCTCGGTCTGGCCAGTCGTTTTTTAAGGTTTTTAAGTTGGTACAAGCGGTCGTGGGGGTGCACGTCCTCGCACCGGCCGATGCTATCCCGTGATCTGGGGCCAGGTTGTAACTCGTTTCCCCTCAGATCACCGTCCCTCAGAATGCCGGGCAGAATACAGGACGATTCAAAAGATAGGTAATTGCCCCCCGTCTTTAACCGGCAGGCGATCTCAGCGCTCGGTCTTCTAATCCGCCTCCCTCCGGGTCCTTCTTCCTCCCATACGGTCCCTCTTGCCTTGTTTATGCTCTCCGACGCTGTACTCGCTACCATAATGGCGGCCGTACTTTTTACAGCCTGGAGCTCACACGATCCCCCCGTCCTCACGCCGGACGGATTATTTCATCCCGGGGTTCCTGGGGGATATCAAGATCTTTGTTCACCTTCTCTTAGCCCCAAAGTTGGAGAAATTGGGGTCGGGGGCTCCAGAATTCCAGGTTGGTTGGATTCGGGCGAGCGGAGCTCTGCTCTCCCGCGCCCTCTCCGTCGGAGGCTCCTCCTCCACGTGGTTTACTACGTTTTACACGTTAACCTGTGCAATTGGAACTTGTTCTTTATTATCTAGTTTATGTGGTATAATTGAACCTTTACTGCAGTGGTAATGGAAATAGCCCTGTGACTATAATACAATAATTTTTAAAGCATCAATATATTTTGTCCAATCTTTTTTTCCAGACAAACATTGGGCCTCAACATGAATGGGGAAGAGGGGATAGCATGGATGGAGGAGGGGTGGCCAAGAAATTTGATCTGAGTGAATCAGAATAAATACATTCACCTGAGACAGAATATTTCTATCATCGGGTTCTGTTTCTTCCTGTTACGAACTTATATTATTTTCATTGTCAAATATTATGAAATCCTCTGTCAACATGGAATTGGTAGCTGTGGTTTTAACTCGAATGGAACATCCCATCCATGAGGATTTCCTTCCTTCTAACCATTTGGCCTTTGCTCTTGGGGAAAATTTTGGATACTCAGAAAATTCCTGCCAGATTTCAACTCTGAAATAGTTGAAATAGACTACACAAATAGGAAAATGTTTTTTTTAATTGTTTCCTCTGACTTGCCATAGTCCTCATGGAAATGCTTGCTACATAATCTTCCCGTAATGCTTTCCATTTAGAACTAACAAGGCTAAGAATTAAAGCTTGTTGTCATTCTAAAGTCTGATCAGATACAGTCAGAAAGTTCTCTTGGTGGATAATAATACAACCCTGCTTTAATCAGCCTTCATAAATAGGAGCCCTGTAATTCCCATCTTAACAAATCATTGGATGTGTTCTCCAAAGAAGCCACCGGACAGGATTTTGGATTTTTTTTATGTAGTTGGGGAGTTCACAAAACTGGCCATGCTTTTACAATTAGGGCATCATTTGCAATTACAATTAGAGCCATGGTGGTGCAGTGGTTATAGCGAAGCATTGCAAGCTAATTCTGCCAACTGCCAGTAGTTTGATCCTGACCGGCTCAAGGTTGACTCAGCCTTCCATCCTTCTGAGGTCAGTAAAATGAGGACCCAGATTGTTGGGGGCAATAGGCTGACTCTTTAACCTGATTAGAGAGGGTTGTAAAGCTCTGTGAAGCGGTATGTGTCTATTGCTATTTTGGTTTTCTATAGGTCATGGTACAAAAACATAATGCATTATTTTGAAATCTGCGATTCAGGATAGTGGCCTTTACTAAAATGACCTCTGAATTTTTAAATCAGGTTTCGTTTCTATTAATTACCTACACAAAGGATATTTATTGGTTAACTTCCTATTTAACAATTCATTAGTTGGGCACTTTTTTCTCCCCCCTTAAATGGCCACAAAAAATTTCTATTCATTTTACTGATAAGGCCCAGGAATGGCTCCAGGCATAGAAGAGGACTACTAAGTTTGGCCGAATCAGTGTGCTGCCCTGCTCACTCGCACAAACACATAATCGTGGTTTACTACGTTTATTAATATTCCCTGCAATTCCCTACACCAAAAACTCTGAACTGTTCCAATTCAGTTCAGCCAAAAGCAGGACAATGTTAGTTCATAGAGCAATGGCCAATGAGCCTATCAGGCAAAATTAAATCCTTACCAGAAGAGGATTCACGATGCAAGAGAAGTCCAGAGTTCACAAGTCATGATCCAAAGTCAAGGCACAGTGTCAATCCAAAGCAAGGCATGAATCACAAGGACCAGGAAACAGACAGCTAGGAAATGAACATGTTGCTCCCAGCATCGTTTCCATCTGTCTTCTCTGCTAAATAGCCAGCTTCTGGTGCAGTCCATCAAGAGGGACAAGGCAAGTAATCAGACTGACCTTCACTGATCCTCTGCCCTACAGTTTTGGCTTGTTGATTGTCGCTTTTGCATAGTATGTAGATATTGTTTATATCTTTGTGTCTATTGATGACGCAGTGGCTCAACGGCTAATATGCTGAGCTTATTGATCAAAAGGTTGGCAGTTGAGCAGTTCGAATCCCTAGTGCTGCGTAACGGAGTGAGCGCCCGTTACTTGTCCTAGCTTCTGCCAACCTAGCAGTTCAAAAGCACGTTAAAATGCAAGTAGAAAAATAGGGACCACCTTTGGTGGGAAGGTAACAGTGTTCTGTGCGCCTTTTGGCATTTAGTCATGCTGGTCACATGACCATGGAGACGTCTTCAGACAGCGCTGGCTCTTTGGCTTTGAAACGGAGATGAGCACCGCCCCCTAGAGTCGGGAACGACTAGCACATATGTGTAAGGGGAACCTTTACCCTTTATTGATGATTAATTTGTCAGAGTTCCAGGCTTCCAGAAATTCCCTACGTTTTTGGCTTGATCTAGGATGGTCACAGTTTCCCAGATGAATTATGGTTAGGTCTGTCCATATGTTGTAAAATTAAGGAGTTGTCATCATGTCTTCTGACTGCTAGTTGGTGTTCATGGATATGTACTGCCAGTCTTCTGCCTGTTTGTCTTACATAGATGTTGCAGTGATTACACTTTACAACCCCTGCTTTTTCTTCTGGGGCTGCTGGGTCTTTTGGTTTACTTGGGATGTATGAGGGGCACTTTATAAATCCTTAGTAAGGCCACACTTGGAATACTGCATCCAGTTTTGGTCACCACATTACAAAAAAGATGTTGAGACTTTGGAAAAAGGAGAACAACTAAGATGATCAAGGGTCTGGAGACCAGCAGAAGGTGCTGCTAGTAGCCTTATTTTATTAGTCAGGTCATTTAACAGATTAACAGATTAACAGAGTTGGAAGGGACCTTGTAGGTCATCTAGTCCAACCCCTTGCCCAAGGAGGAAGATTCATCCTTTCTGGTATAGATATAATCAGCACAAGGAATATAATTAAATAGAGCTACACCAAGTAATCCTTTTGGCAAGAAAGTGATAAAAAAAAACAGGTAGTGTAGATTCTTGCATCAGTAGATTAAAATTCCAAACCTCCTCTAAACTCCTGAAGTCAAATAATAATATTGGCATATTTTGATTTCTGAGCTCTCCCAGACCTGTTATTCTCTGTCAGCCTTATGATATATAGAGCAGATAAGAAATACAATCAGGTAAACGAATTCTACTTTATTATATTAAAGAGAAACTTGCAAGTTAGGAAGTCCTTCTCCTCTCCCATCCCATTTTAACCCCAAAACTAGGGAGGATTTCTTCTGAGCCTCTGGGAGCTGAAGTCCACAAGTCTTAAAGTTGCCAAGGTTGGAGACCCCTGCTCTTAATTATGCAATGATTCTAAACATCCCGCAAAACAGGAGATACCTCCTTTTTCTTTTTTCTTTTTGGTTATAAATAAATTAGTAATTTTTAACTTTCTTTGCTATGCTTTCACTATCCCTGAAGCACAGTTCCTAATCTCACATATAGGCTATCATTATCATCAGTCCATGCTGATCTGTTATTCAGAATTTCAAGTTAAAAAAATTCTCTCGTGACCTGGGTCTTTTCAAACTTTTGATATAAAGGCCATCAAAGGAGGGAAATAAGAACGTTTTATTTAATTATACAAAGTTACATGTGTCTATTTAGATCTACAGGAAAGTTTTTATAAATGATGTCTGTAACAGTTGTAAAAGAAACTGGCTTTAATCTTTAACAGATTAACAGAGTTGGAAGGGACCTTGCAGGTCATCTAGTCCAACCCCCTGCCCCAGCAGGAGACCCTACATCTGCCTCTACATAGGATCGAACTCACAACCTCCTGATTGTGAGGCAAGAGCTCCACCTCTAGGCCACAGCAGCTAAAGCATCTTGCCTTCTCACACATTATTTCTGAGTGGGATCATTGTCTGTCCTTGATCAGTTAAGCAAAAGGTCGAGTAAAAATAAAATATTTTCTTTGATCACATGTTGTACCAACTATTTCTAAATAGGGATGAAAGATGACAAAGGAGTGCATTTTATTTCATTTTACAAAGGTACATGTGTCAACTTAAGTCTTCAGGAAGATTTTTATAGAAGATTTCTACAACAGATATACATGACACCACCATTATTGCTTCCATGTGTCAAATTATTTGTGAATGGCATTTTTTTGACTCTCTTCTTTAGATCACACAAAGTCTAGCAGATGAACTGATTCAGAGAAACTATTTGGGAGTAGTAGAAACCACTACTAACGAGTGTCCTAGTTTTTCCATTTCCTAAAGGATTATTCTGGGTGTCTGATCTATCTGGATAAGCACTCCTGAGCACTATTATTGCTGTTAGTTATGCAATGGAATATGTTTGTAGAGGATCATTCGCAAAGACTCAGGTTGGTTTTACTTGGAGGCTCTCAATTAATTTCATAATCTTTAGGAACATCTATAGTATAATATACTGTAGTAGTACAGCACGATCTTTAAGAAAACTGTTATATGGGCCTTGGAGGAAGGAAGGTACTTAAACTGCCTTAGTGGTGCTCAGCAGTGCAGCAGATTAGAGGGGACAAATGAATACATGAGCAGACACAGGGAAGAGAGTAAAAAGTGTGATCTTGAGAGAGATAAGGTCTAGGCAAAAGGGGTGAGATCATTTTTTTTAAGTTCAGAGCTATGAGAACTGAGGAACCTTGAGCCTCCACAAAACTTGGATTCTCCAGAAAGCCTGGGAGATTGGAGGGTACCTGTTAACCCCTCAAATGAAATTCAAAACTCAGCACCATTGTGCCAGATAGATTATATTTAGGAGGGCCTAAAGTAAATAGGAGAGTCCACTGAGTGGGCCTTTGTTGAAGCCTCATATCTATCTCTGTAGATGGAAACTGAGGACTCATTTGCCCTCTGGAAAAGTTTTTCCCAGGCTAAATAGAAGCATGGGTTGAACTGAATATTTTTTTTATTATGCTGGACAACAGTGGACAAGATGGATTGAACCAGAGACCTACTTGAAAAGGTTCCTTTGAGCAGGTTCCCATGTTTCAAACAAGCTTCAAACGGGAGGGGGGAGGGAGACCCCTAAAAATGCTATACACATTTTTGACTATTTTTTTGCTGTACAGAAAATTGAAGTGATCTTATTGACACCTGTGTTTAAGACAATGGTTCATTTCTATAATCCTTTGCGCTCTCATTTAATGTTGGCCTTTTGTTGAAAGTATAAATGAAAACACCACTTGTGCTCCTAATTCTTTAACTTTCTTCCCTAGCTTTTCATAATATCTTGCTATTGTTTTCAGATTCATTGTTGTGTCCTTGGTCTCCACCTACAGGAGAAGAAAGGGGTAGCAATCCATGGTGTTGATTACTTTATTAAGGTTTTCAGTTACATCTTTGATTTTTGCTCCAGGGAGACAACATACCTCCCAAGATTGACTGTCCTGTCTGCACATTATAATTTTGGTTCCCCTAAGAATTGAATCTCCCATCACCAATACTCACCATTTTTCCATAGGGAAGTTTAGGATACTTTTGTTATTGTTACAGAAATGCTTGTGTCTCTTTTTAGATCTTTTATAGGTGTCTGCCTGCATATTTTCTTCAGGGGGGAGGCTATGAAAGCCTTTGTTCAATTCCAGAGGGGCTTCATTAGGGTGAGCTAGGGTAGATAGTAGGGGCTTTGATCTTGGGGTTTTTTCCCCTAAAAGTGATATGTTTCCATTGGTCTTCCTCTTTAGGGTCAAGTATAGGGTCATTATTTAAGTTGTTTGTTCCTTATCCTGTTCAATTGGGTATATTGGTTTTCTTCTTTAAGTTCATATATGTGGTCTTATTTTGGGGGAATCTATTTGCTCTCTATTGTGTTTCATTTTGGTGTACTCTTGCTTTGGTTGGGGTTATATGATGGATGTTATGCCCCCCCTTGGCACCTGAATCTGTGGAGGATGACGAGCTGGAGATGGAGCTGATGAAGATCGAGGGGGAGGCTTCATTGCCTTCAGAGGAATGTGGGGAGGAGCAGTACGAGGCAGCCCAGGGCCCCTCAGGATTGGGATGGCTTGCCAGCAGGGAGGAATGGGGACAAGAGGACAAGCAGTGGAGATGAAGTGTGACAGAGCTCAGGCGATGAACAGGGACCTCCCCCTCCTGATACCCAAGCACAGAGAGTGGAGAGAAGGCAGGAACAGCATAGGCTGACCTGACGACTCAGGAGGAGACCACCCCACCCTTCTTCACAAGGCACACCTGGGGACTGAGATTTAAGGAGACGTTGTGAGGAGGGGCATTTTTCAGGAACAAACATTGAGTTTTGTGTGCCATTGTTGACATTTGGAGTTTTTTGGATTTCTTACTTGATTCCTTGCTTCCTGAAACCATTGCCTTGTTCCTCTGCTTCCTGGACATTGACTTATTCCCTTGCCCCACTGGATTTCTTGCTTTGTAGCTGTTGTGCTAACAGCATTTGCTGGACTACTTGCAGCCAGAGGCTGCAGGAAGTGTGTGTGTGTGAGAGAGCGAGGGGAGGGGGAAGTAGGGAGGGAGGGAGAGAGAGGGAGGGGGGAGAGTGCAATTTGCTTTGGGACTTGCCATACACATGGAGCATTTGGGGGAAAGTTGGTGCAATAAAGGGGCGGTTTGAACTATCAGCTGACTGTGTTGCCTCCATGCCTTGCCCTGGGTCATCATAGATGGGCCTATATACCATCTGGTGTCAAATGAATTGAAATTAAATCTGATTTCCCCAATCCCACAAACAATCCAAAACTGTAACGGCCAAGTCTGTCATATTATATGTGGCTGGGTACTAATTAACATACCTACTGTCGATCAATAAAAGGATTGCATGCTGAAAAGGAAATTGCACCCAGTAAGAGGAAACCTTTACAGACCTTTGGTGACCAAATGAAAGGGCAGACAAAAAGTTGTTTGCAGGTAATGATAAGGTGAATTGGTGGTGGCTCAGCTTGACCTTTTTCTACAAACTTTCAACTGGTAGTACATTTTTTTTCTTTATTGACTGTATAACCCCTTGCATTGGGGTAGAAGTGGGACGACTGAATGGAGCTGAGTGTTTACTGGCCGGATGCCCTTCCTGATGCCTATGCAAGGTTCACAGCAGACATTTTTTCTTTGCACCCAGAGAGAGAAATATCTGCCACTAATTAGGATCAACCTCACACTCTCCTCATTGTGAGGCGAGAGCTCTACCTCTAGGACACCATGTCACTCTTCTACTGTTTGTTCATTATGGGTGTGAAAAGCTTGGGCTGTTCTGCAGGATTGATGTAACTCATTGGGGGCAACCCCATCATCCCAATATTAGTAGAATTCAGGGGGACTGCAATGTCACCCTGAAGAGGAGGATATTTTTAAATAAAGAAATATTGAAAAACAACTCAGATATGCTGTTGCTGTTCTTTTGAGAGGTCAGAATAGGACTGAGTCACAGATTAATTGTGTTTTATCTAATGAAAGGTCAGATGATTTGAGATAAGTTTAGAAAACGGGGTATTATTTCTGGGTCATCTTTTCATTTTTCTTCTCTGATGTTTTCTTTTAAATTCAAGTATTGTGCCTGTCTGTTGACCATTTTAAGTGATGGTAAAATTAAAAAAAAATTACTGTGGAATATACTATAATTTCAGGATGATGGAAAATGATCTTACAAAACTTACAGATGTTGGAAATATTTACTGTAGTTGCTGAATGTATAATTATGTTTTTTTTAATCAAGGCTGAATGTATTTACGGTTTATATGGCTAGCCATCTCACAAAATGTGATGTTCCAAAGTGGCCAGAAATTAAAAAAAAACATTGACAATGTCCCCAGTGATAGAAAAGCAAGGACCAAATGTGGGAAGGAAAGATCCTCATGGATAGGATGTCCAATTTGGGCTTATACCACAACTGCTAACTCGAGTTTTAGAGAACACTTCAAAATATTGGAGTTGGGCAAAAATATATACATTCATAACAAGGAGGAAAACAACCCTGTGATATAAATATTTAGTTTCAGGAAGAAGAGTTATTCTGATTCACTGAGATAAAAATTCATGGCCACTTTTCTCCCCCCCCCCCATCCCTCATAAATCAATGTTATGTGTATATTGCTTTAAATGCATTGTGGATGATTACTATATAAGCAAGCAAGAGAGCATGCTCAATGTGGCTGATGGTTTATGGTTTATGGTTTATGGTTGGTGGTTGTGTTTGACGCTGTGCTCTGGATTGAAGACTCTCTGTGCTGCTTTACTGATGAGTAGATTACTTTATGACTGTGTGAAATTGCTATGAAGAGAAGAGTCTGTGATAGTATAGAATTGAGTAATAGTAGTAATCTTTGTTTGTGAGTTAAAACAAAGATAGGCAAGAAGAAGAAATTTTGCATTGACTGAATAACTGTGTATGACTTGGACTTCCTGTTTAACTTTGCTACTATTAAAGTAAAAACTATTTTGTACATATTAAAGATATTCTGTTTATTAACTGAATAGCATTCATATCAAACTGCAACACCATTACTACAACACATTTCGCTGTGTATGTGCTTAACAGCACAATAACTCCTTAACAAAAGCAATCCTAAATTGCATCAACAGAGGGATACAATCAAGATCAAGTGAGGTACTATACCACTCTGTAAATACTTAGTTAGACCACACCTGGAGTACTGCATTCAGTTTTGGTCACCAAACTATAAAAAAGATGTTGAGACCAGTGGTGAAATCCAATTTTTTTTTACTACCGGTTCTGTGGGCATGGCTTGGTGGGCATGGCTTGGTGGGCGTGGCAGGGGAAGGATACTGCAAAATCTCCATTCTCGTCGCACTCCAGGGGAAGGATACTGCAAAATCCCCATTCCCTCTCCACTCCTGGGGGAAGGATATTGCAAAATCTCTATTCCCACCCCAGTCTGGGGCCAACCAGAGGTGGTATTTGCCAGTTCTCCAAACTACTCAAAATTTCCACTACCGGTTCTTCAAACTACTCAAAATTTCTTCTACCAGTTCCCCAGAACCTGTCAGAACCTGCTGGATTTCACCCCTGGTTGAGACTCTAGAAAAATTGCAGAGGAGAACAACCAGCATGATTAGGGGACTGGAGACTAAAACATATGAAGAACGGTTACAGGAACTGGGAATGGCTAGTCTAGAGAAGAGAAGGACCAGGGGAGACATGATAGCAGTGTTCCGGTATATGAGGGGCTGCCACAGAGAGGAGGGGGTCAAGCTATTTTCCAAAGCACCTGAAGGCCAGACAACAAATAATGGATGGAAACTGATCATAAAATTTAAGATGTTAATGAGGGGGGGGGGGAGACATAAAGTTGTTTGAGATCAGGAAGAGATAGACCAAATACCAAGTTAACATTAACAAGCACTCTCTCTTATCAAACAAACACAGTCCCATCATTTCCTGACCTGGAGTTTTTATTGTTGCAGTTTATGAATGTTAGAAGTTATAAATCAATCTATATAGCAAAGGAATAAAGAGCTTTCTACATTCCAGTCTACAATGATTTGGTTAACCATTAATGCCATTTAAAAGAGAGAGAAATAACTTACATTAAAACACAAAAGAACTGTGTTAGTTAGCAAGTAGTTAGTTAGTTAGCAAGTAGTAAGTTAGTTAGTTAGCAAGTAGTTAGTAGCAAGATTTGAACCGCAGGTCAGCGGTTCAAATCTCACTGGCTCAAGGTTGACTCAGCCTTCCATCCTTCTGAGGTAGGTAAAATGAGGACCCACATTGTTGGGGGCAATATAAATATAGATTTGTTACTGGTGTAAACTGCTTAGAGAGTGCTTGCACTGTGAGGCGGTATATAAGTCTCATAAATAAATGATTAAATGAATAATAAATAAATAAATAAATAAATAAATAAATAAATAAATAAATAAATAAATAAATAAATAAATAAATAAATAAATAAATAAATAAATAAATAAATAAATAAATAAATAAATAAATAAAGTACAGCAATAGTACAAAGTCCATGTTGTATGGCCCTCACTATCAAGCATGGATATTATACACTTTCTCAAAGTGCTTTATTATCTAAATATCTTCTGTTTTCTAAACATGTCTTTTTTCCTTCATCTGTTCTCTCCAATCTCTGCATCAACTCGCCAGTTAAACAAGTCCCATTACATGTGAAGACATTTCCTTCCATTATCTATGCATGAAAGGTTGAGTCTTTCTGAAAATTAAATTAAAGGTACCTTTCAAATGCCTTAATGTCATTGTTTAATATCATCCTCTTTGGGAACATAATCATTAAGTGTTGTACCTTATGATTCTTGACAAATGTACACTGAGAGCATATGCACCAAAGACAAATTCCTTGTGTGTCCAATCACACTTGGCCAATAAAGAATTCTATTCTATTCTATTCTATTCTATTCTATTCTGTTCTGTTCTGTTCTGTTCTGTTCTGTTCTATTCTATTCTATTCTATTCTATTCTATTCTATTCTATTCTATTCTATTCTATTCTATTCTATAAAAACCTTCCTCCCTTAAAATCTGCTCATATTTTTGAAGAATTGAATCCAGTTCCTTCTGTTGTTTCTCTTCCTAATCAATCTCTCCCTTGCTCTCTTTTCAAAGAACACCAGTTCTGATCCTCTTGTGGGAAGTGCACCCCAAAGAAAACAGTGCCAGGAACCCCTGAAACAGTGCAGGAAGTAAAACAGCCTTTTCCCTTAGCAGAGTAAAAACCCCAGAGGCAAGCACTTAGAAAATGATTGCAAGTCTCGGCAAACTGCAAAAAATGCTATTACTAGAAATAATAAAGCAGATCCTGAAAATACTTAAGGAATCATGCTAAAAATAAACTCTCCAACAAACACGAAACTTCCTTTTTCCTGCCCCTGACAAGATTAACCCCCAGGATAGGAAAGACAAAAGTCCTGGGACACGATTAACCCATTAAAGCAGGAAGATAGGATCCAGGGCAATCATTTTAACTACAGGCACACAAATAAACCCATCAAGCTGCAGGAGCTTCAAAGGGGAATTAAGCATAAAAGGCTCAGATTCACCCCCCCCCAAGCTTCTTGCAAGCCAGGACGCTCCTAGCTGTGTCACTTTTTGCTTCTTGCCTTCCTACATTAAAATAATTCCACTTTCTGGCAGCTGGCTTCTGCATCCATTTCTTCTTAGCTTCTGTGGTGTGTTCCAGCTGGGAACAAACCGGGAAAATTTCTTCCAACACTCTCAATATCATTTTTCCTATTTCCTGAACTTCTTCAAGTTTGTCTGAATTCTTCTGCGGAAGTTAAAACTGAACAACACAAGGATGATTATGAGCCTAGGTGGTGCAGTGATTAGAGAGCAGTACTGCTGGCTACTTTAGCTGACTGTGATCATTTGAGTTCAGCTGTTCAAATCTCACCAGCTCAGGGTTGACTCAGCCTTCCATCCTTCCGAGGTAGGTAAAATGAGGACCCAGATTGTTGGGGGCAATGTAAAATATATACTGTACATTGCTTAATGGTGTAAACCACTTAGAGAGTGCTTGCAATATGAGGCGGTATATAAATCTCATAAAAATACAACGAATGTAGCCTCACCCATCCAGCCACCCCCACCCTTTGGCCTCTGTCTTCCAGCAATTTACCTGCTTGCAGCAAACAGGGAAGAGCTTGTTAAGACAAGCAAGTCATTAACAGCTTCCCGACCCCCAGTTGATTTGTGACATGCTAAAATGAAACTGAAACTAGCTGCAAAGAGGCAAATAGCTGGGAGAGACACACAGATTTTTATTTTCTGCTGAACTGGATGCAAGGGGGTAAGTGAATAACTATAAATGTCTGTAGAATGTTCAAATTATTAGACTTATTTTTTAAAGACTGCTTTATTATTTGATTTACTGGCTGCTTTATTATTTGCTTTGCTGGCTGTGGAATTCTGGGAGTTGAAGTCCACAAGTCTTAAAGCTGCCCGGAGTCCCCTGGGAGTTGGGTGGCATATAAATCCATTTAAATAAATAAATAAATAAATAAATAAATAAAGTTGCCAAGGTTGGAGACCCCTGTTCAGACAACTAGACAACTTAACAAAATATAGAAGCTTTTTAAAATAAATGCTTGCTCTGAAGATGCTCAGTGCTATTGTATCTTCTTTAAAATAATAGAGAATAATGTATACCTCCAGAAATTTTAATTAATTTTAACAGCACTGTACAAGTATAGTCTGAATGTAACAGTGTCCCGTTTAGTATTAGAGTTAAATCCTGACTTACCTTGGAGTAGATCCATTTAAATAATTGGGAGGAGTTAGTGTGACTACATTTAAGAAAACTTTCTGGCATAATGTACATTTCTCCAATTCTTTGCTATTTCTATGGGTCAGGCACACATGTACAGAAATACACAACAGACAGTGTATATCATCTGTGCTGTTTGTTGTTTGCTGTTTGCTGTTTGGCAAATTGCTTGGAGGCAGAGGCCTTTTTTCCTTGTTTTCCTCCCCCAAAACTAAGGTGCGTCTTATACTCCGAAAAATACGGTAGTTTCTCTTGAATTCAGTCCACTATTCTAATTGTGTATCTAATGACCAGAATTTCCTAGGTATTTATTTTCTTGAGGGTATTTCCTCCACTAAGTTTGGACTTTTAAGGTGGTTTTTATTTTGTGCTCTCTTGGTGTATTCACTTTGAACCCTTTTCTTGAATAATATAGTCCATGTTTGTCTGAGGTTCTTCACCCTTTCATTCCTCTTAAACATTTTCCTCTTCCATCTTAAGATTTGTGGCCTTCAACTGCCATGCTGGCTGGGGAATTCTGGGAATTAAAGTCCACACATCTTAAAGTTACCAAGTCTGAAAAACCCTGGGTTACACTATGAGCTAGGGATCTTGATCTATGTCCAGTATTTTAAGGACAAGAAAAAGCGTAAGAAACAAATTTATAGAACTGAGATCTGAAATGGGACTAATATAAGGAATGGTTGTAGAGTGGGGGTGTTGGAATACGTGTGTGAATGTATTTTGTATTGCAACAACTACAGAAGTATTCAGCCAGTAGATGGCAGTGTTTGTAAATTTGCTATATATAATCTATATAGATATACATGATATGTAGTCTATGGTCCTTTTGTCCTGAGGAGAGTTTCCTGTTACAGTTAAATGTTGCGCCTTAACAGGTTAAGGCGCAAAATGACTATACACTTTGTTTGATCTGTAGGGCTATATATAAGCGCAATTTCCAACAATGATCTACCCAGAGATTTTTCTGGCTGTATCTGATCAGACTTGAGAATGACAACAAGCTTTAATTCTTAGCCTTGTTAGTCCTCAATGGACAGCATCATGGGAAGATTATGTGCCGAGCATTTCCATGAGGACTCTGGCAAATCAGAGTAAAGATGTCACAACTTCATTTTTGGAAAACAAAGCATTTTCCTATTTGTGTAGTTGTACCTTTTCAAGAACAAAGCAAGATTATGGAGCCTTAAAATCTGGCAGGAATTTTCAGAGCATCTGAAATTTCTCCTCAGAACAAAAGCCAAATGGTTAGCAGGAAGGAAAATCCTTATTGAAGGGATGCTCCGTTTGAGTTTAAACCACAGTTTAAAGAGGATTTCACAATATCAGACAGTGGAAAAAATATAAGTTTGTAACAAGAAGGAAAACAACCCCAATGAAGAAATATTCAGTCTGGGATGGTGAATATATTTATTCTGATTCACTCAGATCAAAGTTCTTGGCACCCCTCCTCCAACCTTGCTATTGCCTCTTCCCCATTCATGATAAGACCCAACAGTTGTCTGAAAACAGATGGAACAAAATATAATAGGATGCTTAAAGAAGGATTTATTGCACGATAGGGGATATTTCCTTTACTCTTCAATAAAGGTTCAATCACATGACTTAAACTGCATAATAAAGAACAAGTTCCAACTGCACAGGTTACTGTGGAGAAGAATGAAGAAGGAACAGCACAACGGGACTTGCAATAAGAGACGTCTAGAGCGATGCTGGAGAACCAGTAAGTCTGAATCTGACCGAACACTTCTAAGAGCCTTTATTAGGACTTCTCTAGTGGCGATACGGGTGGCAAAATGTTCTCATTTTTCCACTCTAATTGCATCCGCGGATTTGCACCCAGCCGCCCTGCTTAAGGTAACTCGTTCCCTCCTTAACATAGAGGGAAAGGAAGAACCTTTATAGGGTAGAGCTGAGGAATTTGTACAGTTTCTGTCGGATAAAGTCGCTCAGATTCGGATGGACCTGGACTCTGATTGGCCAATTCAGGCTGAGATGACAGGGGCAGATCTTAGTCCTATTATATGGGAGGAATTTGAGCCCGCGACCCCTGAAGAAGTGGACAAGGCTATTGGAGCCTTGTTTATTGGACCTGTGCCCCTCCTGGCTGGTTTCCTCCAGCAGGGAGGTGACACGAGGCTGGCTCCAGGTTTTGATTAATACCTCGAGAGAGGGGTCTCTCCTGCAGCCATTGAAGGTTGCGGTGGTTAGACCCCTCCTCAAGAAGCCTTCCCTGGATCAAGCAGAATTTAAGAATTTCCATCCAGTCTCAAACCTACCCTTTGTGGGTAAGGTTGTTGAGAAAGTGGTGGAGCTCCAGCTCCAATGGTTGTTGGAGGAAACGGATTATCTACAGTAGACCCTTTTCAATCAGGTTTCAGGCCTGGCTACAGTACGAAACTGCTTTGGTCGTGCTGATCGATGATCTCTGGTGAGCCCGAGATGGGGGTTTTTCCTCCATCTTGGTGCTACTTGACCTCTCAGCTGCTTTCGATACTGTTGACCACGGTATCCTTCTGTGTCGTCTAAGTGAGTTGGGAATGGGCGGCACCATTTTACGTGGTTCTCCTCCTATCTCTCTTGCCGGTCACAGTAGGTGTTGGCAGGGGGACAGAGATCAACCCCTAGGCCCCTCGTTTGTGGGGTGCCTCAGGGCTCGGTCCTCTCTCCCCTCTTATTTAACATCTACATGAAACCGCTGGGTGAGATCATTTGAGGGCATGGGGTGAGGTTTCAGCAATATGCTGACGATACCCAATTATACATCTCCACCCCATGTCAATTCAGTGAAGTGGTGGACGTGATGGGTCGGTGCCTGGACGATGTAAGGGTCTGGATGGGAGTCAACAGGCTCAAACTTAACCCAGACAAGACAGAGTGGATGTGGATATTGCCTGAAGGACCATGTAGATCGTCCCTCTGTGGTTCTGGGGGGAGAAAATTAAATCCCCTCAGAACGAGTTTGCAATTTGGGTGTCCTCCTAGACCCGCAGCTGAGCTTAGATCAACATTTAACAGCTGCAGCTAGGGGGACCTTTGCACAGGTTCACCTAGTGCACCAATTGCGGCCCTACTTGGATCAAGAGGCTCTACTCATGGTCACTCATGCCCTTATCACCTCACGGCTTGATTACTGCAATGCGCTCTACATGGGGCTACCCTTGAAGAGTGTTCGGAGACTGCAGTTAGTCCAGAATGCAGCTGCGTGAGCTGTTGTGGGTGCTTCAAGATATACCCACAGTAAGCCCATTCTTCGCCAGCTGCACTGGCTTCCGATTGGTCTCCGGATGCAATTTAAGGTGTTGGTTCTTACCTTTAAATCCCTATATGGCTCAGGACCAGTTTATCTGTGTGACCGTCTTCTACTGCATTCCTCCCAATGACCAGTGAGATCGCACAGGGTTGGCCTTCTCCAGGTCCCATCAGCTAGACAATGTTGGCTGGCGGGTCCGCGGGGGAGGGCCTTCTCTGTAGCAGCTCCAACTCTTTGGAACCAACTACCTCCCGAGATCCATACTACCCCCACCTTACTGGTCTTCCGGAAAGCGGTTAAGACCTGGTTTTTCCGGCAGGCCTGGGGCCAATGACCCTAAGATGTGGTCTTGTTAGATCGGCTCACGTATGCATGTGTGAGTGAAAGTTCTTTTTTAAAATATTGATAGTATTTTAACATGTTTTTTAAATTGCTTTTATTGCTTATATGTTTCTATACCTGCTTTTAGCCGCCCAGAGTCCCCTGGGAGTTGGACGGCATAGAAATTTTAATAAATAAATAAATAAAATAAATAAATCTCTGCGTGACCGTCTTCTACCGCATTCCTCCCAATGACCAGTGAGATCGCACAGGGTCGGCCTTCTCCAGGTCCCGTCAGCTAGACAATGTCAGCGGGCGGGCCCGCGGGGCAGGGCCTTCTCTGTAGCTATTTCGACTCTTTGGAACCAACTACCTCCCGAGATCCGTATTACCGCCACCTTACTGGTCTTCCGGAAAGCCGTTAAGACCTGGCTTTTCCGGCAGGCCTGAGACCAATGACTCCTCTGCGAGGTCTTTTTAGATCGGCCCATGTACGGATGTGTGATTGAAAGATCTCTTTTAGATATGGATTGTATTTTAATATGTTTTTAAATTGTTTTTCTTATTTGATTATATGTTTTTGCTTGTTGTTAGCCGCCCAGAGTTGGGCGGCATAGAAATTTTATTATTAAATTAAATTAAATTAAATGATCTTTTCTTACAGCCCATGTCAATACAGGAGCTTTAGCCTTCATTTGGTGATCACTTCCATGACTGGTCTACTTATTAGGTCTGATAGAACTCTCTCCCAAAATAGGCAATTGAAAATTCATTAATCATTATTCATAAAGGGAAAAGGGCAAGAAACAAAGAAGGCAGAAAGAAACCCCCAAAGAATGGAAGGGAAATGTGACCCTCTGAAAACTACCAGGTTGGATCTAATGCAGTGATTCAGCAAAGTATAATTCCTGGTCTACCTCTCACTTTGTTGGATAATTTTATCAAGAGAAATCAATCAATGGAGCCATAATTACTGTCAATTCAATGGGCAATCCATTTTGACAAAATGTTGAAATCCTGTGAGTAAAACTTACACCAGAATACCCACCAATAACAAAACAAAGAGTAAATGGAAAAGTATCGGCAGATATCCATGGACCAGTATATCCCTTAGGGCAAATCTTTTTTAAATGATTTTCTGGGACATGAATAAATGTATTAACTCTTATGTCCGTCATGTTTCTGGACTTCATAATGTATTCACAGTAGTTGACACCTTTTGGAGGGATGGTCCTTGGATAATCTACATGCTTCCATTTGAATTCTTCAAAACTGTCAGCTTCTGTCTCCAAGACTATCCAAGCAAATGAAAAGAGCATCCAGAGTAAGTGGATTCCCTTTGCTGTCATGGCTTCTTTCTCCCTTGTGGCTCCAATGAAAAGATGGGAGAAAAGGAAATATGAAACAATGAACACTGTCAATATGCCATCCCAAAGCTTGGAAGTGATGGGATGGGACACCTTTTCTTTCAGGATGTATTCCAGAGCCATTCTGTGTCATTTCAATTTGGTAACTTTTTATTTTATTTATTTATTAAAGGAGAAAATGGCAGTTATGAATGGCAGTGCAATCAAATAGTGTGATAAAAAGAAAGAAAGGCATTGAGCATGCTGAAAATCTTGAGGTAGAGTAAACATACCTGGACAGAGTAATACCTCTGAAAGAATTAGTTGTAGAAGAAATCCTGGATAGCAGATATTTCCTAATAAAACAAAGCAAAATTTGAATTAGGATTTGGCCCCTGAGACATTTAGGCCCAAAGAGAAAACTCATATTCCAAAGTGATTGTCCTGTTAAAATGGCTGTGAAATATCTGAACACCCTTCTTTCATTATCTTAATTTGGCTCCCTTTTTCTAAACATCTATATTTTTTTCTTTCATCTCCTATCTACCATCCTTTTCAGTGCAGGACTCATCATGTTCCAAGACAATTCCTTCCATTATCCATTTGCATTGTGGTAAGACTATTTATTAACATTAAATTAAAAGTTTTTTTAATAAAAATTTCTTTTATTTGAACAAACATTAAAAACATTGAACACAGTGTGACCACCCTGTTTGGTCATTTCTTTACATAATATTTACATAACAACAAATATAATTACTTGGGGGTTCTCCTAGACCAGTGATGGCGAACCTATGGCACGGGTGCCACAGGTGGCACGCGGAGCCATATCTGCTGGCACGCAAGCTATTGCCCTAGCTCAGCTCCAGTGCACGTGTGATTGCCCGCCAGCTGATTTTTGGCTCGTGCGGAGGCTCTGGGAGGGCGATTTCGGCCTCCGGAGGGCCTCCAGGATGGTGGGGGGAGTGTTTTTGCCCTCCCCAAGCTCCAAGAAAGCCTCTGGAGCCTGGGGAGGGCAAAAAATGGGCCCACCGGGCCCACTGGAAGTCGGGAAATGGGGGAGTGGGGGGGGTCACTCACGCATGTGCAGGAGGGTGGGGCAAGTGGGGAGCTTTGAATTATGGGTGTGGGCACGCACATGCGTGCAATAGTGCGTACACGCACTATTTTGGCACCCAAGGAAAAAAAGGTTCGCCATCACTGTCCTAGACCCACAGCTATAATTGGACTATCATCTTACTGCTGTGGCTAGGGGGGCCTTTGCACAGGTTCGCCTGGTGCACCAGTTGCGGCCATACTTGGAGAAGGAGGCTCTACTCATGGTCACTCATGCCCTTGTCACCTCCCGCTTGGACTACTGCAATGCGCTCTACATGGGGCTACCCTTGAAGAGTATTCTGAGACTTCAGTTGGTGCAAAATGCGGCTGTGCGTGCTGTGGTGGGTGTACCAAGGTACACCCATGTGACACCTATACTCCTCCAGCTGCATTGGTTGCCCATAGGTCTCTGGGTCCAATTCAAGGTGTTGATCATCATCTTTAAAGCCCTTCATGGCTTAGGACCAGGCTACCTCCGGGACCGCATTCTGCCTCATACTTCCCTCCGACCGGTTAGGGCCCACAGAGTTGGCCTCCTCCAGGTCCCGTCAGCCAAGCAATGCCGGCTGGCGGGCCCCAGGGGGAGGGTCTTCTCTGTGGCGGGTCCCGCGCTCTGAAACCAACTTCCCCCAGAGACCCAAACCATCCCCACCCTGCTGGCTTTCCGAAAAGGCGTAAAGACATGGCTTTTCCTGCAGGCAGGGGATAGAGCCGAATTCCAGCCAAGCTCTCCCCCGGGTATGTCTGATGATTTTAATTACTGTATTTTTAATTTTTATATTTGGTTTTAGTAATTTATTGTTGGTTATTCTTGTATTTCTCTTGCTGTACGCCGCCCTGAGTCCCTTGGGAGTTGGGCAGCATATAAGAAAACCAAAATAAATAAATAAATAAATAATTACTGCGCATCATACATTGCTATTTTGGTCTTACATATATATCCCTTATTGTTAATTATTTACATATCTAAACCTTATCTAATTTCCATTCTTCAGATCCTTAATCTCTACTTCTCAGATTTCTTTTTCTCCTTTCTATCCATTGACACAGTTTGTCCAATATTTCAAAGTATTCTGTCTCACCCTTGTTTTTAATCTCTAATGTTAGTCTGTCAATTTCTGCACATGTCAATATTTTTTTTTAAATTTCTTCTTCTGGTGGGGTTTCTTCATTTTTCCATATTGCACGTAGATCAATCTTGCTGAAGTTATTATATGTATGCCTACCAGATTGGGCAAAATATTATCAAGCCGCCGTGCTAACAAGCGCGAGGAAACGGATAAATTTAATAAATAAGAGGGTATTAATATTGGAAGGACATGATATGTAAGTAAGGTGGCACGCATTTCTATGGGATGGCAAACATAAAGCTCACCAGTACTTCCAAAGGCATCACGTTAGACAAGCTATTTTTGCAGTATGGATAAAAGTTAAACAACAGGTTTACAGGGAAATTCTGGTTTGGTTTTCAACCTTAGATCACTGGTGCATCCAAAGTTCATGAATCTGGGGAAATTAATCACGTACAAAGATATTTTAAATGAAGAAGGGGATATAAAGTCTAGGAAAGAGCTACAAGAGGAAGGAATTGATTTGGAATGGTGGGCATATTTGCAGATCAAATCACGATATTTAAGAGATATAAAAGAATGCAGTATTAAGATGGAACTAATGGTGATAGATAAAATCTTGCTAAAACCAGAGGAAAGGGTGATAAAGAAAATCTATCAATATTTATTAGAATACAAAATGGCAGAAGAACAAGTTAAAGAAACAATGGTCATCTGGGCTCAAAATTTTGGATTTAATATCAATCTGGACAAATGGCAAGAATTGTGGGAGATGAACAGAAAACTAACTTTGGCCAGGGCCTATAAAGAAAATTTATATAAAATGTTTTACAGGTGGCACCTCCCGCCAATGAGATTAGCAAAAATGGACAGGAAACTCTGAGCACAATGTTGGAAATGTAAAATAGCTAAAGGTTCTTACTGTCATATGTGGTGTCTGTGAATAAAAGCAAGGAAATTTTGGCACCAGGTCAAAACATGGCTAGAAGAGATATTAAATAAAAATTTGGAGGTGAAACCAGAACTGTTTTTACTAGGAATCACAACTGAGAAATTTGATAAAGGACAGATATACCCAAATTAAAGGTCATTTTAAAATGGCTTAATGCCATGGCATAATCTCTTCCTACTTGGGATCATAAAGACCCTCCTCTTTTGGAACCTATTCATGTAATTTAATCCTATTCTTCTGAAGCTTCCCTTTTTGACCTCTCTCTCTCTCTCTCTCTCTCTCTCTCTCTCTCTCTCTCTCTCTCTCTCTCTCTCTCTCTCTCTCTCTCTCTCTCTCTCTCTCTCCATAGAACACCATTTCTGATCTTCTATCAGTTTTGCTAAAAACTGAATCTCCTCTCATTGCTCTGAGTTCTTCTGTTTAAGCTAGAACTGAACAAAATCACAACAACCTTAAATGATGGATCTGGAAATCATTTTTCATAGAAAGCACAGATCTTCCTTTCCCACAAAAACATTTGAGGTAATTAAGGAAACTGTTGATTCATTTCTAAATTTCTTAAGGAAAATAAGAAAATACATTCCTAAATGGTGTGCTACAGTCTCCAACAAGTTTGACACTCATTATTTGATTCTAGATACAACATTTATTATCCTTTAATTGTTCAGTTTTAACTTCCACAGAAGAACTCAAAGAAACTAGAAGAGATTCAGGGAATAGAAACAAAAATTATATTGAGAGGAACAGAACTGAAGTTCTTTGAAGAGAGAACAGGGGGGAGTTTGATTAGGAAGAGAAACTTCAGAAGGAACTGGATTGAATTCTTCACAAATATGAGCAGATTTTATGGGAGCAAGGTTTTTACGTTACGAAAGAGGGAGATATTAAACAATGGCTTTAAGGTATTAGAAAATAATTTAAGAAATTATACTACTACTGGAAGGAATTGTGTTGGAACAACATGGGAATTGTTACCTGGGTGTTTGAAGAAGAAATTGGAGAGAACAGATGAAGGATAAAAGACATGATTAGAAAAGGAAAGAAATTTAGATAATCATTCAAACTGGATTGTGAATGCCATTTAATATGGTTTTTGTATTATTGTACTTGCTAACTAACATAGCTATTTTCTATTTTAATTTGACTTATCTTTGTCTTTTAAATGATGTTAATGGTTAACCAAACAATTGCAGATTGGAATGTACAAAGCTCTTTATTCCTTTGCTATATGGATTGACATTCCATACAGTAACATACAGTATGGATTGACAACATTCATAAATTGCAAAATAAATGCTCTTCAAGTGCTATGGTGTATTGTGAAAAGATAATGAAGCCCAGGGAATCCATGTCTCAGACTCTGATTTAAAACGTATTTGCCCTAAGGGACATACTGGGGAATGGGTCTCAAATAATGCTGTTTCATATACTTTATGGACAAAGCTTTGGATTTATTTTAATGATGTACATGGCAATAAAAAGATTGCAGTCATACTAGCTCAGGAATGGGAGTTGAAGTCCACAAGTCTTAAACTTGCCAAGGGGGTGCAAGGGTCTTCAAACTTGTGGACTTCAACTCCTAGAATTCCTCCTCCATGTGGCAACCTTAAAAAAAACCCTTAAAAAAAACCTTCTAACCTGTTGGCTTTCTTCGGACGGCAGCAGTGGCTCCTCAGGTGCCTCGGGAGCAGGCTTCAAGTGGTGGTGGTGGGGGGTTTGGGCAGTAGCGGAGGTGGCAGCTTGCTTCGGGTAGTGGCGGGGATGCCGGCTGGGGCAGCGGGGACAGCGGTGTAGGCGGGAACGGCGGCATGGACAGCGGTGGGGGCGGGGACAGCAGGGACGGCGACGGCAGCGGAAACGGCGGCAGCGGGACAGCGGGGACAGCAGGGACGGCAGTGGCATGAAAGCAGGGATGGTGACAGCAGCGGAAACGGCGGCAGCGGGACAGCGGGGACAGCGGGGACAGCAAAAACAGCAGCGGCGGGACAGCGGGGACAGCGGGGACAGCGGGGACAGCAGAAACGGTGGCAGCGGGACAGCGGGAACAGCGGAAACGGCGGCGGTGGGACAGCAGGGACAGCGGAAATGGCGGTGGGGGCAAGCAGTGGTGGTGGCGGCGGCAGCGGCAGCAAGCAACAGCGGGGACGGGGGGGCAAGCAGCGTGGGCGCAAGCGGCGGTGGTGGCAGCAGCGGTGGCGGCGGGGACCACGGAGGCCGAAAACCTCCAAAGGGTGGGGGCTGGTGGGTGGGTAGGGCTACATTTGATGTATAAGACCCACCCAAATTTTCACCCTCTTTTGGGGGGTAAAAAGGTGCATCTTATACTCCGAAAAATACGGTATATGGCAATAAAAAAATTGCTGCCTATTGTCAGGATGGATTGCCAGTTGAATTGAATCATAGCCATCTGCTTTCCCTAGTGTGTCTCATAAGATTCCAGTGTATTCAGAATCGTCCGCAAGTTATTTTTGATTTGTCTCTTAGGTAGGAAGCCATTCTGATCCATGAGAATGAAGTCATTTAAAAATCTCTTCAATCTTCCTGCATATGAAATAATTTATCTTCCCCTAACCCCTTTTTACATAAAAAATAGGTATGGTTTCTTCTGACCCTCTTGCCCTGGCCACATTCCTGCTGTAGGCTTAGCTGCCTTTTATCTCAGTGTTTTTGGGTTGCATCTGATTGTCCTAGGTCCTAATGTCATTCTCAAATTCCACTCCATTCTCCATTTACCTTTCTCCATTCTAGAAG
Organism: Diadophis punctatus similis; assembly: GCA_023053685.1. Lineage (NCBI taxonomy): Eukaryota > Metazoa > Chordata > Lepidosauria > Squamata > Dipsadidae > Diadophis > Diadophis punctatus. The sequence continues at coordinate 2,397,217 of JALIGW010000023.1, read as the reverse complement.
GTGAATGTGGAATCTATAATAGTAAATTATGACCAATTCCTGCTTTACTGATTCATCTTCAGATGTGCTCAATGCGCCTTCTTTCTTTCTTTCTTTCTTTCTTTCTTTCTTTCTTTCTTTCTTTCTTTCTTTCTTTCTTTCTTTCTTTCTTTCTTTCTTTCCTTCTTTCTTTCTTTCTTTCTTTCTTTTTAAATAAGTTCAGTTCTGATCTGGAGTTGTGTCTCTCCAAATCTGAAATGCTACTTCTAGCCTTGATCTAGTTTTAGCTAACAGCCTAAAATTTACGTGTCCTCCCTCTGGAATTTAACCGAATAGTCTGCACTATTCTTCTCACACCTCACAAATGTTGTCACTTCACTGCAAGGTTGCAGATCATTTCAACTTTGAAGAAGTAAAATTGCTTACCAACTACAAGCTACAGAAGATCTCTTCAGACTACAAGGATGAAAGCTTTTTCCTTGAGTGTTTTCAATGTTGGCTTATATACGGAGAGTATGGTCAGAATCACGGGAAAGAAATGGAAGGAATAATGGATTACATTGCCAAACTTCAAATGGATTAATCAACATAAAGAACTTAGGTCATTTTCTTAGGAATAGAAAGGTTTCATTTCCTTAAGAATAAAAACTTGGTATATTGGATATGCAATGTTTCTAAACATCCTGGAAGACATGATGTTCTTCCTTTTTCATCTGCCAAATTTTCACTTTCTTCCTTATGCCTTCATAGTGCCTGAAGCCCTGTTGCTAACCTCATGTCTAAGCTATCATCATCATCATCATCAGTTCATGCTGATACGATGTACAGAATTTCAAGTTTGGGAGACTTCTGGTTGTATTTCATGAAAGTATTTTAATAATGTGCATTAATATTAGAACTATATAAGTTGGATAATTACTTTGTATATAGTGTGATAATTAAATATATAAAAATATGGTTAATAGTGAAATGCTAGAATTAAATAACAGGTGATTAGATAATGAAAGAATATATTTTAATGTAAAAATGTGTATGAATAGTAGAATTTTATGGATTGGAGGATTGGAAAAAACATGGACAGAGGTATGAAGAAGAATTAAGTTTTAACTGGAAAATTAGAATTTGAATGATAGTATTATTAAATAAGCATAAAAATAAGTTAGAATTAAATAATGGGTGATTAGAAAATGAAATAATGTACTGTAAGAAAAATATGTGTGGTAATAGTAGGGAGCGAAAAAGAAATGTTATTATCATGTCTATTATAATATGCATATATCAATATATTAAGATAAAGGAGAGAGTAAGAAAAAGTTTTAGAAGTGAAGAGTGGTAGTAAAAGATAAGTGCATACAATATGAAAAAATGAAATGTAATGTAATTGTGTGTAATAATATTATGTTTATTTTAATTGTAATGTATGATATTCAGGTATCGCACCATTCATCCATTGATATGTATAAATAATATAAAATAAAAAACTTGGATTAAAAAGAATTTCAAGTTAAAAAATTACTTGACGATCTGGTACATTTCAAACTTTTGATATATAGGGTCCAGTGACTTCTAAATAGGCATCAAATGACACAAATAAATACATTTCATTTAATTATAGAAAGTTATGTATGTCTATTCAGGTTTTCAGAAAGATTATTATGTCTGTTATACAGGAAACTGCCATTATTGTTGTTCTCTGACAATTTATTTATTTATTTATTTGGTATTCTTATATGCCGCCCAACTCCCGAAGGACTCAGGGCAGCGTACAACAGAGAAAAATACAAGAATAAACCAATAATAAATATTAATTAAAAGCAATATAAAATTTAAAAACACCGTATAAAAAAGACATCAGCAACCATTCAACAACCATACTCAGGGGTGAGCTCGGATGGATGGCCAGCAGGGTGGGGATAATTCGGGTCTCTGGGGGAAGTTGGTTCCAGAGCGCGGGACCCGCCACAGAGAAGGCTCTCCCCCTTGGGCCCGCCAGCCGGCATTGCTTGGCCGACGGGACCTGGAGGAGGCCAACTCTGTGGGCCCTAACCGGTCGAAGGGAAGTATGAGGTAGAATGCAGTCCCGAAGATAGCCTGGTCCTAAGCCATGAAGGGCTTTAAAGATGGTGATCAACACCTTGAATTGGACCCGGAGACTGATGGGCAACCAGTGCAGCTGGCGGAGTGTCGGTGTCACGTGGGTGTACCTTGGCACACCCACCACAGCACGCGCAGCCGCATTTTGCATCAACTGAAGTCTCCGGATACTCTTCAAGGGTAGCCCCATGTAGAGCGCATTGCAGTAGTCCAAATGAGAGGTGACAAGGGCATGAGTGACCGTGAGTAGAGCCTCCTTCTCCAGGTATGGCTGCAACTGGTGCACCAGGCGAACCTGTGCAAAGGCCCCCTAGTCACAGCAGAAAGATGATGATCCAATTTTAGCTGTGGATCTAGCAGGACCCCCAAGTTGCAGGCCTGGTCCGAGGGAGTCAGTTTCGCTCCCTCAAAGACCAAGGAGGGACAGTTGTCATGGTCCTTAGGAGGCAATATCCACAGCCACAAGAATCTTGTTGGGATTAAGTCTGAGTCTGTTCCTTCCCATCCAGATCTTAACGTCGTTCAGGCACTGGCACATTACATCAACTGCCTCACTGAAGTCAGACGGGGTGGTGATGTACAGCTGGGTGTCATCAGCGTACTGATGGAAACACACCCCATGTCTGCGAATGATCTCACCCAGCGGTTTCATGTAGATGTTGAACAGGATGGGCGAGAGAACCGACCCCTTAGGCACCCCACATGATAGGGGCCTAGGGGACGATCTCTGCCCTCCTGCCAACACCGACTGCATCCTATCGGCGAGATAAGAGGAGAACCACCGCAGAACGGTGCCTCCCACTCCCAACTCGCCGAGACGATGCAGAAGGATACCATGGTCGATGGTATCGAAAGCCGCTGAGAGGTCAAGTAGCACCAGGATGGAGGAGTTCCCCCCATCCCGGGCCCGCCAGAGATCATCCATCAGAGCGACCAAGGCCGTTTCTGTACTGTAGCCGTGCCTGAAACCCGACTGATAAGGATCTAGATGATCTGTTTCATCCAGGAGCTGCAGAAGCTGAGTCGCCACCACCTTCTCCACAACTTTCCCTAAAAAAGGTAAGTTGGAGACCGGACGATAGTTCTTCAAGTCAGCTGGATCCAGGGAAGGCTTCTTCAGGAGGGGTCGCACCACCGCAGCTTTTAATGACTGCGGTACGGATCCCTCCCTCAAAGAAGCAGTGACCACCGCCTGGATCCAGCCGTGTGCCACCACCCTGCTGGCCGAGACCAGCCAGGAGGGGCACGGGTCCAATAAACAGGTGGAGGTACCCATCGCTCCCACAGCCCTGTCCACATCCTCGAGAGAAACAGGCCCAAACTCTTCCCATAGTGGTGGACTAAGACTTGCCCCTGTCACCTCTATGGACTCTGCCCTGCCAGAGTCCAGGTTCGACCGAATCTGAGCGACTTTATCCGACAGAAACTCAGCGAATTCCTCAGCTCTGCCTTGTAAGTGTTCCTCGCTCCCCCCTTTTGCAAGGAGGGAGCAAGTCACCCTAAACAAGGAGGCTGGACGAGAATCTGCGGACGCAATAAGAGTGGAAAAATAGGATCGTTTTGCCGCCCTTATCGCCACTAAATAAGATCTGATGAAAATTCTTAATAGTGTTTGGTCAGATTCTGTTTTGCTGGCCCTCCAGCGGCGCTCCAGACGTCTCTTCTGGCGTTTCATCTCCCGGAGCTCCTCGGTAAACCAGGGAGCTTTCCGGGATCCACTGCCGCGGAGAGGTCGCTTAGGCACAATTTGGTCTAAAGCCCCTGATGCTGAGGTGTTCCAAGCGGCCACCAGGGAGTCAGCCGAATTGTGTACCAGGGTTTCAGGTATTTCCCCAAGTTCCCTCTGGAATCCTTCTGGCTCCATTCCGCCTGGGGCGGAACCACCTAGTCGGTCCCGCCTCCCTGTGGGGGAGGAATGGGGCTGCGAAATCTAACCTCAGTAGGAAATGATCTGACCATGACAGTGGGGTGATGACTATATCCCTTATCTTCAGATCATCTCTCCACTGCCCCGAAAGAAACACTAGGTCGAGCATGTGACCACCCTCATGAGTCGGACCCTGGATTACTTGGGTCAGGTCCATGGTTGTCATGGAATCCATGAACTCCTGAGCTATCCCAGAGGTTTCGCCAGCAGATGGCAAGTTGAAGTCCCCCAGCACCATAAGCCTAGGGAACTCAACTGCCAAGCCGGCTACTGCCTCGAGCAGCTCAGGCAGGGCCTTACTTACGTAGCTGGGAGGCAGGTACGTTAAGAAAAGGCCCACCTGTACCCCTAAGTCCAACTTCAGAAGGAGCGTCTCACACCCAACAATCCCCGGGGCAGGGATCCTACGAGGATGCAGATTTCCGCGCGTTATTATTGCCACTCCTCCCCCCTTCACTGGGGTCGAGAATGATGCTGCACCGAGAAGCCGGCTGGGTATATCTCGGAGAGAGCTACTCCCCCCTCCTGGCCCAGCGAGGTCTCGGTAACACAAACCAGGTCTACCCCCTCATCTGTGATTAAATCACGTATCAGGGGGGCTTTGTTGATAATTGACCTGGCGTTGAGCAGCAGCATCCTGAGCCCAGGGCCCTGAAAACCCTGGTTGCCAGGTATCCGGGTTGAGCAAGATGGAACCGGATCGGAGGGGCCGGAACAAGGGATCGCTTGCAAACAGCGAGGTCTTATTCCCCGAGAGCGGCCCACCCCTCTGCTCCCGCCATATCTGCCTCTTCCCATTATGACCGAGATGTTCCAGCTCTCGCTCCCACCAGAGACCCCCTCCCCCTCCCCGCTGGTCCCCCTCCAGGTCTGAGACATGGATTGAGTAGATTTACTGTATACTGGGTCCTTGGGCTTCATTATCTTTTCACAATACAAGATAGCCCTTGAAGCCTTTGTCATTGGATAATCTACATGTTTCTGTTTAAATTCTTCAAGACTAGAAGCTTCTGTCTCCAAGACTATCCAAGCAACTGAAAAGAGCATCCAGAGTAAGTAAGTAGATTCCCTTGTCAGCCATGGCTTCTTTCCCTCTCCCTTGCGGCCCCTAAAACCAAAAGAAGAGAAAAAGAAAGAGGATACAGTGAAGAGGGTCAAAGTGCTTTTCCAGGGCTTGGAGAAGATGGGGCGGGACCCATTTTTCCCCCTAGAAAAAAAGGATGAATTCCAGAGCCATTTCATTGGATCTATTCTTCAGATTAATCAGGGAGTTAGTGATCTTTTCATATCTGAAGATTTTTAATGTTATTTTTCTTATTAAAGGAAATGATGGGAAATATGAATAACAATACAATCAGATATTGTGATAAAAATGAAAGCATTTGAGCCTACTATGACCACAGAGGCTTGAGATACAGGAAACATACCTGGGCAGAGTGATATTTTTGACAGAATTGGTTGTTGGCAGGAATGCTGGATAGCAGATATTTCCTAATAAGACAAAGCAGAATTAGAATTAGAATTATATATTAGACTTCTTGAGACATGCAGACCCAGAATGAAACTAATATTCAAAACCGGTTGTCCTGTTGAGATGGAAAAGATGGGAGAAAAGGAAATGAGAAAGAGGGAAGATGGTCAACATGCCATCCCAAAGCTTGGAGGGGATTGGATGGGACACCTTTTCTTTCAGGATGAATTCCAGAGCCATTTTGTGTCATCTCAAGTTGGTAACATTTTATTTCATTGATTTATTAAAGGAAATAATGTGAAAGTAAGAGATTGACCTTGCAGAATAGCATGTGACCACAGAAGCTTCAGATAAAGGAAACATACCTGGACAGAATGATATCTTTGACAGAATTAATTATGGAAGAAATCTTGGATAGCAGATTATCCAAACCTAACGCGAATGCTAACACTAACATAACTTAGCTGTGCAATTAGTTGACTGAACATTACTAATAATCTACAATATACCGGTAGACATCTCTATATGTGACTTAATGAGTATAAGGGAATATGAAACATATATTTGCCTTCATTCATGAGTATAAGAGAATATGTGGGCTGAGGAAGAAGCTGACGTCAGCCTAGAATGCATCAGTTAGTAAAAATACATCCATCCATCTAAAATGGCTTCAAATGCCAAACTTCAAATAAGTTAAAAGACTTAAGAAATGATATGCCATTTTCATGGAGTTGGAAATGGCATATTTCCTTAAGAATAAAGAGTTGTTACTCTCCCTTGGAAATTTGGATAATACATAAGTTCTACATCATGCAATGTTTGTAAATCTCCTGGAAGACAGGATGTTCTTCCTTTTACATCTGCCAAATTTTAACTTTCTTCCTATGACTTCATAGTGCCCGAAGCCCTGTTCCTAACCTCAAGTCTAAGCCATCATCATCTGTCCATGCTGATCAATTCTGGAGAGTTTTAATTTGAAAAACAAAATTATTTGATGATCTGGTGCATTTCAAACTTTTGATTTAAGGGGTCCAAAGATTTCTAAATAGGCATCAAGTGAGACAAATGAGTACATTTTATTTAATTATACAAAATTATATGTATCCATTTAGGTTTTCAGGAAGATTTTTGTGGTAGTAGGAGCCCCTAATTGTGAATCTTCTAGTTCTTCCATTTTTTGAAGGATTGATAGATTGGAATTTTCCTACCAAGAGGCGATCTTTGGATCTTGCTTCCTCGAAGTCATTCGTATTTAGGATATAAAACCGAGATTCAAATCTAATTAACAAAATATTTATTTCAGTACAAAAGTAACAAAAATAAACCCTTAATAAACTACATTTTTCTCAGCTAATGGATTCACGTCTGCCTTCCGGCAGGCATCAAAGAAGAAAAGGAAGTGGGAGTTGACAAAACACCTGGAATGCACGCATGTGCAGTAAAACATATCACATGTCTGCTTGATTATAAATACAGTAAACCTTAGAAAACAGTAGAGTTGCACAACTGGCAATTATTCACATCGTGACAGACTTATCTTTCTGTCTTTTAAATGATGTTAATGGTTAACCAAACCATTGCAGAGTGGAACGTAGAAAGCTCTTTATTCCTTTGCTATATGGATTGACATTCCATACAGTAACATACAGTATGGATTGACAACATTCATAAATTGCAAAAATAAATGCTCTTTTCATTTGCTTGGATAGTCTTGGAGACAGAAGCTGCCAGTTTTGAAGAATTTAACAGGAAGCATGTAGAGGCTTCAAGTGCTATGGTGTATTGTGAAAAGATAATGAATCTCAGGGACCCATATAAATCCATGTCTCAGACTCTGATTTAAAACGTATTTGACCTAAGGGACATATTGGGGAATGGGTCTCAAATAATGCTGTTTCATATACTTTATGTACAAAGCTTTGGATTTATTTTAATGATGTACCGTATTTTTGGAGTATAGGACACACCGGAATATAGGATGCACCTAGATTTTAGAGGAGGAAAACAAGGAAAAAAGTATTCTGAACCAAATGGTGTAGTAATATATTATTTAATAAAATACCAGTGTAGCAGAATACTTTTTACAACCATGTACACTTTTTACAACCATGTACACTTTTTACAAACCTCAAACTTGACAGCTTTAAGCCTTGTGGACTTCAACTCCCAGAATTCCTCCTCCAGTCATGCTAGCTCAGGAATGGGAGTTGAAGTCCACAAGTCTTAAAGCTGTCAAGTTTGAAGTTTGTAAAAAGTGTACATGGTTGTAAGAAGTCTTGCCAAGTTTGAAGACCCTTGCACCCCTAACCCCTAACCCAGGGGTCTTCAAACTTGACAGCTTTAAGACTTGTGGATTTCAACTCCAATTCCTGAGCTAGCATGACTGGAGGAGGAATTCTGGGAGTTGAAGTCCACAAGTTTGAAGACCCTTGCACCCCCTTGGCAAGTTTAAGCCTTGTGGACTTCAACTCCCAGAATTACTCCTCCAGTCATACTAGCTCAGGAATGGGAGTTGAAGTCCACAAGTCTTAAACTTGCCAAGGGGGTGCAAGGGTCTTCAAACTTGTGGACTTCAACTCCTAGAATTCCTCCTCCACTTGACAACCTTAAAAAAACCCTTTAAAAAACCCTTAAAAAAAAGGTCTAACCTGTCGGCCTTCTTCGGACGGTAGCAGCGGCTCCTCAGGTGCCTCGGGAGCAGGCATCAAGCGGTGGGGGGTTTTGGGGCAGTAGCCCAAATTTCAAGTTTGGGAGACTTCCGGTTGTATTTCATAAAAGTATTTTAATAATGTGCATTAATATTAGAACTATATAAGTTGGATAATTACTTTGTATATAGTGTGATAATTAAATATATAAAAATATGGTTAATAGTGAAATGCTAGAATTAAATAACAGGTGATTAGATAATGAAAGAATATATTTTAATGTAAACATGTGTATGAATAGTAGAATTTTATAGATTCGAGGGTTGGAAAGAACATGGACAGAGGTATGAAGAAGAATTAAGGTTTAACTGGAAAATTAGAATTTGAATGATAGTATTATTAAATAAGCATAAAAATATGTTAGAATTAACTAATGGGTGATTAGAAAATGAAATAATGTACTGTAAGAAAAATATGTGTGGTAATAGTAGGGAGCGAAAAAGAAATGTTATTATCATGTCTATTATAATATGTATATATCAATATATTAAGATAAAGGAGAGAGTAAGAAAAAGGTTTAGAAGTGAAGCGTGGTAGTAAAAGATAAGTGCATACAATATGAAAAAATGAAATGTAATGTAATTGTGTGTAATAATATTATGTTTATTTTAATTGTGTTGTAAGGAATATCCTTCTGGGTTCATTTCCAAGTGGGGAAAAGGACACTGGATTCATGGAAGTTGCTTGGAAAGAAGGTTTTAATATTGTGGACAGGAGCACATGGCATGAGCCCCTGTACAGAAAAGGTAGATTACATGTTTCCAGATGTGGGTGAAGAGAAAAAGGGGAGAAGAGATGCTGAGTTCCTTGTTTTATACTCTCTGTTGGGTCCCACCTCTTAGTTTCCTGTTCCTTATTTTATATAATGCAACTGATTGGTGGTCAGGCTCCCAGAAGGCCATGCAGTGGCAACTCTATAGGCTTTTGTCTGTCCCAGCATTGGCTGAATGAAAGGGCCTTGGGCAAATCCTATTGTGGTTCTGTTATGCAGAAGACTTCCAGGCCAGGTGAGAGGAATGTGTGAGCTGGGCCCAGTCCTTAATGGCCCATTGGCAAAGGGTGGGGGTTTCTAAGAGGAGTCTTTTGTCTGCTTAAAAGCATGTTTCCAGGGATATTCTATAGAATATATTCTGCCTTTTAATATTTCCTAGGATATTTCATTTTTTTCTAAGAGAGGGGTGGGTGCTAACTTCCTACAATTGTAATGTATGATATTCAGGTATCGCACCATTCACGCATTGATCTGTATAAATAATATAAAATAAAAAATTGGATTAAAAAAGAATTTCAAGTTAAAAAAATTACTTGACGATCTGGTACATTTCAAACTTTTGATATATAGAGTCCAGTGACTTCTAAATAGGCATCAAATGACACAAATAAATACATTTCATTTAATTATAGAAAGTTATGTATGTCTATTCAGGTTTTCAGAAAGATTATTATGTCTGTTATGCAGGAAACTGCCATTATATCCATGTCTGAGACATGGATATATACAGTAGATTTATATGGGTCCTTGGGCTTCATTATCTTTTCACAACACAAGATAGCCCTTGAAGCCTTTGTCATTGGATAATCTACATATTTTTGTTTAAATTCTTCAAAACTGTCAGCTTCTGTCTCTAAGACTATCCAAGCAACTGAAAAGAGCATCCAGAGTAAGTAGATTCCCTTGGCAGCCATGGCTTTTCTCTCTCCCTTGTGGAACCTAAAAACAAAAAAAAGAGAAAAAGAAAGAGGATACAGTGAGGAGGGTCAAAGTGCTTTTCCAGAGCTTGGAGAAGATGGGGCGGGACCCATTTTTTCCCCCTAGAAAAAAAGGATGAATTCCAGAGCCATTTCATTGCATCTATTCTTCAGATTAATCAGGGAGTTAGTGATCTTTTTATATCTGAAGATTTTTAATGTTATTTTACTTTTTAAAGGAAATGATGGGAAATATGAATAACAATACAATCAGATATTGTGATAAAAATGAAAGCATTTATTTATTTATTTATTTTTTATTTATAAGCGCTCTTATAGGCGCCCAATCCCGCAGGACTCAGGGTGGCGTACAACATGGATAAGAACGTATAGTAAAAAACAATAGGAAACAATTTAAATTAAAAACATTATTCAAACATTGTTAAAAAAACACCATTTATGGGGGAATCTGATCTTCTTATTCACCCTGCCTGCCGGAAGAGCCATGTTTTTATGGCTTTATGGAAGACCAGCAGGGTGGGGATAGTCCGGATCTCTGGTGGAAGTTGGTTCCAGAGGGACGGGGCTCCCACAGAGAAGGCCTTCCCCCGCGGCCCCGCCAACCGACATTGTTTGGCCAATGGGACCTGGAGGAGGCCCTCTCTGTGGGATCTAACTGGTCGTAGGGAGGTATGTGGTAGGATGCGGTCCTGAAGGTAACCTGGCCCTGAGCCATGTAGGGCTTTAAAGGTCAAAACCAACACCTTAAATTGCGACCGGAGATTAATAGGCAACCAATGCAGCTGGCGGAGAATAGGTGTTACGTGGGTGTATCTCGGTACACCCACCACAGCTCGCGCAGCTGCATTCTGTACCAATTGCAATTTCCGGATGCTCTTCAAGATAGCGCCATGTAGAGCACGTTACAGTAGTCTAGCCGTGAGGTGACAAGGGCATGAGTGACTGTGAGCAAAGCCTCCCTCTCCAAGAAGGGTCGCAATTGGTGCACAAGACGGATCTGTGCAAAGGTCCCCCTAGCCACAGCTGAAAGATGTTGCTCCAATTTTAGCTGTGGGTCTAGGAGGACACCCAAATTGCAAACCCATTCTGAGGGAGTCAATTTTTCTCCCCCAAGAACCAAGGAGGGGCAGTCGACATAATCCCTGGGGGGCAACATCCACAACCACTCAGTCTTGTCAGGGTTGAGTTTGAGTCTATTCACTCCCATCCAGACCCTCACATCGTCCAGGCAGCGGCACATTACCTCGACTGCTTCACTGAACTGACACGGGGTGGAGATGTACAACTGGGTATCATCAGCATACTGCTGATACCTCACCCCGTGTCATCGGATAATCTCACCCAGCGGTTTCATGTAAATGTTAAACAGGATGGGCGAGAGGACCGAGCCCTGTGGCACTCCACAAGTCAGGGGCCTAGTGGCTGACCTCTGTCCTCCTGTCAACACCGACTGCGTCCTGTCAGAGAGGTAGGAGGAGAACCACCGTAAAACAGTGCCTCCCACTCCCACCTCCCCAAGATGACGCAGAAGGATACCATGGTCAATGGTATCGAAAGCCGCTGAGAGGTCAAGTAACACCAGGATGGAGGAATAACCCCCATCCCGGGCTCACCAGAGATCATCCATCAGCGTGACCAAAGCAGTCTCCGTACTGTAGCCGCGCCTGAAACCCGACTGAAAGGGATCCAGATAATCAGTTTCCTCCAATAACCGCAGGAGTTGGAGCGACACCACTTTCTCAACAACTTTACCCACGAAGGGTAAGTTGGAGACTGGACGGAAGTTCTTTAAATCCGCTGGGTCCAGAGAAGGCTTCTTGAGGAGGGGCCACAGCTTTTAGGGGCTGTGGGATGGACCCCTCTCTCAAAGATGTGATCACAACCGCCTGGAGCCAGCCGCGTGTCACCTCCCTGCTGGCCGAAACCAGCCAGGAGGGGCACGGGTCCAACAAACAAGTGGAGGCGCTCATCGCTCCTATGGCCTTGTCCACATCATCAGGAGTGACAGGCTCAAATTCCTCCCATATAACAGGACTAAGCCCAATATGACCACACAGGCTTGAGATACAGGAAACATACCTGGGCAGAGTGACATTTTTGACAGAATTGGTTGTTGGCAGGAATGCTGGATAGCAGATATTTCCTAATAAGACAAAGCAGAATTAGAATTAGAATTATATATTAGACTTCTTGAGACATGCAGACCCAGAATGAAACTAATATTCAAAACCGGTTGTCCTGTTGAGATGGGAAAAGATGGGAGAAAAGGAAATGAGAAAGAGGGAAGATGGTCAACATGCCATCCCGTGTCATCTCAAGTTGGTAACATTTTATTTCATTGATTTATTAAAAGAAATAATGTGAAAGTAAGAGGTTGACCTTGCAGAATAGCATGTGACCACAGAATCTTCAGATAAAGGAAACATACCTGGACAGAATGATATCTTTGACAGAATTAATTATGGAAGAAATCCTGGATAGCAGATTATCCAAACCTAATGCTAATGCTAACACTAACATAACTTAGCTGTGCAATTGGTTGATTGAACATTACTAATAATCTATAATATACCGGAAGACATCTCTATATATGACTTAATGAGTATAAGGGAATATGAGACATATATTTGCCTTCATTCATGAGTATAAGAGAATATTTGGGCTGAGGAAGAAGCTGATGTCAGACTAGAATGCATCAGTTAGTAAAAATACATCCATCCATCCAAAATGGCTTCAAATGCCAAACTTCAAATAAGTTAAAAGACTTAAGAAATGATATGCCATTTTCATGGAGTTGGAAAGGTTTTATTTCCTTAAGAATAAAGAGTGGTTACTCTCCCTTGGAAATTTGGATAATACATAAGTTCTACATTATGCAATGTTTGTAAATCTCCTGGAAGACAGGATGTTCTTCCTTTTTCATCTGCCAAATTTTAACTTTCTTCCTTATGACTTCATAGTGCCCGAAGCCCTGTTCCTAACCTCAAGTCTAAGCCATCATCATCTGTCCATGCTGATCAATTCTGGAGAGTTTTAATTTGAAAAACAAAATTATTTGATGATCTGGTGCATTTCAAACTTTTGATATAAGGGGTCCAAAGATTTCTAAATAGGCATCAAGTGAGACAAATGAGTACATTTTATTTAATTGTACAAAATTATATGTATCCATTTAGGTTTTCAGGAAGATTTTTGTGGTAGTAGGAGCCCCTAATTGTGAATCTTCTAGTTCTTCCATTTTTTGAAGGATTGTTCTGGGTGGCAGATCTCTCTGGACAAATACTCCTAAGCTCTATTGCTTCAGTTGGTAATGCAATAAATATATTTGTGGAATCTCCCCAAAGAGTCTGGTTCTTTTCATTTGGAGGCTGTATAGGAATTTTATCATCTTTTGGAACATCAATGCTATAGAAAGATCTTCAGAACACGCTTATATTGGCCTTGTAAGAAAGGAGTTAATTGAATTGTTTTTAAACTTGATACTGTGAGCAAATGGGGTTTATGGAGATAAAATAATCCACAGACAAACCAGAAATTAAGTAGGCTTGGAACATTTGGGTACATCTGAAAATACTTCTTTTTCTTTCCATTGTTCTGTGCACATCTGATTCCTCATCATCACTGTTGTGATAACTGCTCATTTATCTAGTGAATTGGCATAGTGATGGTTTCTGCACCAATGATACATCCAAATTATCTAGCAGGAGAGAGAGAGGGGAAGGAAGGAAGGAAGGAAGGAAAGAAGGAAGGAAAGAAGGAAGGAAGGAGCGAGGGAGGGAGGGAGGAAGGAAGTCTTGATTTGTTTATGGGTTTATACAGCCATCCATTTCATAAAATGTGATTTTTACAAAGAGTGGAACAATAAAGACAAATGACAATATCCCCAATCAGACAAATTATTAATAAGAAACAGTATTGTACACTTATTAAATGAGATTATCTCAGATTTTTTTCTACATCTCCAAGATGAACTAACTTAAGATTCTGGTGCAAGCAATGAAGGGAGCATCTAGACTTTTCATCCAAACCAGCCAATCTTAGCAGTCTTCTTCTAATCTGAGCACATGCGTGTTCCTTATCAGCAACATAAAGAGAAAAATGTTGTGGCCTTTTAAGGAAGGATAAAAAAGTGCTTAACTAATTGTTAAGGACCAGAACATACTTCTTGGTAAACTAGAAAAATGTGAGACAGAAAACAACTTCTGAAGGCAGGCTGTCCCACTGTTTAATTGTCCTCACTGTTAGGAAGTTTCTCCTCAATTTCAGGTTGTGTCTCTCCTTGATTAGTTTCCATCCATTGTTTCTTGTCTTGCCTTCTGGTGCTTTGGTAAATAAGTTGACCCCTTATTTTTTATGGCATCGCCCCCAAATACTGGAATACTGCTATCATTTCACCCCCTAGTCCTTCTTTTCTCTAGAGTACCTGTTCCCAATTACTGCAACAATTCTTCATATGCTTTTGTCTCCATGCCATTAATCATCATAGCTGCTCTTCTTTGCACTTTTTCCAAAGCCTCAACTACTTTTTTGTAATGTAGTGACCAAAACTAGGTGTAGTTTTCCAGGTGTGGTCTTATTGAGGATTTATAAAGTGGTACAAATATTTCATGTGATTTTTATTCTATGCCTCTGTTTAAACAACCAAGAATTGTATTATCTCTTTTGGCGGCTGCTGCGCATGGCACGGCCAGGCACGGCATCACAGGGGCAGTTGCACTGCTCCCATCACTGTGATGTAGGGTTGCAGGGGGTATCCCAGCGTCCATTGGCACTGCACCCATCCCACTCCGGGGAAGAAAGCCCACCCCAGCGGAGCTTGCCACAGTGGCGTTACTCCAAGGCTTGGCAGCGGGGCTGGTGCCGGTACTCCCCCCTCCCAGCTGCCATTGCTGAGGGCTCCCCTTGCCGGTTTGGTGGGTTGCCGTCGGAGAGGGGTAACGGGTCGTCCATGTAGGTTTCACCCCAGTGGAGAGACCCCCTGGGGATCCACTTGCCGCTGTGTGGAAGGAGGTGGCATCCCCGCTCAATTAGGGCTCCCAGTGCTCTCTGGGATGGAGAACACTGGCTGGGCCAAGGTCCATTTAGTGTGGCCAACTTACACTTAGGCATCCGAACCAGTCAGGGAGATACATCAGTGATTGACCACATGACAGTGGCTGGAATCCCTCACCTTTGGAGTGACTGGTAAGCATGATCTTCTGCTGCCTCCATTCCTGGGCCGAGGGTAACCCTGTGCCCAGGTGGGGCTCCCACGCTCAGACCCCCAACAGCCCCTTGTGAGGACCGCTCTAGTTGAAAGAGGGGCTCAGAGGCCAGCTGCTTGTGCCTAGCCCCTGACTGTCTCTCCCTCTCCATGGCCTCCCTGACAGCCGCGAATTTCTGGGGTGGAGAGTAGAGGATCCGGAAGCCTCCAGTCAATTCGTCCTCTGCTTGTTCCCCCGTGGCTTGCTCCTTTTCTTCCATCTTCCCTGAGTCTTTACACCGCCCGGTGACAGGTCAGTGCTGGGGCTCAGGACCCCAAACAGTGCCCCGAGCTTGGGATACCTGGATAAGGTTTTAAGAGAGATCCGGGTTAGTGTCAGGGTTCCAAATAGCATTAAGCAAACTTAATTCAGAGTCCGAGGCAAAGTATTCCTCAAAGTTCCAATTTATTAATGAAGCCATGTTGGCACATCTGTGAAAAACCTGGATCTGAAGCTACCAAAGTTTTCCACCCAGTTTAAAGTTCACATCCTTGTCCCACACCCCCAAGTCCATCACGTTGCCCATTCGTCTTCTGACAATGTGGCCATTCCTCCCTGCAGCTTCCGGGCAGGTATTAGACAAAGGATGACCTTGAGAATCTAAAAGGAATGTGTTATGACTACATCTACATCCCTCATGCCATCCCCCTCCCAGGTTCCCATAGTCAGCAGGCCTTCTAAGAGTATGTGTGGCAAGCCGAGGCTTTCTCCCAACTGTGGCATCAGCTTGACACTTGTGGTACTATAGATGTTTCTAAGGATGATGAAATTCCTTGAGAGCCTCCAAGTAAAACCAACCTGAATCTTTGGGGATGACTCCCCAGAAACATATTTCTTTTCATAACCAGAATACCGGAAGATAATATTTTATCTTTACTCGGCCTTCTGCAAAACTAATCATCAAGGGCTGACAATGATCTCACTCAGAAAATATTGTCAGAGGGCAACAATAATGGCAGTTTCCTGTATAACAGATATCTTCTATAATAATCTTTCTGAAAACCTGAATAGACATACGTGACTTTCTATAATTAAATTAAATATACTTATTTGTGTCATTTGATGCCTATTTAGAAGTTGCTGGACCCTATATATCAAAAGTTTGAAATGTACCAGATCGTCAACCAATTTTTTAAACTTGAAATTCTGTACAACGTATCCGCATGAACTGATGATGATGATGGCTTAGACATGAGGTTAGCAACAGTGCTTCAGGCATAAGGAACAGTGCTGAAGGCATAAGGAAGAAAGTGAAAATTTGGCAGATGAAAAAGGAAGAACATCGTGTCTTCCAGGATGCTTAGAAACATTACATATCCAATATACCAACTGATAATAATAACCGGTTTTTATTCTTAAGGAAATGTAACCTTTCTATTCCTAAGAAAATGACCTAAGTTCTTTATGTTGCTTAATCCGTTTGAAGTTTGGCAATGTAATCCATTATTCCTTCCATTTCTTTCCCGTGATTCTTGTTAATGTATTAGCAGAGTATTCCTTGTGTTACCAAGGTTGTGCATACAGAAAACGTTTAGATTGAGATCAGTTGTGAATAAGTACTCAGCCACACACAGATATACTAACTTGAATTAAAGTTTACTTTAAGAAATAGCATGTTCCTATAAACAGTCCAAAGTCATACACTTAATAGTCATAATGACAATCCAAGTATTATCCAGTACAAATACATTTCAGCTATAATACATAACTACAACACAGAGAGAAATGCAGAGCATACATACTCTAGGCCTTGCTCTAATGATAAGCAGAGACTACACTCAGTAGTAGAGACCAAAGACAAACAGAGAGGGACTCCCATAGAAATAAGCTGTGAACTCTAGCTCCCTCTTGTGGCAGTCTGCAACACCTAAGCTAAACAGACTTATAGCTGTTAAAAGCTAGACATATATTGTCCTACCCAATATTAGTTATGGTCAGAGACCTAACATTCTCCCCTTTGGATAGATCAATATATAATACCTTACATCTTTAAACCATAGTTTTCACAACACTCTTTGTGTTTAATTGCACCTTGCGCTTTAGTAAAATGATCTGCAATATTCTGTTCAGTCATGCAGTATTCCAACTTAACCATTTTATTTTGAACACATTGTCTAACATTCAGATATCTCAAATCAGTATGTTTCGACCTTGTTTTCACAGCTAAACTATTAGCCATACTAATGGCAGATTGATTGTCTTCATACACAATAAATGGCTCCTGTACAGTAATTCCTATATCCTTTAACAATTGTTTATAATACACCAATTCTGTACACATTAATGATAAACTTGAGAATTCTGCTTCCATAGTGGATAAACTAATATGTTGTTGCCTAATAGATTTCCACCCTATTAAAGCATTACCCAACATTACCACTATACCTGATGTTGATTTTCGAGTCATTGCATCAGTAGCAAAACTTGCATCAGCATATGCAGTTAACACTAATTCATTTCTCGGTTCTAAATACAAAGAATAATGTATTGTGTGCTTTAGGTATCTAAGTATTCGTTTAGCTGCTTGCCAATGCCTTTCATTTGGTTCAGCATTATATCTAGCCAGTTGATTTACGCTGTAAGATATATCTGGTCTAGACCAATTACTCAAATATGAGAGACTACCAATTAGAGACTGATATATCTCCTTATCAAACACAGGACATTTAGTATCACTATTTGTAAATCCCTGATCCATTGGTGTCTTAGCAGTTTTACAATTCTCCAGGTTATATCTTTTTAACAATTGGTTAATCTTCTTAGCTTGCGAAATTTTGAATCCTCTATTTGTCTTCATTATATCAAGACCCAAATAATGTTTAATTTCTCCTAAATTTCTAATCTTGAACTTTCTTTGTAATTCAGAAACAATATCATTTGCTTCTTGTTCAGTCTTTGTTATAATCGCTATATCATCTGTAAATAATAGCAACAGAGAAATCAAACCATCTTTCTCTCTCCTAAATAAACAAGGATCAGCTATACCAGCTTTAAAATCCATGGAAACTAATTCTTTTACAATGCATTTATTCCATTCATAACCTGATTGCTTTAAACCATAAAGACTTTTCTTTAATTTCCAATAATCATTTTTTCCATCATCTTTTAAACCTAATGGCTTTCTCATATAAATGGTATGTTGTAAAGGTGCATGTAGATATGCAGTTTCGACATCTACATGATTAATTATGCATTTATTTTTAGCTGCCCAAACTAATGCTCCTCTCAATGTATTTGCTCTCAGACTAGGTGCAAATACCTCATCATAATCCTTATCTGATTGAGCAAATCCCTGAGCAACTAATCTTGCTTTATGGGTAACAGTGCCATCCACACCAGTCTTTAATTTATACACCCATCTGCAACCTATTGCACGCTCACCTGGTGGTAACTTTACATCTTCATATACCTCAAGATCCTTTAAAGATTTTAATTCCTTATTCATAGCTTCCTGCCAAGCTACCTGTTCCTTTGTTGGATACAGCTTAAGTTCATTATAATTAGACGGTTCCACATTAATCTGGCATACAATACTTGCCTGATATCTATCAGGTGGACGTCTCTCCCTAGTTGACCTCCTAGGCAATTTAATACAAGTTGTTGGAATTTCCTCTTCCTTTTCCTCCCCTATCGAAGTATCTTCTACATCATCCATAGATGGTTCCTCTATTGAGGATTCTTTCACTATCCTATCATCAGTACTATTCTTATCAGAATCATCAGGAAACAATGGATCCTCAACAACAATACTATCTTGTTCCTTGTATTTCTGTTCCAGTTTACTCCATCCAACATGCTCAAGGAATTTAGCACTTGCACTACAATATACTCTAGTAGTACCTGGCTCCCAGAATCTAAATGATCTATGATTAGATTCATACCCTACAAAACATAATTTCCGTGCTCTATGTTGTCCCTTTCGCCTTACTTGAGTGGGAATATGCACCCATGCTGGTGCACCAAATGTATGCAAATAACTAAGATTTGGTTTCCTACCATACCAACGAGTAAATGGCAATTCACCAGTTGTTGCATTCACTACATTGTTCAAAACATGGTTAGCACACATTATAGCTTCACCCCAGAGCCTCTCTGGTAAACCAGAATCTGAAATCATGGTTCTAGACATAGCCTGTAATGTCTGACCTCTACGTTCAATATGCGCATTATGTTGTGGCCGAAAAGGAGCAGAACGCTTATGTTCAATACCAGCTCTCTTTAGCATATCTTCAAATCTCTTATTGGTAAACTCAGTACCATTATCTGTTACTAAACTAACCAGTTTCTTATTCATTTTTCGTTCAACAACCTTAACCAGTTTACAAAATGCTGATATGTTTCTGTTTTTGTTTTCATCAGATAACAGAAACCATATCTAGAAAAATGATCAACTATGCTCAATATATAACAGGCTCCACCTAAACTGGGTTTCTTAGGGCCAATGAGATCAGCAAATACAACCTCTAATGGTTCCTTGGTTTTAAATCCATTTAACCTGTTTGCAGGAATTACCTTGCTCTTTTCCTGATTGCAAGCATTACAATTTAAATATCTTGCACAAGGTTTTAATTTTATACCATTAGATAAATCAACAGTTTTCTTTAAAATTTTGAAATTTAAATGTCCCATACGTCTATGGAGCAAATGAATACATTCGTCATGAGGCTTTCTATTTTCATAAACTGAATTAGCCTTATTTAATGGACTATCATGGATAATTTATAAGCCATCATGCAATCTTGCAGTAACTCTTTTACCTTGTTTTTCAATTAAACATTTATCTCCCTGAAAAGTTACCACAAACCCTGCTTTTACCAATTCTCTCACAGATAGTAAGTTATTTTTAAGGTTAGGTACATATAACATTGGTAAACTTTCATTAATACATGAACAATATGCATTACCTTCTCCAGATACTCTCAATTTCCAGCCATTTGCTAATGATACATGCTGGTTACTTTTAGTCATATTAACAAATCTCTCTTTACTTTTAGTTATACACTGAGATGCTCCACTGTCTATTATCCAGATATCATGGCTTACAGTTTTATTTGTACTTGATATAGCTACACTGACATCATTATAAGCTCTCTGCATATTACTAGCATTCTGCTTTTTACCCCTTTTACAGAATCTGGCTATATGACCTTTAGCCCCACAAGAATAACATTTCCTAACAATATAGGCAGTTGAAGACCGTAGTTGTTTCTCTCTCTGTGGTTCTTCCTGTGGTTGTTTCTCTCTCAGTTGTTTTCTATCTTGCCTTCTTCTAGACTCTTCTAACAGTCTTCCTATTATGCCAGTCAATGTCAGTTCATCTCTGGCCAAAACTTCCAGTGAAGACACATAATCATCATAAGAGTCATCCAAAGAAGAAAGAATAATATAAACTTGATGCAACTCTGAGAAAATCAGTTCTTTTTCATGTAGCTCTTGTAATGTTCTCTTCATAAACTCCAAATGAGCTAACATGTCACCACCTTTTAACAAACGTGCTCTGAACAGTTTACGTGTAAGGTGTATGTGCGCACCAACACTATCTCGAACATAAAGTCTCTTTAAGGCACTCCAACACTTGGCAGCAGAATCTTCACCATGAATATGGACCAGTTGCTGATCACTCAGTGTCAGTCCAATAATACTAAGAGCCTTTTCATTATCCCGGTTAAAGGCAGCTATTTTCTTCTTATCTTCATCATTTGTTGGATCCCAAGCTGTTATATCAGGTGGATTATTAACCACAGTCCATAATCCTTCTTTACGCAAAAGTAAGCTGCACTTCATAGACCAGGAAACATAGTTAGTTCCATCTAACCTGGTTATCAGGGATAAGCTAGTTGACTGTTCTTGTGCCATTGTTAATTTAACAGTAAACCACAAGTTAGCTGTCTGAGTATGAAACTGAATATTCACACTAACTCTCAATATCTCTCTGGGCCCATAACCAGTGTTAATGTATTAGCAGAGTATTCCTTGTGTTACCAAGGTTG
This sequence comes from Diadophis punctatus similis, assembly GCA_023053685.1. Lineage (NCBI taxonomy): Eukaryota > Metazoa > Chordata > Lepidosauria > Squamata > Dipsadidae > Diadophis > Diadophis punctatus. The sequence continues at coordinate 2,376,095 of JALIGW010000023.1, read as the reverse complement.
TGCATACAGAAAACGTTTAGATTGAGATCAGTTGTGAATAAGTACTCAGCCACACACAGATATACTAACTTGAATTAAAGTTTACTTTAAGAAATAGCATGTTCCTATAAACAGTCCAAAGTCATACACTTAATAGTCATAATGACAATCCAAGTATTATCCAGTACAAATATATTTCAGCTATAATACATAACTACAACACAGAGAGAAATGCAGAGCATACATACTCTAGGCCTTGCTCTAATGATAAGCAGAGACTACACTCAGTAGTAGAGACCAAAGACAAACAGAGAGGGACTCCCATAGAAATAAGCTGTGAACTCTAGCTCCCTCTTGTGGCAGTCTGCAACACCTAAGCTAAACAGACTTATAGCTGTTAAAAGCTAGACATATATTGTCCTACCCAATATTAGTTATGGTCAGAGACCTAACAATTCTGACCATACTCTCCCTATATAAGCCAACATTGAAAACACTCAAGCAGAAAGCTTTCATCCTTGTAGTCTGAAGAGATCTTCCGGACCTTGCAGTCGGTAAGAAATTTTGCTTCTTCAAAGTTGAAATGATCCGCAACCTTGCAGATCAGTAGCAACATTTGTGAGGTGTGAGAAGAATAGTGCAGACTATTCAGTTAAATTCCAGAGGGAGGACACGAAAATTTTAGGATGTTAGCTAAAAATAGATCAAGGCTAGAAGTAGCATTTCAGATTTGGAGAGACACAACTCCAGATCAGAACTGAACTTATTTAAAAAGAAAGAAAGAAAGAAAGAAAGAAAGAAAGAAAGAAAGAAAGAAAGAAAGAAAGAAAGAAAGAAAGAAAGAAAGAAAGAAAGAAAGAAAGAAAGAAAGAAAGAAAGAAAGAAAGAAAGAAGGCACATTGAGCACATCTGAAGAGGAATCAGTAAGGCAGGAATTGGTCATAATTTACTATTATAGATTCCACATTCACCTTCTAGAATGGAGAAAGGTAAATGGAGAATGGAGTGGAATTTGAGAATGACATTAGGACCTAGGACAATCAGATGCAACCCAAAAACACTGAGATAAAAGGCAGCTAAGCCTACAGCAGGAATGTGGCCAGGGCAAGAAGGTCAGAAGAAACCATCCCTATTTTTTATGTAACAAGGGGATGGGGGAAGATAAATTCTTTTTTTTTTTGCAAGTGGATATGTTTAATAACACAACATTGAATTTGGAGCAATCAATGCAAGTGACAGTTGGATGGAAGAGAAATGAAGAACAGATTTTGATGATTTGGAGAAAACTGTAATATGAAAACAAGAAGTGGCTTTAAGTTTAATTGATAATTAAAATAGATGCTCATTCTGTTAAAGAGAACGTTAGGTATTGTATCTCTTTCCTTTATACTCCAAGCATTTAAGCACACAATTAGATGAAATATGAGATCATTCATCCAAATTATTCAATAGATTTGATTTCATACTCTGAGCCTCATATTTGACAGAATATTAAGTACAAAGAAGATTTGGTTGGTAACACAACTTTCCCTAGTAGTTGGTTAAAGACCACAGAAATCAGTTTAGATGGGTAACTACTAGGGTACTGTATATCTGTCAATTGGATATGAGTCTTGGACTCTCCAACTGAGACGTATCTTTATGGGCTTCAGACAAGGTCGATCATCTCCACAAAGAGAGACGTGAAGAGTTATATAATGTCACACAGGTGTAGTGAAGCTTGTTCCATCTATACTACTAATTATCTTATGATGGAACAAATAAAGAAACTGGCCTGCAGAAAACATTTTATTTGGGTCATTTCTGTAAAGCATTATAGATATTTCTGTAAACCTCTGTGGAAATATTTTTAACTTATATCCAGGTCAGTTGCTATTGTAAGAAAAGTGACTAATACATTCTCAAATCAAAATATAAGGCTAAGTTCACTTTGTAACTCTGCAAGGAATGGTTATGAAGTATATTTGTGAGTTGTGTACCTTGAAAATATGCATTTCTTAGTATTTTGCTTAGGTAGGAAACTAAATACGGTAAGGGTCGTATGTCCGAATAATTTTGGTCCCGACCAAATCTGGGAAATGACTGTATTATCCCAGATTGTCATTACTGTTAAATCCTCGATTTTAACGAATCAAGTTCTATTCAAGTAAGATCAATTGTTGCATTACAAAATGCTTCAGTTTAGAGCCAGAGGTCTCCAACCCTGGCAACTCCAAGACCCATGGACCTCAACTCTCAGAACTCGCCAGCCAGCTATGGTTCCAAAAGAGGTTTTTAGGTTCCAAAAGAGGAGGGTCTTTATGCTCCCAAATAGGAAGAGATTATGCCATGGCATTAAGACATTTTTAAAAAACCTTTAATTTGGGTATATCTGTCCTTTATCGTATTTCTCAGTTGTGATTCCTAGTAAAACAGTTCTGGTTTCATCTCCAAATTTTTATTTAATATCTCTTCTAGCCATGTTTTGATCTGGTGCCAAAAAATCCTTGCTTTTATACACAAACACCACATATGACAGTAAGAACTTTTAGCTATTTTACATTTCCAACATTGTGCTCAGAGTTTCCTGTCCATTTTTGCTAATCTTGTTGGCGGGAGGTGCCACCTGTAAAACATTTTATATATCAATTTTATTTATAGGCCCTGGTCAAAGATAGTTTTCTGTTTCTCTCCCACAATTCTTGCCATTTGTCCAGATTGATATTATATTCAAAAATTTGAGCCCAGATGACTCTTCTAACTCTACTTCCTCTTCTCAGTAATATTCTGCCACTGGTCGGTGGACTATTACTACTATCCAATTCTGTTTTAATCTCCCCTATCGAAGGTTCTTCTTCTAATGAAGATTCCACCTCCAATATTTCTTCCTCTTTAATAATATTCTTATCTATATATCTCCTAGTAGTATTATCACTAAATAGAGGAGTTTCAATTACAATATCATCTTTCTTCTCTTCCTGCTCTACTTTGCTCCAACCTGTATTATCCAGAAACTTAGCACTAGCACTTCTATAGGTATTCCTAGTGCCTTTATCCCAGAATCTGTATGATTATGGTTTCTATCATAACCTACAAAATACAGTAATCGGGCTCTATGCTGACCTTTTCTTCTTAATTCTGATGGTATATGAACCCATGCAGGGGTTCCAAAAGTATGAAGGTAACTAAGTTCAGGTTTTCTGTTATACCATCTTGTGAATGGAATTTCACCTGTAGTAGCATTGACAGCATTGTTAATTATGTGAGTGGCACACATAACAGCTTCACCCCATAACATGTTTGGTAAACCAGAATCATTCAACATCGTTCTCACCATTGCTTGTAACGTTTGGGCTCTGCGTTCTACATAGGAGTTATGTTGAGGTCGGTAAGGTGCTGACTTTCTATGCTCTATTCCGGCATTTCTTAATAAATTAACAAATCTATGGTTTGTAAATTCAGTACCATTATCAGTGATCACACTTATAACTTTCCTGTTCTGTTTTCTATCAACCATATTTAACCAGCTTGAAAAGCAATCATAAGTTTCAGTTTTAGTTTTCAATAAATAACAAAAACCAAATCTGGAATAATGATCTACTATGTTCAAAATATAACGGGCTCCTCCCATACTAGGTGTCTTTAGCCCAATCAAATCAACAAATACAGCTTCTAGAGGTTTTGTAGTCTTAAACCCATTAATTCTATTTGCAAGAGTTACTTTGCTCTTCTCCTGATTACACACTTTATATTCTACATACTTAGAACATGGCTGTAATCTTATTCCATTACCAACTCTGCTGTTCTTTTCAATAATTTATAATTTAAATGTCCCATCCTTCTATGTAATAGATGAATACAATTATTATGTGGTTTCTTATTATCATATACAGTATTAGCTGTATTGCCTTGCTTGTTATGTAGCACAAATAAACCACCTTCTGATTTCACTGTAATCACTTTGCCCTGTTTTTCTATCAGACAAGTATTACTTTTAAAAGTTATAGTGTAACCAGCCTTCACTAACACATTAACAGAAAGTAAATTATAAGTTAGTTTTGGCATATATAACATAGGCAATATTTCATTAATTCCCACACAATGAGCTTTCCCTTCTCCATTAGCTCTCATTCTCCATCCATTAGCCAAAGCTACATATTGTCTGCTTTTGAACATTTCTACAAACAATTTCCTATCGTTAGTGATACATTGGGTAGCTCCACTATCTATTACCCATTTATCATTCCTTGCTGTATCTTTAACTGTAGGCATAATAAATCCTACATTTTGTTTGTTAATTTTTTTACAATAACAAGCTATATGTCCTTTAGCCCAGCAATTATAACATTTCTTAACACAATATGCATCTGAAGATCTTCTTTCTTCATCTCTATGCTTCTGCACTCCTGATCTCATTACCCTTCTGTTCTTCCATCATCTAAACAATTTACGAGTAAGATAGATATGTGCTCCAACACTATCATGCACATAAATCTGTTGTAATTTATTCCAACATCTAGCAGCCGATTCGTCTTGCCTAACATGGACAAGTTGCTGATCTTTCAGTGTTAGAATGATTATACTCAAAGCTCTCTCGTCGCGGTTGAAATCTTCAATCTTCTTTGCATCATCATCGTCAGCAGGATCCAAAGTCGATATATCAGCAGGATTATTTACTACGTTTCACAGTCCCTCATTTCTCAATAGCATTTTGCATTTTGTAGACCAGGAGTTTGTACCATCAAGCTGTGTTATCATCGATAAATATGTAGACCTTCCTTGTGCCATTATTAGTTCTTCTTAAATATCACTTCACTGGAATAATTAGAACTCAATATCTTGCCAACAACACACCACGTATAGATATGTTTACTGTTCTGGCCCTGGTTACTGCTCTGGCACTGGCAACTGCTCTGGCACTGGGCCCATAACCAATGTTAAGGAATTAATTCAGAGTCCAGGGATTACGCAGCAGAATGTGTGGTTGTGGTTTGATAATAGAGTCAATAATGGATTGTCTTCAACGTGTTGAAGAAAATAATCTTGACTTGAAATAAACAGCACAATTATAACATAAATAGTCCGTTCTTGGATAAATGCTAACAAGCAATAAATTCAGCTCTCTTACTTGTCTCTTGTAGATAAACTTCAATAGAAGACCTTGAAATTCTTGTATGCTTTAGATTCAGGAGTAAGCTCAGCAGTCCCTCACACACAGTGAACAATCAATCATCAATTAGTCTCTTTCTCTGTCCAGCTGCATATGTGCACTCTTGCTCTTTCTTTATATTCGTTAGCAAACAAACCTGGATACATTTAAAACACCATTGTCATATTTTACAAACTTGGATTAACAGTTTACTTTGATATTAGGAAACCCAATCTAGTTAGACATAGTCCTGACAAAGACCCTACAACTTCTGAAGGCAAACTGTTCCACTGGTTAATTGTCCTCACTGTTAGGAAGTTTCTCCTCAATTCCAGGTTGTGTCTCTCCTTGATTAGTTTCCATCCATTGTTTCTTGTCTTGCCTTCTGCTGCTTTGGAAAATAAGTTGACCCCTTCTTCTTTATGGCATCGCCCCCAAATACTGGAAAACTGCTATCATGTCATCCCCTAGTCCAGGGGTCGGAAATTGCGGCTCGCGAACCAGAAGCGGCTCTTTGGGCCCTCTGCTACGGCTCCCTGTCCTATCACTGACTGCCCTGCCCCTTGCCCTTTCTTCCTTTCCCTAGCCCAGGGGATCTTCCTAGTTTCCAAGAGGATTACAGGGGCAGGAGGTCAAATGTCGCATCTTCCAGCATCCGGAAACACTCCCATTTCGTACTGAAATCTGTGCATGGAACATTTCTCTTTCTTGCTGGCTCCAGAGAGCGCACAAACAGCCAATCATGTCTCTTTATATGTCCATGGCCGCCTCCTTCTACACGAGCGAAGAGACACTCAGAAGTCTTTTGGGGGTGACTTTGTCCTCTGTCTCTTTGCACAAATTCCCCCCCCCCAAGGTACCACTCGGAAAGAAAAGATGAAATAAAGCAAGGGGCTGTGGTGTGGGGAGCATGCATGAAGTCTGCATTGATGTGATTCCCATTTCCTGGGTCCAAACCTTGTCTTTTAATAAGCTGCAGAAGAGTTTTAGTTTCGGGGCTACGCTGCATTGCATTGAAAAGGGAATCTCTAATGTCTATGGAGATTTTCAATCATCCAGGTTATGGTTGTCCCAAAAGTGCTTTTCCAAAAGGCAACAGGACTTTCTTGGGTTTTCGTTGAAAACGTTTTGAAAATGTTTCACTTTCATCCAAGAAGCTTCTTCAATTGAAAAGAGGAGGGAGAGAGGAAGTGAAGGAAGGAAGGAAGGAAGGAACTTTGGGAATTGCTGGCGGTTTTGATCCTTTGGATCCGTCTGCAGCCAGATATCTTCCAATTCATTTGGAAGATTTTCTGCTTGTTCAAAAGTGGCATTTGATAAAGATCAGGAGGTCTACTGCCAGGAAACAGTGGAGGATTTTGCTTAATTTTGATGTTTCTCTGATTAGCTCTCACCCTGATAGCTTTATGCTACATCTGAGCCCAATCCATCAACGTTTGTCAAAAACAAGGCAAGGCTTGATTTTAAATCTATACTGGGAGGGGGCTCACAGAGTGAGGGCAACCTGTCTAGAACTGCGCCACTAAGGAAAATGGGTGTTTTGTAACAGTGAGGAGCATAATGAAATGCCCACAATTTGGCTTGCAAATTGAATTTTGCAGAGGCACCTCTGCTGACAGTCCAGTGACTGAGATCAAATAGTCTGCAAGGCCAAATCACAGCTGGCCTGATTAAAATGAGATCACACTGATGCTGTTATCTAGTTGGATAATTAAACATCTGCAAGAAAACAAACTTTAGAGAGCACCAAGGACCGCTCAGAGAAGAGAGAAAGATGCATCTTAATCACTGTATTTATTTTAAACACCATTTAAAACAATGGTTTAAAACTTATTTTTTGGATATTTGTTTCATTAACTGCAGTGGACTTTCCAAATTGAAACACCAGTTTCCGTATATTACAATATTACTGAATAAGCAAAAAACACATCAAAACTGCTTTGTGACGCATTTCATATATGAACTACATGCCCAAGAAAGCTCAATGTTTGTAATGTTATCTGCCAGTGGGGGGGAGAGAGACAGAGATACAGAGAGATACAAAGAGAGGGAGAGAGGGGGAGAGAAAGATAGAGATAGAGATACAGAGAGAGGGGAGAGACAGGGGAGAGACAGAGAGAGGAAGAGAGAGGGGGGAGAGGGGGAGAGAGATACAGAGAGAGGGGGAGAGAGACATAGAGACACAGAGATACAAAGTGGGGGAGAGAGATACAGAGAGAGGGAGGAGATAGAGAGTCAAAGGGGGAGAGTACCATAGAGAGATGCAGAGAGGGGGAGAGAGGAGGAGAGAGATACAGAAAGAGAGGGGAGAGAGAGGGGGGGAGAGAGATACAGAGACAGAGGGGAGAGAGAGAGACATAGAGAGAAGGGGGGGAGAGAAAAGTTTTGTAGTTCTCTGCCCTAATGACTGGCTGGGCAGGCGTGGCTAGGGGGGTCATGTGACTGGGTGGGAGTGAGTGATGTCAAGTTGGCCATGCCCACCCAGTTTTTGTGGCTGCTGGTGTTTTTTTTCTGTGGGAAACGGGTCCAAATGGTTCTTTGAGTGTTTAAGTTTGCCGACCCCTGCCCTAGTCCTTCTTTTCTCTAGAGTACCTGTTCCCAATTACTGCAACAATTCTTCATATGCTTTTGTCTCCATGCCTTTAATCATCATAGCTGCTCTTCTTTGCATTTTTTCCAAAGCCTCAACAACTTTTTTGCAATGTAGTGACCAAAAGTGGGTGTAGTATTCTAGATGTGGTCTTATTGAGGATTTATTAAGTGGTACTAATATTTCATGTGATTTTTATTCTATGCCTCTGTTTAAACAACCAAGAATTGTATTATCTCTTTTGGCTGCGGCTGCATACTGCTGGCTCATGTTTAAGTGGCCCATTGCTTACTTCCCTCCATGTAGATGTAGTACTATTAAGGACTACTCGCTGAGTATGGTTTGTTAGCCAGTTAAAAATCCATCTGGTGGTGATACCAATATCAGATAGACGTACGTACCATGATGCTTTCTATCTCACATTTTTCTAGTTTATCAAGAAGTATGTTGTGGTCTACTTTGTCAAATGCCTTACTGAAGTCCAACTATACAAGTATTATGTCCACAGCATTTCACTGGTTTACCAATTTAACCATTCTGTCAAAGAATGAAATAAGATTAGTTTGGTATGATCTGTTTTTAACAAACCTAGGCTGGCTTCTAGTTATAACTTTATTCATTTCTATATATTTGCAGATCTGGGGTTTTTTTTCTAGCACCTTCCCAGGTATTGCTGTTAGGCTGATTGGTCTGTAGTTTCCTGAGTTTCTTTTTCTTTTTTGAAGATGAAGATGACTTCTCTTATAATAAGATGAATATCTAAGCAACTACTGTGTAGCAGTTACTCCTCCTCAAGCATGGCCAAATAATTCTTTTTTTAAGGCTCCCTAGAAGTTATCTGTCTTTTTTTTAAATAAAAAAAAGTTTTCATTTGATTCAAGAGATTAGCAATAATATACTCATTTGTCTCACTTGATGCCTATTTAGAAATCTTTGGACCCCTTATATCAAAAGGTTGAAATGCACCAGATCATCAAATAATTTTGTTTTTCAAATTAAAACTCTGCAGAATTGATCAGCATGGACAGATGATGATGGCTTAGATGTGAGGTTAGGAACAGGGCTTCAGGCACTATGAAGTCATAGGAAAGAAAGTTAAAATTTGGCAGATGAAAAAGGAAGAACATCCTGTCTTCCAGGAGATTTACAAACATTGCATAATGTAGAACTTACGTACTATCCAAATTTCCAAGAGAGAGTAACCACTCTTTATTCTTAAGGAAATAAAACATTTTTAACTCTATGAAAATGTCATTTCATTTTTTATGTCTTTTAACTTATTTGAAGCTTGGCATTTGAAGCCATTTTGGATGGATGGATGTATTTTTTACTAACTGATGCATTCTAGTCTGACATTGTGCAGAGAAGAGCAACAAAGATGATTAGGGGACTGGAGGCTAAAATATATGAAGAACGGTTGCAGGAACTGGGTATGTCTAGTTTAGTGAAAAGAAGGTCTAGGGGAGATATGATAGCAGTGTTCCAATATCTCAGGGGTTGCTACAAAGAAAAGGGAGTCAAACTATTCTTCAAAGCACCTGAGGGTAGAACAAGAAGCAATGGGTGGAAACTAAACAAGGAGAGAAACAACTTAGAATTAAGGAGAAATTTCCTGACAGTTAGAACAATTAATCAGTGGAACAGCTTGTTCAGTTAGAACAATTAATCAGTGGAACAGAAGTTGTGAATGCTCCAACACTGGACGTTTTTAAGAAGATGTTGGATAACCATTTGTCTGAAGTAGTGTAGGGTTTCCTGCCTAAGCAGGGGGTTGGACTAGAAGACCTCCAAGGTCCCTTCCAGCTCTATTATTTTATTATTATTATTATTATTATTATTATTATTATTATTATTATTATTATTATTATTATTATTATTATTATTATTATTATTATTATTATTATTATTATTATTATTATTATTATTATTATTATTATTATTATTATTATTATTATTATTATTATCAGCTTGTTCCTCAGCCCACATATTCTCTTATACTCGTGAATGAAGGCAAATATATGTTTCATATTCCCTTATACTCATTAAGTCACACACAGAGACATCTATATTATAGGTTATTAGTAATGTTCAATCAACTAATTGCATAGTTAAAGTTAGGTTAGGGTTAGGGTTAACATTAGGTTTGGATAATCTTGTCACATGAATTCAAAGATAGCGTTAAGGTATGTGCAGATCAACCCTTGAGTTATCAAGGACATGCACATAGAAACGGGATATTGCAGTAGGTATGAATTCAGTCACACACACAGATACATTAAAGTGCATATAGTTTTTACTTTAAGAATTAGCACAGTCCAATAAACAGTCCAAGTCATACATGTTCAAAATCAGTCAGTTTCTAGAAGTACAAATTCAGAATCCTAACTGATAGGTATTTAGAGGGTAATGAGACTACAGGAATAGCAAGATGAACCAAGACAGAAAAATGCTAATTTAGCTAATAAAGGGCATCTTTTGGAAACTTCACATCCACATTAAGAGGAATTTATAAAAAGGATTGAAGAGTCTTCTATCTTTTGGTCACTTTGTTTTCCTACTCTAACAATGCTTTTTAGCATGGCTCATTGGTAAATTCAGCCATTTCTGGGATATTATTTCAATCTACATCCAGACTACTCCATGTGCTATAATAGGTTTTACGCACTGAAATATCCTTCCATTTCCTCTCCTCCCTTCGCTTCCCCCTTTCCTCCTTTCCTTTCCTTTCCTTTCCTTTCCTTTCCTTTCCTTTCCTTTCCTTTCCTTTCCTTTCCTTTCCTTTCCTTTCCTTTCCTTTCCTTTCCTTTCCTTTCCTTTCCTCCCTTCTCTTTTTCCTTCTTTCCTTTCCTTCCCTTCCATTTCCTCCCCTCTCCTCCCTTCCCTTCCCCCTTCCCTTCCCTTCTTTCCTTTCCAGCACCTGGGTGAGGATCTCCTGCCACTCCCTGCCACCTTCCTCCCTCCCATTTTGTTCCCAGATCTTAGTCACCTTTCAAAAGGGCAGCAGACCCCTCGATCTGCAGATAGGATTGGCTTGAAGTTTTAAAACAAGGGAGGGACTTTTAACAGTTCCTGAAGGATTCGCAGTATTTGCTCGCTTCAGCTCCCTCCCCAAGTGTTAAAGAGGGGAGGAACAGCTGTCTGGTTCTCTTAGGCTCTGACAGAGAACATACATCAGCTTTCTCCTCCCCCCTCCCCAGCATCTCCCCCACACACAAACAATTTGCGCTGCGAGTGCAAGTGAGTGTTTGATTGCTCTCTCTTTTTTAAAGCCAGGTTTCTAGCTTCTAAGCACAGACTGGCACAGACAGCACCGGAGCTTCTCTGGCTGCTGAAGTGGGGGGTGGGGGTGGGAAACAGAGATAGCTCCTGCCCGGCAGTCCCCCTGCCCTCAGCAGCCAGAGAAGCCTCGAACATGCGAAAATGCCTGGGATCATCTCGGTTGAGAGGCACACAGGGGGGAGAGGGAGAGAGAGAGCTGTTCTCCATCTTCGCCTCTCAGCAGGGAAGGGAGCGAATTGGTGGACCTGAGATGTCTGAGGCTCGGGAGAGCCACACGGCAAGGACTCAATTCAGTTCCTGAGGTGGAGGGCGTGCTCCCTCAGACATCCTCCCCTGCTTAGACTCACTGTGGTGTAGGAAGGCAGCACATGTGCAGTGCTGGAAGCTCGGCTTCTGGGCATGAGCAGAAGAAATTTTAATTTTTTTTAAAAAAAGATGGCAGCTCCTAGGGACGGGCAACCGACCGCATCGGGTCGGTAACCTCTTGGTGATGTCACCAGCCTGCCCCTAAGGGTGCTATAGAATGGACCGCACTGGTAGGAACCCACCACTGATCTCCAGTCATCCAGAGAATTATGTACATATTTCTTCATTATTCTTTTCACTTTAGTTGGTAGTCTAAACTGATAGCCTTTTGTAACATGATATGTAGGGATTTCTACTACCACAAAATACTTTCTCAAAGTCTGTTCATCTGTCAAACTTAGTGCGACCTGAAGAAGAGACACAAAAAATCCCATTCAGAAATACTTTGTCACAGGACAGCAATAATGGCATTTTCCTTCAGAATTGTTACAGAAATTTTATATGATAATATTCTTTCAGAGGCACATATAACTTTGCATAATTAAATAAAATGAACTTATGTTTGTACTTTGTACGCATAAAACTCTTTCAATAAATACAGGATGTTTACAAACATTGCACAATGCAGGGACCATTTATACCCAATATTCCAAGAGAGGACAATGACCGGCTTTTATTCTCAATTTCTTTCCCATAAAAGAAACTCTCCTATATAAGCCACCATTGAAAACTCTCCTATATAAGCCACCATTGAAAACTCTCAAGCAGAAGAGAGTTTCCATCCTTTAGGTCTGGGGATTTCTTTTGTGCCTTGAAACAGGTAAGAAATTTTCTTTGTGTTCATGGCTGAGGCTTCCTCCATCATAGCAATGGTTTGAGCTGTTGCAAGATAAGAAGAACATTGCAAAGATTGCCAGATGGAATTCCATAGGGAGGACGTTTAAATGGTGGGCTATTAGTATAAAGAAAGAGCAAGGCAACCAGTGGCATCCCTGGGTTGGAGATACATAACTTCAGGATCAAACGTGAACTTCATTGGAAAGAAAGAAAGTAAGCAGCTGCATTGGGCATGCTTGAAGAGGCATTAGAAGGCAGGAATCAGTCATTATTTTGCAATCATAGATTCCACCTTCATCTTCTATTATGGGAATTCTGTTCTGAATGGGAAACAGAGGATGTTATTGTATGTGGGAATGATATTGAGCGATAATGAGATGCAACCAAGGAAGCAGTCAGATAAAAGGCAGCTTAACCAGTACTAGGAAAAGACAAGAGGCTCAGAAGAAACCCTCCATAGTTTGGGAGTTCAAAGGAAAAGTACTTTCAGACTTGCAAGATTCTACCGGTATTAATGTAATTTTACAATAAAGTAGAATTGGCTTATCTGATTGTGGTTCCTTTCTGGTCTACCTGTAAGGCTGGCAGAGAAAAACAGGTATGGGAGAACTCAGAAAGGGAAAAAGGCAGATGCTATTATTTGACTTCAGGACATTAGAGCAAAAGTTGGAATTTTAATTTACTGATACAAGAATCCCCCCTATGCTTTTTGTTATGGACTTACTGCCAAAAGGAATACTTGGGGTAGCTCTGTTTAGTTTTACTGCAGAATTGATCCCATTTTTCTTAGAAACCATTCAGGAGTGCTTTGAACACAAAATTTGTGGAGCAAAATTTTTGCCTTCCCGTAAAAACTTTTCAGTTCATGAAAAAAAATGTTATTCATTTTCGAAATTTCTTAAGTAAAATGAGAGACACCATTCTAAATGATTTATTATAATATCCAACTACATTTTTTATGCTCTGCATTTGATTTCCAGAGACATCATTTATGGTTCTTGAGATGTTGTTCAGTTCTAGGTTAAACAGAAGAATTCAGAAAAACTAGAAGAGACACAATTTTAAGCAAAAATGATACTGAGAAGATTATAAATGAAGTACTATGGAGAGAAAGAGAGAAGCTTCTGAAGCTTCTGGTCAAAACGGAGAAGTAGGTTGTGGTCTACTTTGTCAAATGCTTTGCTGAAGTCCAAATATATTATATCCACTGTATTTCGTTGGTCTATTAATTTGGTCACAGTGTTGAAGAATGAAATGAGATTGGTTTGGCATGATTTGTTCTTAACAAACCCGTGTTGGCTGCTGGTTATTAGTTTGTTTGTTTCTAAGTGGTGGCAGATTTGTTTTTAAATTATTTTTTCCAGTATTTTCCCAGGTATCGATGTTAAGCTGATTGGTCTGTAGTTACCTGGGTCTGTTTTTATACCTTTTTTGTAGATGGGTCAACGTCAGCTCATTTCCAGACTTCAGGTAGTTCCCCTGTATTCCAGGATTTTTGGAAGATGTGTTGCAGTGGTTTTGAAATGACATCTGCAAGTTCCTTTATGACTCTGGGGTTGTAGTCCGTCTGGTCCTGGTGATTTGTATTCGTTAAGTTCAAACAGGTGGTCTCTTACTGTATTTTTGCTTATATTGAAGTTTGTTTCAAATCTTTTTTTTTTTTTTTGCAGTTGTGTTACTGGTTAGTTGAGCTGCAGTTTCTTTTCGTGTGAAGACTGATGCAAAGAATGTGTTAAGTAGCTCTTCTTTGTCTGTGTTGTCAGTTACTTCTTTAGTTTTACTCCAGAATTGATCCCATTTTTCTTAGAAACCATTCAGGAGTGCTTTGAACACAAAATTTGTGGAGCAAAAAGTTTGCCATCCCATAAAAACTTTTCAGTTCGTGAAAAAAACTGTTATTCATTTTCTAAATTTCTTAAGGAAATTGAGAAACACCATCCCTAAATGGTTTATTATAATATCCAACTACATTTTTTATGCTCTGCATTTGATTTCCAGAGACATCATTTATGGTTCTTGAGATGTTGTTTGGTTCTAAGTTAAACAGAAGGATTCAGAAAAACTAGAAGAGACACAATTTTAGCAAAAATGATACTGAGAAGACTATAAATGAAGTACTATGGAGAGAAAGAGAGAGAGAGAGAGAGAGAGAGACTGATCAAAATGAGAAGCTTCAGAAAAATAGGATTGACTTCTTTGGTTACATGAACAGGTTTTAAGAGCAGACGGTCTTTATGATCCCAAATAGGAAAAAAAATTAAACAATAGCATTATGGCATTTTAAAATAGCTTTTAATTTAATGAGAAGAAATAATATTACCATTATGCAACTCGATAATGGAAAGAATTGGAACATGTTGAGTCCTATTTGATTGATGCTCTAAAGCAAGATTGTAGAGAAGAGATGAAAGAAAAAAATGTTGCTTAGAAAAGGGAGTAATTCTCCAAATGAAGTTCATGAAAGAAGGGTGTTCACATATTTCAGAGTCATTTGAGGAGGACAATCATTTTCAAACGTGTTTTATTTTGTCTCAGGGGCTCAAATCCGAATTCAAATTTTATTTTGTCTTATTAGGAAATATCTGCTATCCAGGATTTCTTCCATAATTAATTCTGTCACAGATATCATTCTATCCAGGTATGTTTCCTTTATTTATTTATTTATTTATTTATTTATTTATTTATTTATTTATTTATTTATTTATTTATTTATTTACTTATTTATTTATTTGTCAAACATGTATAGGATAGTAGTAGTTTGTATAAACATAAGCAAAAAGTATCGATAAAAGAGGACAATAAATTGTCTAATGAAAATTGTCTAATCCCAGTATTTCAAGTCAGGTGGAATAAGGTATTTTGTTTGAGCGGAGGAGTGAAGGACTCTTCTTGTGAAATATTTCTGGACTCTCTCGATTGTATTTATGTCTGATATGCAGTGGAGGTTCCAGACAGGTGAGCTGTATTCCAGAACTGGTCTAACAAATGTTTTGTATACTCTGGTTAGCAATGTAATGTTGCCAGAGAAGAAGCTATGCAAGATTAGATTAACAACTCTTAGTGCCTTTTTGGCAATGTTCTTACAGTGGGCTCTAGCACTTAGGTCATTGGATATGAGTACTCCAAGGTCTTTGACAGAGTGAAGGTCATCTACAAGTTCGTTTCCTCCAAGTTTGTATTTTGTATTCTGATTATTTTTGCCAATGTGTAAGACAGAGCATTTGTTGGTTGCGATTTGAAATTGCCAGTTGTTTGACCATTCTGCTACATGATCAAGGTCTTTTTGAAGGGTAGCAACATTGTCAGTGGTGTTAAATAGTTTAACATCAATTTATCAATTCTCTGAAGCTTCTGTGGTCACATGCTATTCAGCAAGGTCAACCCCTTTCTTTCACATTATTTCCTTTAATAAATAAATGAAATAAAATGTTACCAACTTGAGATGACACAAAATGGCTCTGAAATTCATCCTGAAAGAAAAGATGTCCCATCCGATCCCCTCCGAGCTTCGGGATGGCATGTTGACCATCGTCCCTCTTTCTTATTTCCTTTTCTCCCCTTTTCATAGGAGCCATGACTGCGAAGGGAATCCACATGATCTGGATGCTCTTTTCATTGGCTTGGATAGTCTTGAAGACAGAAGCCGCGAGTTTTGAACAGTTCAAAGAGATGCATTTGGATTATCCAAAGACCCCCTCTCCAAACAGTGATGAGTACTGTAAAAAGATGATGGGGTCCAGAAACTTGACCAAAGTAAAATCTAATGTATTTATCCATGTCTCAGAAGATACTTTAAAACAAATGGTCCCTAAAGGATTTACTGGTCAATGGACATCTGCCAATCGTCTACCACTTACTCTTTGTATACAATTTAATGAAGCTCTTGACTACCGTGGTCGTTATCTGTCTTCCAGCATTAACATTTATTATCAGAATGGATTACCTGTTGAATATAAAGGATTGGCTTCTAATTAGAACCGAATATTAATTTGATAAAGCCCTTTCTCTTGCACAATATCCTGCAAAAGAGTGAGAGATAGGCTTGGAATTATGCTTTGATGAATCACAGCCTTAGATCTCACTTTAGTTTTCAGAGAGTCACATGTTTTTGAATTTCTTTCTCTGTTCTTTGTTCCTGGATCTTTTCTTCTTGATTTTGATTAATGCACTTTCAATTGCCCTATTTTTGGAGAGAGATCTATCAGCGCCAATGGGTAAACCAGTCTAAGAACTGAACTCTTTACTGAAAGTCTCAATAAAAAATAATTTTGCAAGTCTATTCTACTGTTCCTCCTTCATTCTTCTACATTGTAGCCTGTGCAATGGGAACTTGTTCTTTATGATGTACTTTATGTCATGTGATTGAACCTTTATTGTGGGTTAATGGAAATACCATCCTGACTGTAATACAATAAATCTTTCTTTAAGCATCCTATTATATTTTGTCCAGTCTTTTTTTCAGACCAATCTCAGGCTCTTCATGAATGGGGAAGAGACAATAACAAGGCTGGGGGAGGGGTGGCCATTAAATCTGATCTGTGTGAATCAGAATAAACAGTTACATTCACCTTCTGAGACTGAATATTTCAATCATCCAGTTGTTTTCCTTCCTGTGATGAACTTATATATTTTTCACTCTCAAATATTATGAAGTCCTCTCTGGAGATGGAGTTGGCAGCTGTGGTTTAATTCATAAGGAGCATCCCATCCATGAGGACTTTCCTTCCTGCTAATAATTTGGCATTTGCTCTCAGGGAAAATTTTGGATGCTCAGAAAATTCCTGCCAGATTTTAACTTCTGCTTTGTTCTGAAATAGGCAAAAGTACACTAATAGGCAAATGCTTTGCTGTTGTTGTTTTTAAAAATGAAGTTGTGTCATCTTTCCTCTGATTTGCCCTAGTCATCATGGGAATGCTTGGCACATAATCTTCCCATGATACTTTCCATTTAGAACTAACAAGGCTAAGCATTAAAGCCTTCTTGTCATTCTAAAGTCAGATCAGATACAGCCCGACAGAATGCTGGGTGGATAGTAATGCAGCCTTGATTTAATCAGCCTTCATAAATGAGATCCCTATAAATCCCATCTCAGCAGATCTTTAGATGTGTCTCCATAGAAGCCACTGGACACGTTTTTATAAAGTTGGAGAGATTTGACAAACTTGGTGTGCTTCTACAATTAGGGCACCTTTTGGCTTTCTATAGGTCATGATCAGGGGTGGGTTCTAACTTACCTCGCTGCCGGTTCACTTCCTCCTGTGCCGCATGGGGGCGCCTCATGGGAACGTGAACTTTGTGCGCATAAGCATGCGCACTGGCAAAAAATCCATTTTTTTTTTAAAAAAGCTGAAAACAAGATGGTGATGCATGCGCAGTGCTGGAAACTCAGCTTCTGTGCATGTGCAAAAGAAGAAAAACCGGAAAAAAATTCAAAAAAATTTCAAAAATAAAAATAAAAATAAATTTTAAAAGATGGTGGCCTCCACAGACCAGCACAGACTGAACTGTGCTGTCGTCGTGACATCACCAATGGCTTGCTACCAGTCAGGGTGAACTGGGCTTAACTGGGAGGAACCCACCTCTGGTCATGGTACAAAAAGACAGTGCGGTGCTTTGAAAGTTGTGATTCAGAACTAGGATAGTGGCCTTTAGTAAAATGTCCTTTGAATTCTTAAATCTATTTTTGGTTCTGTTAATTACATAAATAAAAGATATTTATTGGTTAACTGCCTATTTAACTTCCACATTTCATAATTCATTAGTTGGTCAGTTTTTTTCTCCTGCCTTAAATAGCTGCAAACAAATTCTATTCATTTTACTGATTAAGGCCACAGGCATGTCCTCAAGCGTAGAAAAGTATTGCTAAGTTTGGCTGAATCAGTGAAAGGAATCACTGATAACCCCTGTCATAGTGTGATTCTTTTTTTCCCAATTTTTTAAAATTGAAGAATATATTATACATATTCCTGCCCATAACCTCACTATAACTTTTCAAACTGTCTTTTACAGCTTAAACCAATTCCTGTTGTAAATCCATGATAAAAATAAAATATCCATATCACTCTTCTGCTTTGATATTTGTACTTATTTATTAATTATCAAACGGTCATCAAGTTTTACTTGATGAATAAATATTACTGTCATTCATAAGTGTTAATTTAAAGTATTCCCTGAGCATCCAATATGCTTTCAATAAATATTTTTCCTTTCAGGCTGAAGAAGTGAACTCTGATGAACAGATAGCAAGGTGTTGACAGGATAAAGAGACTAGGGGATACTGAGCCGAACCATGATAGAAAAACATGAACTCAAATAAAAATGACTCTAGTTTAAGAGTAATCTCTGATAGATTGAAGAGTCTTCTGTCTTTTGGCCACTCCCCCCCCACTCTATAATGCTTTTTAGCATGGCTCATTGGTAAGCCAAGGGATGATATTTCTGTGGGATTAAGTTGGGAACAAAGTGCTTTACTTCAGCTTGTGTAATGGTTGCTTCATTAACCCTTGTGATTGTGGCACGTATGCAGAACAGGGAAGCAGGATGTGAGTCATCTCATCTGGAAGGTCCCGAGCCAGTGCGTATGTGGCACAATGGAAAGATACCTGAAGAATGTGTACACAGGAGTAGACCAACAATATGACTATATATGGTAGCAACAGCTGTATATGTCCATCCCTTACTAGCTTTGTCATAAGGATGTAACTTGATAGGAACTGGTCATTAATAAAAGAGGGTCATGGAGTCAATTCTGGGCTCTCATCCCGAGATACCTGCTTACATATCTCATTTCTCATGGGAGACCACCACAACTGGTGACCCCTCGACGTGATTCCACAAGGGAATACGTCCCTGCCGACCCTCTACTTATCACCTGGAATAGGCACGGTGCACTCGACGATGTTGCTGGTGACTGACTCCTTCTCGTAAATATGGGGGGTGGAATGTCTGCAGCTCAGAAAACTCACGTAGAAGAGTTGAGACAATTGGGCAGGAAAAAATACCTTTCTCCTCAAGAACAAAAATTTATCCGATCCTTTTCTAAAAGCGAGGCTGTTAAATTACTTGCCTATGTGTGGGCTCAATGTCCGTCCTATCCAGAGGGCGGATTCCTAAAAACAGAGACGTGGAAGAAGATTGGTGCCATCTTCCACCAACCTCCTTGGGCTCTGCCCAACATTCTGTGCCTTTGGAAAAAGGCTTATACCATGATTCAGAATCATGCTGATTCGCCTCACCAGCTTTTATTAGATCTGCCACCATACCAGACTCCCTCGGTCATGGTGACTACCCCGCTACCCTCAGTCGTGAGCCCTCTCCCACCCACGGTTCCTGAAGTCCCTGTTTTTTCTGCTTCCAACCCTGCTCCTGTTTTTCAACCTGGTCTTATCCGCGGGGCATACCAAAAGGCCTTAAAATCTGGCACTTTGGATGCTGCTGACCTAACCAACATTGAGTTGTTTCCAGTTACTTTTCTACGGGATCCCACGGCGTTCTTGTTGATTGGGAACCTTTGCCTATGCCAATGATAAAAGAACTAAAAATGGCAACCATGGATTATGGCATAACCAGTCCTTATACCAGAGATTTATTGAACGCCATTGCTGGTAATTATCAAATGTTGCCTCAGGATTGGAAGGACTTACTTAGAATGTTATTAAATGGCACGCAATATGTTGTTTTTGAATCAGAATTCAAAAGGGAAATTCAAACCAGAGCCCTCAGCCCAGGGTTTCAATGAACCATTGACCAACTCTTTGGGGAAGGTGCTTTTGCTACGATTAACGCTCAGGCTCAAAACCTAACCCACCCTGGATTTCCTTTTATCAGCTCTGCTGTCCTTTCTGCCTTGAGTTGTGTTGACGATCAAGGCACCCAACTCAATCTTTTTCTGCTATTCGCCAGGGAGTGACAGAGTCCTATGCTGACTTTGTTAACTGCTTACAGCTTGCGGTAACCCACCAAATTTCTAACCAAGAAGCGGCAAAAGAAATTTTGATGAAACTCGCTTATGAACATGCGAATGCGGATTGCCAATCTGTTCTTAAGTCAGTAGTTTCTAACCCAGCCTCCACTCTGGCAGATTTTCTTAAAGCTTGCTGTGTTATTGGCATTCAAACCTACCAGATGGATGCATTGGCCGCAGCCATACAAAAGGGGAACCAACCTCAAGGTACTTGTTTTAATTGCGGAAAACCTGGCCATTTCAAAACACAGTGCCGAGCTCCGGGTGGCGCCGCTGGCTGCCCCCACCCAATTTCAAACCAGACCAAAGACGGTATGTCCAAAATGCAAAAAGGGTTTTCATTGGGCCAATCAATGCCGATCCGTTCCCCAGAATCAGGGAAACTAATAGAGGGGCTTGCAGCTAGCCCCCTCCCAAAGGCTGTACCTTTTTCTCCCTGTGGCGATGTTTCTTTTTCTTCTGTCACTTCCTCTCCGCCTCTTGCCCCGCCTCGCTGCTGAGGCACAGACCTGAAACTTCTTGCTGACACTTTTGTTGACTTTCCTAATCTCCTTATTGTTGCTGATGCCCAGTTGCCTGGCCCACTCCCACCGGATGTTACTGCAACTGTTCTTCCGGTGGCAGTGGCCCGTCAATGGGGTATCTTTGTCCTTCCCTCTGTGCTTGACCCACTACCCCAAAATTGTGTTCAGGTTCAATTTTATACCAATATCCCTGTATTGGCGAAAAAAAGGGGATATCGTTGCTCGGCTGGTATTATTACTTAAGGATGTGTCAGCTTCCTCTGTGGAGCCTTCACTCACCGAGCTCCTAGCTCTTACAAAACCAATCACTTCCGAGAAACCGATCATGCCGTTTTTTAATTAACGGCATCCTTTTTTCTGGCCTTTTAGATTCTGGCGCCAACGTTTCAGTTATAAGAACGGCGGAATGGCCCTCTCAATGGCCACTTGAATCCTCTCCAGCAGTACGGGGAGTGGGCGGCATGCAGCAGGCAAGTTCAAGTAAAAATTAGCTCACAGTACAACGTGTAACAAAAGGTATTACGGCACACATTAAGCCAGTTGTCCTGCCCCTTCACGTTAACTTATGGGGCAGAGATCTTATTTCACAATTTGATGCAAAACTTATTTTGGAGGATTAAATATGTCTTTGATTCCTCTAAAGCTTACTTTGCTTTCCC
The DNA here is from genome assembly GCA_023053685.1 of Diadophis punctatus similis. Classification (NCBI taxonomy): domain Eukaryota; kingdom Metazoa; phylum Chordata; class Lepidosauria; order Squamata; family Dipsadidae; genus Diadophis; species Diadophis punctatus. The sequence continues at coordinate 2,354,829 of JALIGW010000023.1, read as the reverse complement.
CTACACCTGTATGGATAGATCAATGGCCCCTTACCAGTGAAAAATTGACCGCTAGTGGATGATCAACTGTGTTCCGGACATTTGGAACCCACTACTAGCCCGTACAATACCCCAGTATTTGTAGTTAAAAAGAAATCTGGAAAATGGAGATTAATTCAGGATCTCTGGGCTGTCAATGCTATCCTTAAACCAATGGGACCACTCCAATGCGGCATGCCAAATCCAAATTTGATTCCCAGAGAATATGATTTGGTGGTCATTGATCTTAAAGATGCCTTTTTCACTATCCCCTTGCATGATGATGATAGGGAACTTTTTGCCTTTTCGGTCCCTCAGACCAATATGTTTCGCCCCACCCCATGATATCAATGGACTGTTTTGCCTCAAGGTATGCTTAATAGTCCCACAATGTGTCAATTTTATGTTGACACAGTTTTTTTCACCTTTTCGTACTCTTTACCCTCATTTGTAGCTTTATCACTATATGGATGATATCCTCATGGCCGCCCCGGGTCCTCCCGGCACAGTCCAGACTTTTCTTCCTAAACTGATTCAGCACCTATCCTCTCATGGGTTTCAGGTGGCTCCGGAAAAAATTCAGACCCACCCACCTTTTTCTTATTTGGGTCATAAAGTTTTGACTTCTTCTTCTTCACCCACCCTGCCTCATATTATTCTCCCAAATCCTCTCACTCTTGTGGCCCTTCAGCAGATACTGGGCGCGATAAATTTTGTCCACCCGTTTCTTGCACTGACTACGGCTCAACTCTCCTCCCTTTTCCTGGCCCTCAAAGGCCTGTCATCTCCCTCATCAGTCATTGTCTTGACTGATCCTCAAAAGCATGTGCTAACCCTCATCGATTCCGCAATGGCCACTCGCTGGGTGGATCGAGCAATCCCTAATGAACCTATATCCCTTGTTCTTTTTAACACCCTCTCCATCCCAACCGCTGCCCTGATTCAATATAAAAAGGGCACCATTGCCATCCTTGAATGGATTCATCTTCCTAACACTCCACATAAATCTATTAACCCCTTGCATTATATGTTCGCCTTGCTCATTACCAAAGGCCAGTTTCGAGCAAAGTGTCTCATTGACTTAGATGTTGTTTCCTTGTTTCTTCCCATGTCTCTCACCACTTGGGAACCCTTATTTGCTACCTCTGATTCTTTGCAACTCTCTTTGGCGGATTGGGCGGGCAATGTTTTCTGTCATGTCCCGTCTGACCCTCGCTTCCAAATCCTTCACAATGTTCCGGTACACTTCCATTCTACCTTTTCCTCATCTCCCATTCCCAACGCTGTCACTGTATATGTAGATGGCAGTAAATCTTATGGTGTGTGTGTATGGAAAGAGGGGGACCAGTGGCAGACCAAAATACCCCTCTTCAAACTTCTGCACAGCATGCTGAATTAGCCGCTACCATCTTGGCTTTTCAGACTTTTTCCACTTCTCCTTTTAATCTCATTCTTGATAGCCTTTATGTATACAAGGTTCTTACATCCCTGTCGGATTCTTATGTTTGTCCATCCCTTGATGATAATCTTTTAAGTTTATTTTTAACCTTACAATCTCTCCTTCATGCTAGGACTTTACCCTTTTTTCCGGCCCATATCAGAAGTCACCAAGGGCATTATCCAGGAGAGGAATTCTTGGGCAGACGCCGCCGCAGCTGCTGCCCTTATTGCCCCCCCCCTAATCTTTTTATTCTTTCCTTGTCATCCATTACTCCATGGACTAGCCACTCTTATTTTCACCAAAATTGAAAGGCCTTGATGAAACAATTTTCTCTTTCTGCAACAGAGGCCTCCGCTATTATTCAGCAATGTCCCACTTGCAGTTTGCAAGCTCACTCTGTCCCCCTTGGGGTTAACCCTGGGGCACGGAGAGTTGTCAATTATGGCAAATGGATGTTACCTTGTACCCATCATTTGCCCCTTGGAAATATATTCATGTTTCCATTGATATGTACTCAGGGTTTATTATGGCTTCCCCACAGAGGGGTGAAGCCACTAAACATGTTATTAATCATTGTATTCGGACTTTCTGTATTCTAGGCAATCCCAAACAATTAAAAACGGATAATGGCCCCGCTTATACTAGTGCTGCCTTTGCAGAGTTTTGCCATCGCTGGTCCATTGCCCACAAATTTGGAATTCCTTACAATTCCACTGTCCAGGCTATTGTAGAACGAGCTCATCAGACTTAAAAAAAAAGCCCTTGATGCACATATAAAACAGAAAGGGGAAAATCACCCCAGCTTGCCTGGGATACAAAATACCTTGAACCTTGTCCTGTTTACCCTAAATTTCCTCAATGTTTCTGGCACCCCTGGTTCAACAGCCACAAGGTGGCATTTTTCTGCTTCTCCTATAGACTCCACGTGACCACAAGTCTATTATCACCATCTTCCTGATCCTACGTGGAAAGGCCCAGCCTCTCTTGTCACTTGGAGTCGAGGCTATGCTGCCATCAATGACAATGGCGATATTATCTGGACTCCTGCTCACTGCATTCGCCCTTATTTTGTCACCCCATTGACACGTCAAGACCAGTGATCCAGGGGCCTGGGGAACCAATGCGTTCGTAAGAGACCTGAATAAGGCAGCTCAGCTTTTGAATAAAACTGATTGTTGGATTTGTATGCACATTCCATCAGACGGCAAGTCAGGACTAGCACTTCATGCTGTACCTTTTAATGAATCCGGGTGGAAGCAGAATTGGAACTCCACTCCAGTCATGCTGAACTTTACATATGCGGTTTCCACCAGAATTTTAGAACCTGCTCGCTTTTGTTTTCAAAGCACAGGCTTGTTAGCCAATGCCTCAGAAATGGGCAATTACACTACTTGCCAACAAACCATTGTATGGGATTCAGCAAAACGGTGTGCACATATAAAACGCAATCTTACAACTGCAAACGGTATCAGCACATCTAATCAGTGGACAAACGTTTCCACGTATGCAGCATGTTCCAACATGGAGACTATGATTATGTTTGCTAATTCCTCTGATTCAGAACATTAAGAGTTAACACAATTTTGGCTTCTTTGTGGCTGACGAGCCTATCGGTTGGTCCCAAGGGATTGGAAGGGTATTTGTACCCTGGGTCTCTTGGTGCCCGCTACTTACCCTGTTTCAACATTACCAACAGGTCATTTGCGGAACAAAAAAGTTGGCATTGAAGATCAACCCTTAACCTTAGGGCAGTGGTTCCCAACCTGGGGGTCAGGACCCTTTTGGGGGTCGAATGACCATTTCCCAGGGGTCGCCCCAGCATCCTCAGCTCCCCCCCCCCACTGCCACAAGCCTGGCCATATTGGCTCTACTTGCCTGAGCCCTCCGATTGGTCAGGAGAGGTGCCATTCGGTGAGAGGCGTTTGTGATGCCTGGTGGCCGAGCTTTGACGGTATCAGCTAAGGGGTGGGGCATCGCAAGATTGTGCACTGGAGAGTACAAGGTGGTGCTTAAGACATCTGTGGCCGCCCCTGTCTCCTGCTCGCAGCGGCAGTTTCTTCCCGCTGGTGTCGAAGGGAAAGGGAGTCACAGGAGAGAACAGCCAGCCAACGACCACTTAAGTTTCACAGCGCACGACGGCGGGAAGGAGGACAGCTGGTTCAGAATCGTCTGTCTGCCCTCTCGCCCTCGGCTGGCGTGGAGACCCAGCAAACAAAGAGACAAACAGGGAGGGAGGGAAGAGACAGACTGAGAGATATTAGCGCAGGGCTAGCCTGATCATACAACCTCGGTGCTGAGGGCACCACTGCCGGGGGCAGGAGGAGCTAAGCCAGAGGGAACTGGAGAAGGAGGTGGCACCGGAGCATGGTCCATCGCCGCCGCCCTGCTCCGTATGATCAGGCTAGCCCTGTGCTAATATCTCTCAGTCTCAGTTTTAAGAAGAAAGAGCTTAAAAGAGGAAATTGGCTTTGTGGACCCTGGCAATGTTTTTGGACCAATCATGGGTTTTTTTGCCCCCTGTTTGCCTCCTGAAACTTTGGAGTCCTGGAAGAAAGCTACTAAATAGGGATTACTTTGCTGGAAGCTTATCTGATTTCTAGTTTTTCAACACTGCAGGCCACAATTTCTCAACCTCAACAACTTGAATATACCTGGACTTCAACTCCCAAAATTTCCTAGCCAGCTTTGCTTTAAATTCTGGGAGTTGAAGTCCAGGCACCTTAAAAGTTGCTGAGATTGAGAAATATTGCTGTACACTTGTTGGTTATCGTCTAAATACAGAAGTAGACTTGTTGTGGAAGATGATATTCCTTGTGCTCTTGCAAAGACTGGCCCGAGAATTTCTGATCTGGCATAATTACATATTGTTTTTGTGATTAATCGCTATGCTTTAATTATGTTCAATTTGTAACAATGAAAATGCATCCTGCATATTAGATATTTACATTACGATTCATAACAGTAGCAATACAACAGTTACGAAGTAGCAACGAAAATAATTTTATGGTTGGGGGTCACCACAACATGAGGAACTATATTAAGGGGTCGCAGCATTAGAAAGGTTGGGAACCACTGCCTTAGGGGGTTCCCTGTGCACTCAAATATCTCGGGGAATTCTCCCTAATCTTGGGGTTGCGATGAATTATAGAGATTTATATTTACTTAATAACTGGACTGTGGTTATGTTTAATGATACTATTAAAGGGGGACCTTTGCACAAGTACGTCTTGTGCACCAATTGCGACCCTACTTGGAGAAGGAGGCACTTCTCACAGTCACTCATGCCCTTATCACCTCACGGCTGGATTACTGCAATGCGCTCTACATGGGGCTACCCTTGAAGAGTGTCCGGTGACTGCAATTGGTGCAAAATGCAGCTGCGCGAGCTGTGGTGGGTGTACCCAGATGCACCCACGTAACACCGATTCTCCGCCAGCTGCATTGGTTGCCCATTAGTCTCTGGATCCAATTCAAGGTGTTGGTCGTTACCTTTAAAGCCCTACATGGCTCAGGGCCAGGTTACCTTCGGGACCGCATCCTGCCGCATACCTACGACCGGTTAGGTCCCACAGAGTGGGTCTCCTCCAGGTCCCATCGACCAAGCAATGCCGGCTGGTGGGGCCGAGGGGGAGAGCCTTCTCTGTGGGAGCCCCCTCCCTTTGGAACCAGCTCCCTCCAGAGATCAGGATTATCCCCACCCTGCTGGCCTTCCGTAAAGCAATCAAAACTTGGCTCTTCCGGCAGGCGGGGTATGAATGAAAGTTTTTAAAATTATGGATAGTATTTTAACATGGCTTTTTTTTAAAAAAAAATTTTTTTTCACTTATTATATGTTTCTATACATGCTGTGAGGCGCCCAGAGTCCCTCGGGAGTTGGGCGGCATAGAAATTTTAATAAATAAATAAATAAATAAATAAATAAATAAATAAATAAATAAATAAATAAATAAATAAATAAATAAATAAATAAATAAATAAATAAATAAATAAATAAATAAATAAATAAATCTATGAAATTCATTAACAAAGAATTAGGAGAAATTCGAGAGGTGGTCTTACAGAATAGATATGCTTTAGATATTGTATTGGCTGCTAAAGGAGGTGTTTGTGCTTTAATTCATTCACATTGTTGTGCTTATGTATCTGACTATAAATATAACATCACACACACAATTGAGCATATGGAGAACATGGTCAAGAATAACCCCCTGGTTGGAGACGGAAGTGGCACCATTGACATCTGGGGTGCCTTATGGTCCTGGCTACCTGATGGGAGTTGGCTGAGATCACTCATACCAACAGTTGTAACTATTGTTGTATTACTGATTTTGTTTTGCTGTTGTATCCAATGTCTCCCCTCCCTCCTGCAGATGTGCAAAAACTTGCTTCCCCCCAACAGGAAGGACGTTCTAATCAGCGAGAACAAAGCCCTTCTGGAATTGGAGGATGGACTTTTTGATAAAACAAAAAAGGAGGAGATGTGGGATTAAGTTGGGAACAAAGTGCTTTACTTCAGCCTGTGTAATGGTTGCTTCATTAACCCTTGTGATTGTGGCACGTATGCAGAACAGGGAAGCAGGATGTGAGTCATCTCATCTGGAAGGCCCCAAGCCAGTGCATACGTGGCACAATGGAAAGATACCTGAAGAATGTGTACACAGGAGTAGACCAACAATATGACTATATATGGTAGCAACAGCTGTATATGTCCACCCCTTACTAGCTTTGTCATAAGGATGTAACTTGATAGGAACTGGTCATTAATAAAAGAGGGTCACGGAGTCAATTCTAGGCTCTCATCCCGAGATACCTGCTTGCGTGTCTCATTTCTCATGGGAGACCACCACAATTTCAATCTACATCCAGACTACTCCATGTGCTATAATTGATTTTATGCACTGAAAAATTATGTTCTTCTAGTCCTTTTGCAAGAAAATTGCTGTGCTGTCTGTTCCATGGGTGATGTCTGTGAATACATACTGTATGTGCTCCATAAATAACTCATTTCTACTTTTTAATACCCCTTCTTCTTTATTCCTTGCTGAGTGCTTATCTTTTTTCTGCATGAAATTTGATTTCGATGCCCAGAAAGGAACATATGGAAATCTGCTCAAAGGAATCATTTCAGCTGGATCTATTCGGTCCCTTTTTGTCCATTCTTTGTTGTATAACTCCTGACTTTTTTCCTCCTATGGTCCACTTGCCAGCCCGGCCTCATAGTATGCAAGTGCTTCCCTTTTATGGGGACTGCCACAGCCACCGCATGGGAAAGCCAATGCCACATGGGGAAATCATGGCCAATCGCTTCCTCTCCCCTTATCCCTTCCTGAGTGCAGAGGAAAGATGTCAGGGTTACAATAATAGATCTATCACAAGCAATACCTCCGAAGGAGGTAGATTCCTCAAAGAATAGCTTTATTGGAAATATCATATTGGCACATATCTGGTGAAAACCAACTCTGAGGGGGGCCTTGGTTTTCATTCAATTAAAAGTAGAAGTTTACCTCTCAACCCCAAACAATCAGTCACATGGCCCAATCAAGGCAGCATCCGCTGGTCTGGTGACATCATTCTTCGTTCCTCCGGCCAGTTGTGAGAATGTCCTTGGTTCCCAAGAGAAAGTATTTTATTTTGACTACACAACCCCAGCTATCTCTAATCCCCCCTCCCTATCCCTCGCTCCAGTGTGGGAGCACAGAGCCTCAAGATGGCTTCCGCCAGATCACCTTCAGGGTTGACAAAAGAAGAAGAGGGGAATGAGAAGCAGGGAAGGAAGGAAGGGAGGGAGGGAGGGAGGGAGGGAGAAAGGAAGGAAAGAAGGAAGGGAGGGAGGGAGGGAGGGAGGGAGGGAGGGAGGGAGGGAGGGAGGGGGGAAGGAAGGAAGAAAGGAAGGAAGGATTCAGTTTAATCCTTGATAATATTTAGCTTGAAAAAACTTTTCAAGAAAGTAAAAAAAACCCACCATCTCAGTTTACAACTCCAGTATCAGATTTGAGGCTTCAATTTATTGCAACAGAGGCCACCTCAACAGACCCTCCAATCTACTTACATATTTATTTAATATCCTATTGGTTTCTCAAATGAAAGCCTTCTCTTTATTAAGCTCTAATGTCTTAAACCAGATAACATTTTGTTCCTGGATCTTTAATCTTCATCTCCAGTCATTCAAAGAACTATCTACATGTCTCTTCATTATTCATTTCACATTAGTTGGTACTCCAAACTAATAATCTTTTGTAACATGGAGGGTTTAGGCCGTGATGGCGAACCTATGGCACGGGTGCCACAAGTGGCACGCGGAGCCATATCGGTGGGCACGCGAGCTCAGGTCCGGCACGCATGTGTGCACCGACCGGCTGATTTTTGGGCCTTCTGGGCCCACTGGGAGTCAGGAAACAGGCTGTTTCCAGCCTCCAGAGGGGGTGGGGAAGGCCGTTTTCGCCCTCCCCAGGCTCCTAGAAAGGCTCTGGAGCCTGGGAAGAGCGAAAAATGGGCGTGCCATTGCATGCTGAAAGTGCATGGAATTATGGGTGTGGGCACGCACACACGTGATCCCCCGCATCCCCCCCTTTTTGGCACGCGAACCAAAAAAGTTTCGCCATCACTGGTTTAGGGTGTCCTAAGAGGGATCAACAATATTTGTTGGATTCTGTTCAAAGGCACTAAGCATCAGACAATCCACTAACCCTCTGAATTCTCTCTGTGTTTGTTTAAAGTGTTTTTTTAAAAAATAATTTTTATTGAACATTTTCAACATTAAAAAACACAAATCACAAAAACACATAAAACAAACAAGCATTTTTCCTCATTACAGCGACTTCGTACCGGTATCACTAGTATCCATAAATTATCTAAATTCTAATTTTTTAATACATTCTACTCTATTATTACATTACTACTTACACACATGTACATATTTAATACATTCTCTCGCACACATACACAGAGGTATTCATATATTATTATATATTTCTTATTTCATACTCTTCTTTCTATTTTCTAACCAAGTATACCATCTACTCTAGACCTGATAATACTCTGATTCATCTTTCTCATTCAGTTCCATTGTCATCTTGTCCATCTCAGTGCATTCCAGTACTTTACTAATGATTATTGCATCTGGCGGGCAATTGGCCTGTTTCCAATTTTATACTAATGTAATTCTAGCAGCTGTCAGTATATGCAATATTATATATTGAGTTTTCCTGTCCATTTTTGCCTCCAAGATACCAAGAAGGAATAGTTCTGGTTTGATTTCTATTTTTTGTCCCGTAATTTGTTCCATCCAATTCCTTATTTTACACCAATACTTCTTTAACTTTGGACAGGTCCACCACATATGATAAAATGTTTATGTTTATGCCCACATCTCCAACATTGTGCTGAACAATTTGGATACATTTTGGCCAATCTTGCTGGTGGTAGATGCCAACAGTAAAACATTTTGTAAAGATTCTCCTTGTATGCTGCCGATTTTGTTAATTTATAATTCTTTTCCCATAATTTCTCCCAAAGGTCTAATTCAATGCTATACCCAAAATTTCTGGCCCAACTAATCATTGTTTCCTTCCCACTTTCATCTTCCATTTTAAATATTAAAAACAGATTATACGCTTTTGTAATCATTTTCCCCCTGTTCCTAACAATATTTTATCTAATTCCATTTGTTTTCTGTGAAACAAATACCAAATTGTTCTACATCTTTTTTATATCTTGTTTTGATTTGAAGGTAAGGCCACCAGTCAATCTTTATTCCTTGATTTTTTAATGTCTGCCCTGGTTTTAATGCTCCTTGTTCATCTAATAGTTCCGAATATCTCACCAAGTTACATAGGTCTAAAGCATTTGGATATATCATGGCCTCCATTGCTGACACCCAAATTCGAATTTTCCTATAATGGTTCTTCTTTATTTTCTCCCAGACTGTTATCAGAGCATCCCTCACTAAATGCCTCTGAAAATATGCATGAGTTTTTTCTTCCCTTCCCAGATAAATGTGTGCCAGCTGATTCGCAGATCGTGACCTTCTAATGTCAATATCCTCTTAAATTTCAGTTGAACCCAGTCCTTGATCCACGTCACAGCTGCCCCATGATAGTAAAACTCCCAGTCTGGGAGACCAAAATCTCCTTTACTTCTCAAATCCTGCATTAACTTACATTTGATCCTGGCTTTTCTCACCAACCAAATAAATTTTGATATCATCCTGTTTAATTGTTTAAAGAAATTTTTCTTTAACTTTATTGGTATCATTTTGAAAAGATATAAAAATTTAAGTAGTATATTCATTTTTATCGTAGAGATTTTGCCAATTAGAGATATCTGCAATTTTGCCCATTTATCCAAATCCTTTTGTGTTTGTTATAATTTGTCATAATTATCCTCATTTATCGAGGAACATTTTGCAGTTACCCATATTCCCAAATACTTCACCTTCTTAGTAATTTGAATCCCTAATTTCTCTTCCACTTCCTTATTCTGCTTATTGGTCAAATTCTTGGTTAATATTTTATTTTTCTCTTTGTTTATTTTAAGCCCTGCCACTTTGCCAAATTCTTCTATTTCCCTTGATTCCCATCTCCATTGGATCTTCTATAATAAAAACCAAATCATCGGCAAAGGCTTGCACTTTATACTCTTCCTTTTTGATTTTTAGTCCTTTTATTTCCATCTTTTGCCTAATTTGTATTAATAATACTTCCAAAGATAGTATGAATAAGAGGGGGAACAGAGGACATCCCTGTTTCGCCCCCTTAGTTATACTAATGTCTTCTGTTGTTTCCCCGTTTACTATTACTTTTGCCATTTGGTTGGTGTAAATCACCCTGATCAGATGTGTTACAGGTGGAAAAAAGAGAAATGCAGAATAGCATTAATGAGATCTGTAGAGTTCAGACTAACTATGCCCGACGCCATAAACTGCCACGTGAAGTTAACTTAAGATTCTCAAAAAAGACAATCTACAGAAGGACTAGAGACGATCCATTAATATATGAGGGGAAGGAAATTGTGACTCTTAAACAAATACCCAGACGAATTAGAGAGCAAAGGAGAAATTATAACTTTCTCTCCTCGCAATTGGTGAAAAACAAGACAATGTTCTGATGGTTGATACCGGAGGGTATGCTTGTATCGTGGCAAGATAAAAAAAAATAAGAATTGACACTCTGGACAAAGCTTGAGAGTTTTATGATCAATATGTAGTAATGGATGAAGAACAGGAGAGTGGAGCGGTATTGGAGGAGGAAAGTCAGGAAGATCAACAGGTAGAAGGAAAGGAAGGAGAACAAGAAATAAGAGAGAGACTGGATAGAGAACAACAGAGGAGGGAAGGGGCAAAGGCAAGGATACAAAGGGAGACAAGATCAAGGATAGGAATGAGGGCAACCAGCAAGCAATAAGATGGAAGAAGAAATCAAATTAATATCACTTAACATAAATGGGTTGAATTCGCCGGTTAAAAGAAATCTAGTATTTTCCAAACTTCAAAAACAGAAAATGGATATTATTTGCCTACAAGAAACACACATTAAAAAACAGCAAGGTGGCATTCTAGAATTTCCAAAAATAGGGAAATTACATTTGGCTCAGGCACACACAAAAAAGAGAGGTATAGCGGTATATATTAAAGCAAGGTTAAAACCAGGACTGTTATATGCGGATGAAGAAGGGAGAACACTATTAATAGAGGTATTAATAAGACAAAAATGTACGCTTCTGGCAGTCATATATGCACCCAATATAAATGAGAGGGAATATTACAGAAAATTACATAAGAAGATAGTAGAATTAGAATTTGAGAACATTTGTCTATTAGGAGATTTCAATGTGGTAGTGGACTCAAAAAAAGATTATAAAAGCGGGAAAAATAATAATAATAAGAGGAAAATATTGCCGAACACTTTTTTTTAAAATGGTACAAGAATTGAATTTGAAGGATATTTGGAGAGAATTGAATCCGCAAAAAAAACTTTCTTTTCTAACCCGCATAATTCATGGTCCAGGATAGACATGGTATGGATGGATATGGAATTGGGTAATAATATAACGGAAGTAGAGATTGTAGCAAATTCATGGGCAGACCATAACCCATTAATAGTGAAATGGAAGGGAAGAATAAAAAAGAAATGGAGATGGACCATGAATCAGAGGGTTTTAAAAGAAAAAAAAGTATGTTAAATTGATAGAAAAGGAATTGGACTTTTTTCTGCAGGAAAACAGAAACGGATCTACAACTCTACAGAACCTATGGGATACAAAGAAGGCATATGTCAGAGGATTAACAATAGCTTATATGGCAAAAAAGAATAAGGAAAAAAAGAACAATAATTGGAGTTGCAGAAGGAATAGGAAGAATTAGAAGGTAGGATGCAATGCAACACTCCCAAGATGAGAAAACTAAGAGAGAAAAAGAAATGATTAAGCATAAAATTAATTTAATTACACAGGAAGAAATAGCTCAGATCAGATTGACAAGACAAAACTATTTTGAACATGCGAACAAACCGGGGAGATGGTTGGCTTACAAATTAAAAATGGAAAAGGAAAAAAATCTATTCAACAATTACAAGATGCAGAGGGAAATATAGGTCATCAGATGAAAGAGAAGAAGAGTATTATATAAAAATTCTTTAAAACGTTGTATAATCAGGAAAAAATAGTGGAAGAAGATATTAAGAATATTAAGAATTATTTAAATGAGAGGAGTCTCCCCTTAGTATCAGATATAACTAATGAAATGTTTTTTTTTATTCAAAAAGTTTTATTAGTACAAAATTACATAAATAATAGCTAAATATTAAATAGAAAGTACAAACATTTTTTTATTTTTCTCCCCCCTAACCCACTCCATTCCCTCCCCCCTCCCCCCCGGACTTCCCAGAGAGAATATAGGGCATAATATCAATAAAATAAGTTTAAATTAAATTAAAAAATTTTGACTTCCACCTTATTTTTTTTTAGACCTTCAACTCCAAATTGTACAGTAATAAAAATTCCTTCCTCCTCCTTTCAATCATCTACCCTTCACAGCATTTCTTCACTGTTAAATAAAAATTAAATAATTATTACATAAATGATGACTAAGTATTAAATACAAAGACCTTAAACTTCATCATAAAATCAATCACTATATAAATTACATACTATTACTATATATCAGGTTATTAACTTCAAAAAAGTTCTAAATCTCTAAAAAAGATATTAATATTAATAATAATATTATATATATATATATATATATATATATATATATATATATATATATATATATATATATATATATATATATATATATATATATATATATATATATATATATATATATATATATATATATATATATATATATATATATATATATATAGAAAGAGAAAGCAAAGAAAAATACAATCTATCCTATAAACTCAGCACTAACTCCAAACCTCAAATAACCTTCCTGTCAAACAAATGTTAAATCTAATTATGATATTTTATAACTTAATAGATAACAATTCCAAATCTTACTCAAAATTAAGTAAAACTTAAATTGATATTACACAAATAATAACTAAATAATAATACAAAAATCTTAAACTTCATCATAAATTCAACCACTATATATTAGTAACATAATATTACTATATATTAAATTATTAGCTTCAAAAAAGTTCTAAATCTTTAAAAAGAATTAATAGTAATAATAAAATAGTAAAAGACAACAAGAAAAGAAAGAGAAATACAAAAAATAAAGAAAGAAAAGTAAGGAAAGAAGGAAAAAGGAAAATTACAGTCATATTAACCACCATCCGTCCAATAAATTTCAACGCTGCGTCGTGTTGTATCTTGACGGTTACATCTTTTTGTAGTTTGATAATTTTAAATTTGTCAGCTTGCCTCCCATCTGGCCCCGATCTTCCCTCTCCTTTTCCACGCTGTAGACATCTATCTGGCTCTGCCAATCACTTTGGTTCTTTAAAGCTGTTTCAGTTTGAACAAGAAGCTTCAGTAGCTTTCTTTGTTGTATTAAGCCGGTATCTTTTTCCCAAAAATTTCACCACGACTCCTGTTGGTGCTTCCCATTTATATTGTAAATTTAATCTTTTAAATTCATCAATTAGAAAAGTATAATCTTTTCTAGCTTTGAGCATTTTCCAGGGAATTTCTTTCCATATCATTAGTTCCTGGCCATTCACCTGAAGGTTATTCTTAAACATCGCCTGTATAATTCTATTCCGTAGGGCTCTTGTAGTGAAATATATTACAATATCCCTTGGTAGGTGTTTTTGTTTTGCATACCAGGAGTTGATTCTATATATTTTGTCAATTTGCATGGCCAATTCCTCTTTAGAGATTCCAGACACTTGCTCCAAAGCATCCACCATCCTTCCTTTCAAATTTTCATATAATCCCTCTTTCAGTCCCCTGACCCTTATGGCAAATTCCATGGATCTGAATTGCATCATTAACACTTCTGTTTCAAAATTTGCAATGTCATTTAGTATTTTATCTATGTATTCTACCGAAGTTGTCAGAACTTGTTTATTTTCTTCAATGCGGTTTGCCAAGATTTCAATATTTGTTGCTAGACCTTTGCATACCTCCAACACATCATTCCTAATTTGTTGGTCAATATTCTTTAAAGCAGCCTGCATTTTATTATCTATTTCATTAATTTTTTGGTTAAATTCAGCAGTCAGTTCATTTTTCATAATCTTTAAAGTACTTATTAAATTTTCAGGTGTTAAAGACTTTGGGGGTGTTAACTCAGTGGTAAGTTGCATTTTAGAAATATAACCAGATAAATAGTCCATTCTTTTATTCAAAACAGTCTTTCCAAATTTTGAAGCCATTTTAGTATTTCCAGTGGAGAACAAAGGAAAAGCCAAGCCTCTAGTTAAAATTCTTTTAAGTTTCTTTTAAAATTCTTTTAAATTCCAAAGTCAGATAGACTTTTATTTTTTTAAAAAAAAATTGTCCGTTATTATTTAATCCAGAATCGGGAGACAGAGAGAGTAAAGCCAACTTTCAAAGTCAAAAATTTCCATAAGAAAAAAAGCCACTGGGGAAACGAAAGTTACTTTCACTTCTCCTCCCACTTTCTCCGATCGCCATATTGTAGCCTATTAACTGTTACTTAGTTTCTTCCAAAGTGAAAGTCAGCAGTGGAGTTGAAAGAAAAGAATTCAGTACTTGCCCTTTTAAAATCTTGTCTCTCTCTGTCTGCTTCTTTGATCCATTAAATAGTTGTAATCCCATTCATGAAGCAGCAGTGGTCACGGCATCTTGCTCCGCAAAGGCGGAGGTTTCCAAGTCCCCGGAGCAAGAGACAGGCTGGCTGGGGAGCCCTCACCTTTCGTGCCCCTGGCTAGCACCTGGGGCACTAGGGGGGCTCTACCCCACCTGTCCGGCCCTCATCTCTCCCCTTTGCCCAGGGCAGAGACTTTCAAGCCGCCAGACAGCTGTTCTGGTGGCTTTAACGGGGAAATGGAAAGGCGCTCAACGGGTAGCGTCCGTGATGCAGCGAACCGGAACCGGAAGTCACTAACGAAATGTTAAATGATACAATTATGATGAGGGAGATGAAAACGGCAATTCAAAAACAAAAAAATAATAAAACCCCTGGGTCAGATGGAATTTCTGCAGAATTCTATAAAGAAATTCAACAGCCAGTGGAGTCACTACTACTAGAGGTATATAATGAAGCATTTTAACAGGCAAAATTACCAAAGTCATGGACTGAGGCACTAATAACCCTTATACCCAAAGAAGACATAGATAAACAACAAATTAAAAATTATTTAATTTTTAATAATTAAATGTTGAATGCCGACTACAAAATATTTGTAACAATAATGGCTGAAAGACTTAAAAAAATACTTAATGAAATCATACATTCCGATCAAAATGTTTGAAGTGTTTTCAAAGCCCTAAATTTAAAGTTCAGAATAGTCTTGGAGATCTGACATAAAAATACCCTTTTAAGGTCATTCTTCCTCAAAGTGAATATTTGGTTCAAGGCTTAAGAAAGTGCAAATTAGCAGTTGGCAGTTGGATTGACCTATGAAGAGGTCCTGAGGGAGTAGGGCAGCATAGAAAAACTGCCAAATAAATAAAATAAAATAAAATAAAGAGTTCCAGAGAACTTACTAGACTTCTTCAGGGTATATAAAATACTTATGAATATGATTCCAGAGATATTTTTCCTTGAATTTCTGAATTGTCCTAAAATGCAGCCTCCTGTATGAGTGTTACATTAACGCATTGCCTATAATGCCCGTGCACTTCACGTTGTTGACAAAAGGGATCAGAGGAGATTGAGGAGTCCATAAACAAACTAAGAATTAAAGAAATGTTTGCAGCTCTTTGAAAGTACATCTGCTTGTTTGCATTGTTCTGTACACATCTGATTTTTTGCCTTTATTGTTGTGATGCCAGCAATTTATTTTGTGTATTTGTCTTTACGGTTGCTAACTAATTCAAGGAAGAAATCTTTTGTGGGACCCTACAATTTATTCTTGCAGAGAAAATTTGTTACAAGAACAATTTGTTCTTGTAAGACCTCTCTCCTTAAAAGAAGCATCTAAGTAACTACTGAGCAACAGCTACTCTTCTCCACCTTGAAAGGCAAAGGATTCTCTTGCAGGTCACCCTAGATATCATCTATCTGACCCTAGTCAAAGCACCACATTGCTGCTGAGTATTTATTTGTTTGTTTGTTTGTTTGTTTGTTTGTTTGTTTGTTTGTTTGTTTGTTTGTTTGTTTATCTATTGGAACCCAAGATTCCAATAGGGAATAATGACCAGTTTTTAATTATCAGTTTCTTTCTCATGATGTCTGATGCCATTCTCCCTATATAAGCCACCATTGAAAACTCAAGTGGAAGACAGGTTTCATCCTGTAAGTCTGAATATATTGTTTGTATCTTGCAACAAGTAAGAAACCTCCTTTGTGTTCATGAGTGAGGATGTCTCCATCATTTCAGTGAAGGTAGATATCAGAGGTGGGATTCAGCAGTTTCTGACCAGTTCTGGAGAACCGGTAGCGGAAATTTTGAGTCGTTTGGAGAAGCGATAAATACCACCTCTGCCTCCCGAGTCCCACCTGATTGGGAGGAAATGGGGATTTTGCAGTAACCTTCCCCTGGAGTGGGGAAGGAATGGAGATTTTACAGTATCCTTCCCCTGCCACGCCCACCAAGCCATGCCCACCAAGCCACACCCACAGAACTGGCAGTAAAAAAATTTGAATCCCACCACTGGTAGGAACGATTTGAGCAAGATAAGAAGAATGCTTATTCTTCTTTGCCAATTGGAATTCCCTTAAATAGCCCACTTAAATGGTGGGCTATTAGCTTAAAGAAAGATAGCAATAGCAATAGCACTTTACTTATATACCGCTTCATAGTGCTTTACAGCACTCTCTAAGCGGTTTACAGAGTTCAGCATATCGCCCCCAACAATCTGGGTCCTCATTTTACCCACCTCGGAAGGATGGAAGGCTGAGTCAACCTTGAGCCTAGTGAGATTTGAACAGCTGAACTGCTGAACTAGCAATCAGCTGAAGGTCGCAATGCTGCTTTTAACCACTGCGCTATCTCAGCTCCTAGAGCAAGGCAACTAGTGGAAATTGAGGGTTGGAGATACACAACTTCAGGATCAGAAGTGAATTTAATTGGAAAGAAAGGATGCAGCTGCATTGGGTATGCTTGAAGAGGCATTGATTCCATGTTCACCTTCTATTATGGGAATTCTGTTCTGAATGAGAATTGGAAGATGTAAGTGCATGTCAGAATGATATTGAGGGAATAGGATAATGTGATGCAACCAAGGATGTAGTCAGATAAAAGGCAACTTAACTGGCAACAGGAATAGGCCTGGAACAAGAGACTCTGAATAAACCTTTCTTGGTTTTGAGTTAAAAGGGGATGGGGAAAGAAGAGTACTTTCAGACATACAAGATTCTATTAATGTAAATTTACACTAAAGTAGAATTGGCTTATCTGGTTGCGTTTCCTATCTGGTCTACTTGTAAGGCTGGCAGAGAATAACAGATATGGGAGAACTCAGAAAGGAAACCCAAAGAGGCATTTTTGGAGCACAATTCTTGCCTTCTCCCAAAAACTTTTCAGGTCATGAACAAAACTGTTATTCATTTCATTTTCTAAAGTTCTTAAGGAAACTGAGAAACACCATTCCTAAATGATATATTATATTATCCAGTTACATGTTTCACACTCTGTATCTGATTTTCAGATCTATCATTCATAGTCATGGTGATTTTGTTCAGTTCTGGCTTTCACAGAAGAACTAGAAACTAAAAAACATTCTGGTTTTAGCCTGATATTGAGATCCAAATGAACTTCTACAAAGGGAGAGAAAGAGAGAGAAAGAGAGAGAAAGAGAGAGATAGAGAAGAAGAGAAGCTTTAAGGAATAGGATTGAATTATTTAGTTACCTAAACAGGTTTCAAGAGGGGAGTGTTTTTATGATTCCAAATAGGAAGAGATTAAACAATGGCATTAAAGGACTTTAAAATAACCTTTAATTTAGTGTTCAGAAATAAACCTAACACAATGCAACTCAATAATGGAAATAATTATTTTGGAACATGCTGAGTTCTACTTGATTGATGCTCTAAAGCACAATTGTAGACAACAGATGAAAGAAAAATATATAGTTGTTTATAAAAGGAAATAATCCTCCAAATGAAAATAATGAAAGAAGGCTGTTCAAATATTTCAGAGCCATTTTAATAGGACAATCACCTTCCAATGTGTATTATTCTGAGCCTGAATGTATCAGTGAGTCAAATCCTAATTTGAATTTTGCTTTGTTTTATTATGAAATATCTTCCCTCTAGGTTTTCTTCTATAATTCTGTCAAAGATATCACTCTGCTCAGGTATTGTCATGCCCCAGCACATAAATTTTATATACTGTTGTTGCTCTCTAGCCCCATCTAGTGGCTGGAGGGACAAATATGCCCCAACATAGGATCTTTATATACTATTGTTGCACTCTAGCCCCATCTAGTGGCAAGAGAGACAAATACCAAGTATATTGTTTGAAGCTGACTCCACCCCATTACCCATAAGCCCACACTCTCAAAACAAGTGCACGCTGGGAAGCCAAGCTCCATTTCCTTTAGCATTTGGAGAAGGCAAAAGCACAAAGAAGAACCCATCTTAATCTGTGGCACATGGCCATCAAAGGACAAAGCCACATCTCGCACACAGAGCATCACTAGTGAGAGTTAGATTGCTTGTATTTATTAATTGTAATGTTCAGCAGTAACCCAATATTGACTATCTTGAATTTGGTTCTCATTATCTATATTTCTATTTTCCTCAGTTTCACCATATCCTGTTCTTTCAATAAAGCATTCAGATCTATGCACACAGTCTGTTTTATTGGCAGGTAGGTGGCTTTAACTGCATGTCGAGCTGTACACAGACTAACGTGTAGTGAAGACAGAACAGGTATGTTTCCTGTATCTCAAGCTTCTGTGGTCACACCCTATTCAGCAATCTCAACCCCTTTCTTTTTTATCACAATATTTGATGAACTGTGCTGGAACAATAGTTAAAATACAACATTGACAGCAAATTCTGCCGACTGCCAGCAGTTCGATCCTGACCAGCTTAACATTTACTCAGCCTTTGATCCTTCCTAGGTCGGTAAAATGAGGAGCCAGATTGTTGGGGGCAATATGTTGACTCTGTAAACTGCTTAGAGAGGGCTGGAAAGCACTGTGAAGTGGTATATAAGTCTAAGTGCTATTGCTATTGTACTGTTATTCATAATTCAGATTATATCTGATTTCAGTATGCTTCATAATTCATTAAAAAATCACCAACTTGAGACTTCATGAAATGGCTCTGGAATTCATCCTGAAAGAAAAAGTATCACATCCCATCCCCTTCAAGCTTTGGGACAGCACCTTGACCCTGCCGAGATGGCACAGTGGTTAAATGCAGCACTGCAGGCTACTGCTAGTTCAGCAGTTCAGCTGTTCAAATCTCACCAGCTCAAGGTTGACTCAGCCTTCCATCCTTCCGAGGTGGGTAAAATGAGGACCCAGATTGTTGGGGGCAATATGCTGAACTCTGTAAACCACTTAGAGAGGGCTGTAAAGCACTATGAAGCGGTATATAAGTCTAAGTGCTATTGCTATTGCTATTGCTCTTCACTGTTTCATATTTCTTTTTCATCTATCTTTTCATAAGGACCACATGGGAGAGAGAAGCCATAATTGTGAAGAGACCCCACCTGCTCTGGATGCTTTTTTCTTCTGGTGAAGAGAAGGACCAGAGGTGACATGATAGCAGTGTTCCAATACTTGAGGGGATGCCACAGAGAGGAGGGAGTCAGGCTGTTCTCTATAGCAGCAGAAAGCCAAACAAGGAATAACGGATGGAAGCTGATCAAGGAGAGATTCAACCTGGAAGTGAGGAGAAACTTTCTGACGGTGAGAGCGATCAACCAGTAGAACAGCTTGCCAGCGGAGGTTGTGAGAGCCCCATCACTTTCGACCTTCAAGGAGAGACTGGACTGCCCTCTGTCTCAAATGATGTAGGAACTCCTGCTTGAGCAGGGGTTGGACTAGATGACCTACAAGGTCCCGTCCAACTCTAATAATGAATCTAAATCTAAATCTAAAATCTTCACTGTTTCATATTTCTTTTTCATCTATCTTTTCATAAGGATATGTGGGAGAGAGAAGCCATGGTTGTGAAGAGACCCCACCTGCTCTGGATTCTTTTTTCATTTGCTTCAGTAGTCTTAGAGACATGTTAGGTTATTAATAATCTGTTTGACTCTTAGATTACGTTTAAAAATTTCTGAGTTATAAGGGGTTAAAGAAATAGAAACACTGGAATTAATAATTTGTTAGAATATTTTAAATTTTTATGTATATTGAAGAGGTATAATGTCGGAAGAAGGAAGTTTTACTTAATATTGAGGAAAAGATGTTGATGGTTGTAACTGAATGAAATGGTGAAAGAAAGATTTCTTCTTTTTTTCTTTTCTTTTTATTATTATACTTTAAAGATTATATAAATTTTATATAAAGGAAAGATATTTAGTGGAGTAAATTATCAGCCTGAGATATTGAAATGATGTTTGATTAACAATATGCTTGATTTTTAGATTATGCTTAAAAGGTTTCGAGCAACAAGGAGTTAAAGATTCAAAGAAATGTGGAAATTAAGAATTTGTTAGTATAATTTAAATTTATTTTATTGAATATTATGCCCTGTGCTTTCTCTGGGAAGTCGGGGTGGGTGGGTGAGAGGGGGGGAGGGGAGGGGGATGGTGGGAAGGGGGGGAGAAAAAGAGAAAAATGTTTGTACTTTGTACTAATAAAACTTTTTGAATAAAAAATAAATAAATAAAAATAGTCTTAGGGACAGAAGCTGAGAATTTTGTAGAGTTCAAAAGGAAGCATCCCTCCAAAGGGCATCCACTGGTGTGAACACATGATGACATCAAAGCTCATGAACTCCTTGAGATTTAATACATTTATCCATGTTTAGAAAATGAGACATTGTACTTACCTGAGACGTCCATTCTCGTAGGATGGAGCTAGCCGCCAAGATTGGGTATTGGCACAGCCTTCTAGCCAATTATGACTGAGTCTGGAAAAGTATAAAAGGTGGCTCTAGGCCTAGATTCCCCCTCTTTTGATGAGGGATAAATGCCAGACTCAAGTGCCATCAATTCAACAAGTTTATTAACTGTCTAATCACAGAAAATTATACATGAGTCGATATGTGAGAGTCCTAACTACCTATGCTAACTACCTACAGACAGAAGATAACTATGTACACTAACATACCTAAATACCTAATGAACCATACAAGTAATAGATTCCCTGTCCAGCCAGAACACGTTTAGAAGGGAGGGACTTGGCGGCTAGCTCCACCCTACGAGAATGGACGTCTCAGGTAAGTACAACGTCTCATTCTCCATAGTGGGTGGAGCTAGCCACCAAGATTGGGACATACCAAAGTAATTAGTCCCCAGGGAGGGCCTCCTGATTCTGGCTGGGACCACCGGCCTCCAATGTTACCTGTTCCAGCACCCTGCGCCCAAAGTCAGCCTCCTGAGAGGCAAAGGCATCCAGTCTGTAGTGCCGGACAAACGGCGTTGGGGATGCCCAAGTGGCAGCCCGGCAGATCTCCTCGATGGAAGCCCTGGTGTTCCACGCTGCAGTGGTGGCCGCACTGCGTGTGGAATGGGCAGTAATCCTGGTGGGTCGTAGCAGAGACATTTGTTCATATGCAATGGCAATGACATTACGAATCCAATGACCCACCATAACAGAGGAAGCTTTCCTCCCCAATGAAGTGAGGTGGAAAGAGACAAACAAGGCCTCAGTTTTGCGAAAGGCAGAGGTCCTTTGTACGTAAGTGTCCAGAGTGCGCCTCACATCCAGGAGGTGCCACTGTCTTTCGGCGTCTGAGGATGGATAAGGGTAAAAGGAGGGTAATACCACCTCCTGAGCCCGATGGAAGTAGGAGTTTACCTTTGGCATAAAGGTGGGATCCAACCGCAGTACAACCCTGTCCTGATGGAATACACAGAGATCACCCCTGATGGAAAGGGCTGCCAGTTCGGAGATGCGACGGGCAGAGGTGACCGCCACCAGAAAAACCACCTTGTATGTTAGGTGGGCCAGAGAGACGGAGTGCAAGGGCTCAAAGGCTCCCCCCGTGAGTGCTAACAACACTTTGGACAAGTCCCAGGTGGGATACCTATGCACTACAGGAGGGCATCTATTCACGGCACCCTTCAGGAACCTGGAGACTAAGTGGTGAGCAGATAGTTTCCCCAAGGAGGGACAAGACAGCACTGTGGACAGGGCAGCAATTTGGCGTTTGAGGGTACATGGGGAAAGCCCTTTAGCTAGTCCC
Organism: Diadophis punctatus similis; assembly: GCA_023053685.1. NCBI lineage: Eukaryota > Metazoa > Chordata > Lepidosauria > Squamata > Dipsadidae > Diadophis > Diadophis punctatus. The sequence continues at coordinate 2,332,474 of JALIGW010000023.1, read as the reverse complement.
TGGCGTAGGAATTGAAGGACATTTATGACCGATAGATCCAATGGGGAATAACCCTCCCTGGCACGCCAGGAGCAGAAAACCTTCCAAGGGGCTGCATAAATACATTGCGTGGATGGTCTGCGAGAGTCAAGCAAGACCTCCATAACGTCCTCAGGGATCTGACGGCTCCTTAGAGTGAGCCGCTCAAGCGCCAGGCGGTCAGTTGCAACCAGTGAGGCTCTGGATGCTGCACTGACCCCTGGAGCAGCGACCACTCTGTCGGAGGGATCCTTCATGGTGGTGAGACCGACAGGGAGACCAGGTCGGCGTACCAGGCTCTCCTCGGCCAGTCGGGTGCCAGAAGTACCACCTCAGCTCTTTCTTCCAGGAGTTTCCGGATGACCTGCGGAATGATGGGGATGGGGGGAGAGGCGTAAAGCAACCCATGAGGCCAGGTGCAGCGGAGGGCGTCCACCCCTTCTGCCCCCTGAGTTTGATACCGGGACAGAAACCTGGGCAGCTGGGCATTCCCCGGGGTGGCAAAAAGGTCCATTACAGGCTGACCGAATTGACCCACAAGTTGGTGGAAAAGATCTGGGTGTAAGCTCCACTCTGAGTGGTCTATCTGGTTCCTGCTGAGCCAGTCTGCCCTGACGTTGCTTACCCCAGAGATATGTTCAGCAGAAAGGGACAATAGGTGTTGTTCTGCCCATAGCCCCAACCGCATGGCCTCTGACATGAGCTGTCCCGACATGGTCCCACCCTGTCTGTTTATGTGTGCCTTTTTGGCCACATTGTCAGTAAGGACCATCACATGAGAGTTCTGCAGGAGGGGCCTGAACTGCTGCAGGGCAAGGAACACGGCCCGTAATTCCAAAACATTGATGTTTAGAGTTGTCTCAGTTAACGACCATGTGCCCTGTGCCACCTGCGCTTCCGTGTGAGCCCCCCAACCCAATAGGCTGGCATCAGTGGTGACTAAGATTTGTCTTGGGGGAAGGAAGCAAATGCCCCTGTGGACTGCAGAGGTGGTCCACCAAATCAGTGACCTCCGGACTGAGGGCTGGAGTCTCACTTCAGCTGGGGAGTGGGCTCTTCCCTTACGCTGGTAGGGGAGAAGAAGCCATTGGAGATCCCTGGAGTGTAAGTGGGCCCATGGGACAATATGAATGGCCGAAATCATCTTGCCCAGGAGGGAAGACAGTAGATTCAGTGGAGCTGAGTTTTGCCTCAGAACTTGCTGGGTTAAAGCCAATAGGCTGTCTCTCTGTTCCTGGGACAGGTACACCTTACACTCCAGGGAGTCAATGATCGCCCCCAGATGGACAATTCTGGTGGTGGGGGTCAGCTGGCTCTTGGATCGGTTGACCAAGAAGCCAAGGTGGTCTAGGGTGTTAAGCACTACCTGAACATCTCTCTCAGCCTGAGAAGGAGAGGCTGAGGAGATGAGAATATCGTCCAGGTAGCACTGGATCCTGATGGGAATGGACCTGAGGTGAGCAGTCAAGGCCGCTAGGACCTTGGTGAAGACCCTTGGCGCTGAGGACAGGCCAAAGGGGAGCGCACCATATTCATAATGCACCCCTGCATAGCAAAAACTCAAATATTGGCGGTGAGATGGCCGAATTGGAATGTGGAGATAAGCCTCCGAGAGATCTATGGATGACAATAGATCTCCCTTCCTAATACCTGAGAGAATGGAATGCAGGATGTGCATTTTGAATTTCTTGTGGACTATGTACCTATTGAGGCGCTTAAGGTCCAATATTGCTCTCCATCCCCCGAGGATTTGGGCACTACAAATAAGATGGAGTAGAAGCCCTGCCCCTGTTGGTCCTCAGGCACCTGCTGGATGGCTCGAATGTCCACCAGATGCTGGATGGCCTGATTCATGAGGACTCTTTTTTCTGAATTTGATGAGATGGGGCATCGGAGGAAAAACCTCGGGGGGCTGGAAAGGAACTCAAGAGAAAGACCTGACTTCAGGGTTTCACAGACCCATGCGTCGTTGGTGATTTCCTCCCATCGACTGGCAAAGAGTGCCAGACGACCCCCTATGGGAGGAACGGCCGGAGAATTATTTATTCCGGCGGAAGGGGCGACCACCGGCCCCTCTAAAAGGCCGCTTGTATTGGTTCCCCCTGAATGGACAGTCAGAGGAGAACCTCTGGCGTGGTCCGTATTGCCCCTGAGTCTGCCCCTGGAAGTTTCCCTGAGATTGGCCTTGGAATCTGTTCTGGGGTTGATAGGCCCCTCTATAGTTCCTCCTGGGGAAGAAGGGTGACCTGGAGAGGGACTTGCGGCCAGCTGAGGGGAGGACTTTCTTTTTGTCCTTTGTCTCGACTAAAATTCGATTGAGAGCCTCACCAAATAGGCTCTGACCTGCTACAGGACTGGTGGCCAGCTTCCATTTATACTTGGCATCCGCAGACCAGTTGCGCAGCCAGGTCATATGGCGCGCCACTGCTGCGGATGCCATGGCCCTTGCTGCAAATCTGGCCGACTGAAGAGTGGCATCTGAAGTAAATTGTGCAGCAGCCAGCAGCTTATTGAGGTCCTGGTGTGCACGTAGATCGGAGGGTGGCAGGTGGTCCTGGAGGGCGTGAAGCCACTTGACCGATGTCCTGCAAAAGAAAGAGGCGGTAGCAGCTGACTTCAGGGCCCATGCGGCCGCCTGGTGACCCCTCTGGAGCGTCGCCTCCGTTTCCGGTCCTCCGGATGAAAAAGTTCCTCTGGTTCTCCGGACATCAGGGTGTTGGGAAACAGAGTCAGGACCGGGCTGTCCACAGGAGGCACTGTAAGATGCTGGGCCAAAGCAGAGTCAACATTAAAGTATCTCTTGTCAAGGGCGTTGGACAATGACCCCGACGTTGGATTCTGCCACTGCTTGAGTACAGTCTCAACAAATAGCTTTGGGGCAGGCACAACGTCAGCCTGGGATGCAGTAGGCTCGAACATGGGGTCCGGCACAGATGTTTGTGTGTCCGTCCCCGTGGGGGGCAATAGGTTGGCCGTGGTTTTTGCTTTGTGTAAGAGGGATCTAAACAAAGCGGGCTGAAATAGTGCAGAGGAAACCGCTGGCTCAGGGGCCAAGTCCTCGTCATCAGACATGGCCAGCTCGGGTAGTGCGGGCCCCAGATCACCCCCATGGACTTGATCGGCCTGTAGATCATCTAGAGGATCCGAGAACTCATTTTCCTCATCCTCATCGTCCTCAGGAGCAGGGTAATCGAAGCTATCCCCTGACTGGTGTTCCCTAGGAGGGATGGGACTGATTACCTGGGAGTTGGATGAGCCTGCCATGGCCCTAATGCCTGCCTCCACCCCTTTCCTGATGGCCTTATTGATCCTATCTTGTATCTCCTTTGATTGGAGAGGATCCCTGCTGGGGTTTGTATTGGAGGTGTCACCCCTGGAGGAGGGTCTGGGTCCCCAGATGTCTCCCTCCGCCCTACGCAGATTTGCACCATCAATAGACAAATTGTCCGAAGAATGTGACTGGGTTCTTTGGTGTCTAGGGGTGGCCATCTTATCAGGCCTGGAGGGTCCCTTCTCTCCAGACTGAGGGATCTGTTTTGCTTTGGAGGCCCTGTCCTTACCAGGCTGCGCTGGGGAGAGAGGCCTGATGGGGGATCGATCCCTGGTTGGTGAGGGAGATGCCGCCCTGGTGTGCTCCTGCTGGTCAGTGTTTGGCCTTGGAATCTTTGTCTTAGACTTCCCTGATTTGTGCCCTTTCTCAGCCATGCTGGGTAAAAACTGCTCAATCTGATTAATTATGCAGTCAAAATGGCCACCGGTGACAAGGTGGCTTCAAAATGGCTGATGGGGCTGAGTGAGGAAGTGTCTAATGGGCTAGCTCAGACAAGATGGCCACCTGTTGCTGGGCAGATCAAAAGTTAACTGTCACTGCAACTAGAAAATGGAGGATCAGTTTGGAGACAGACTATCCACAGTCCAGGCACACTCACAGCTCCGATGTGGATGAGGCAGTCCGGCAGAGAGATAGGGCTTCCAGGACGATTACGGCCTCCACGTGGTGCTGGCTGGTGTCCGGATCGCTGGAATGCCCTTCCGACGTCCCTCAGGCAAGAAAAGGTGGCGTTCGGCTTCTCTGTGCTCCTCCGCGGCCTCCGAGCCTTCTAATTAGGCAGGGCTCGCTTCCTGTGCTGTCAGGGGTGCCGACCGCTTGCGCAGGTCTAGCCCGAAGACCTCAGCTGTTTTTCGGCATTTCTCTCCTTCAGGCAGCTTGCGCGAACCCGGCAATGCAGAAACAGCTGATGGTCGGCAGTTATCACAACGGACAGCTTGCGCTAGTCCGAGGAAACTGCTGGCGAGGGCCTGCACTCTTCCGATCCCTTTATATCAGTCAGCTGGGGATCGGGAGGCACGGAACAGAGATGGGCCACTTGCGCTGGTCCGGCCGTTCAATTTTTAAAAGAATAGGACACCACCCGACTTGTCAGGTTGCCCACGAGTAAAGATCAGAATTTTAGTTTTGACAAGGGCAATGAGACAGGCCGAGGGTGATGTTAACCCTTGGTTGGCCTGTTTGGTGTCCACAATTTTATTATAAGACCTCGCCCAAATCCCAGAAGGGCGGTGAGGTCACCGCTGGCCCCTGTGGTGATAAGGGGGGCGCTTTCCCACACCCTCCACAGCCGGAAATTAATTTAGGATCAATCAATTATTGAAGAAAAAGGAAAAAAACAAAAATGTTGCTGGGCCTTCGGCTGGAGGGGCGAGCAGCAGTCAGACTTGCGGCCAACTGCTTCACCCAGGTATAGCAGAAAAGGGGCCTGGGGAGCTCGAAAGGGAAAGGATAAAAGGTAATTTTGAATAGGACCAAAAAACTTACAATTATTAATGGAAATAGCTGATGAAAGGCACTTGTCAATGGCTGTGACTGAGTCAAAAGAGGGGGAATCTAGGCCTAGAGCCACCTTTTATACTTTTCCAGACTCAGTCATAATTGGCTAGAAGGCTGTGCCAATACCCAATCTTGGCAGCTAGCTCCACCCACTATGGAGAATGATTTAAAACACATTTGCCCTAAATGATATACTGGTTCATGGCAGAGGTGGGCGTCACATACTGTAATAACTAGTTCACCCAAAACTGAAAATGTGAGCACGCACGGCAGCAAACACACGGCGATTATATAGGATGGTATAGCTACGGGGCAGGTGAGTGGGCCCAGCCACTGATCGGAATTACCGGTTCGCCTGAACCGGGCAGAACCGGCAGCAGTCCAGCACTGGTTCATGGACATCTGACCATGATGGTTTTTCCACTTAGTTTTTGTTTCAGTTTTAGGGGATATGGTGGATATGGTGTTTTGATTCAACTCGCCTGATTAATGGATATAGTGGTTTTGAATTAACTCATAGGATTAACCTTAATGTCATAGATCATCTACCTTAATGTCCTACCTGTTAACGACTACTTTAATTTAAACCCCAATAACACTAGGGCTATCAATAGATCCAAACTAAATGTATTCCGCTCTAATCTTGTTTGCAGAAAATACGACTTCTGCAATAGAGTAGTCAATGTCTGGAACACTTACCTGATCCTGTTGTTAGTTTCTCTAACCCCCATACCTTTTACCTTAAACTGTCTACCTTGGACCTTACACGTTTCTTAAGAGGTCCCTAAGGGGGGGTGTATAAGCGCACCAGGGTGCCTACCATCCCTGTCCTACTGTACCCATTTGTATGTACTCATTTTATGTGTTTATGGCAATGTTTTGCTTCTTTATATCCATTTATTTGTGCCATTTTTTCATGTGTCCTGTTTCCTTGCACTTGTTGACAAATAAATAAATTAAATAAATAAATTAACGTGCATTGTTGGGATGGCTTACCCATCAAATTTAGAACATTGGGTTCTCGATAGAACCAGACATTCAGTTGATAAAATCCTTCCTCATCTTAATATTCTGCAGAGAGATGTAGACTGGGAATTACGCTTTGCTGAATCACTGCCTTAGATCTCACCTGAGGGTCACCTTTTCAGAGGGTTACATCCCCCCCTCCATCCTTTTGTGTTTCTTTCCGTCTTCTTTGTTCCTGGCTCTTTCCCTCTTATGATTAATGCACTCTCAATTGCCTTATTTTGGGGGAGAGAGATCTATCAGCCCTAATGGGCAGACTAGCCTTCTTCATTCTTCTGAACATGTTCTTCATTATCTGGTTTATGGAATGTGATTGATACGTTATTGGACAGTAATGGAAATGCCTCCCCCCAATTATAATACAATTATTATTTCTTTAAGCACCCTATTATATTTTGTTCAGTCTTTTTTTCAGACAAATCATGGGCCTCATCATCGTGAAGAGGGCAGGGGAGGGCAGGAAATTTTATCTGTTTGAATCAGAATAAATAGTTACATTCACCCTCTGAGACTGAATATTTCTATCATTGGATTGTTTCTCTTCCTGTAGTGAACATACCATTTTTTTTGCCACTTTCAAACATTTCAAAGTCCTCTCTAAATAAGGAGCTAGTAATTGTGATTTAAACCCAAATGGAACCTCCCTTCCCTCTTCCTTCCTTCTAACCATTTGGCCCTTGGTGTCAAGGAAATTTTTTTGAATACTCAGAAAATTCCCCCCCCCCAGTGTTCCACTTACCCCAATCTTATTTCATTTATTTGCTAGAATAGAGCCCATTACCCAGTGGTGAAATCCAATTTTTTTTACTACCGGTTCTGTGGGCGTGACTTGGTGGGCGTGACTTGGTGGGCATGGTGTGGTGTGGCTTGGTAAGCATGGCTTGGTGGGCATGGCAGGAGAAGGATACTGCAAAATCCCCATTCCCTCCCCACTCTGGGGCAAGCCAGAGGTGGTATTTGCTGGTTCTCCGAACTACTCAAAATTTCCACTACCGGTTCTCCGAAGTACTCAAAATTTCCACTACTGGTTCTCCGAACTACTCAAAATTCCCACTACCGGTTCTCCGAAGTACTCAAAATTTCCACTACTGGTTCTCCGAACTACTCAAAATTTCCACTACCGGTTCTCCGAAGTACTCAAAATTTCCACTACTGGTTCTCCGAACTACTCAAAATTCCCACTACTGGTTCTCCGAACTACTCAAAATTTCCAGTACCGGTTCTCAAGAACCTGTCAGAACCTGCTGGATTTCACCCCTGCCACTACCCAAATAGGAAAATGTTTTGCATTCAAAAAATGAAGTCATGATCTCTCTTCTCTGATTTCTCACTAACATCTTGAGCACAGGTTCCCAACCCTGGGCAGCGGCATGTCAGAAATGGCTGCACAAACAAGCAAAGCCCCATCCGCGGGATGCAGCCAGCATGCAAAACCATGGCCCCTCTGATCCACAGGAAAACCTCTCTACACAGAACTGGTCCCCGGTGCCCAAAATGTTGGGGCCACTGATCTTGAGAATGCTTGGCACATAACATTCCCATGATGCTGACTAACAAGGCTTCTCTTCATTTCAAAGTCTGTTCAGATACTGCCAGAAAAATCTCTGAGTAGAACGTAATACAGCTTGGATTCAATAGGAGCCCTGTAATTCTTACCTCATTCTTACATGTAACCCCTGGAAAAAGTTATCTAGATTCCACAATCTAGATAAATTTTTGAGAAAATCCATATCAGGAGCTTATTCAGGGAAGGCTTTGTCTACTTTCAAAAGTCAAGGTATGGGTAGCAACTCTACCCATACCTATACCTCTATCTCCAGTCTACAACACAGTCCTTTCAACAGTTCCAAGAAGGCTCCATATGTATTTGCACCACTCAGGTGACCCTGGTGACACAGATAAATCTCCAGGTGGCCTTAACGACTCTCTAAAAGGATGCAAATGGCCATCTGTCTGCAAAGAGTATAAATCCTTCCATCCAGTCAGAGCTGAATAAGCTTCTTGGATGAGAAGCGAAATGTCTTCAAAGAAAAAACAAAAAAGTCCAGTTGCCTCTTGAAAAAGAACTTTTGGGACAACCATGACCTGGATAACTGAGAATATCCATAGATATATGGCTAGCAAAAAACAGCAGAAAGGAAGAAAAAAATAACAGTGCTCCAATTTACCTCAAAGGAGAGCAAGCTGGAGTTAGGCCCCTCACCCCATTTCTGCAACTCCAAATGATCACAAAGGACAACCTCTGGTGCAGATATCAATCTTTTCAAATCCCTGATGGGAAATTTTGCTGAAACATAATGACAAGAAAAGCAATAAGATCCTCACCCTGACATCCATTGCAAACTAGGCCATAATTAAGGCCCATTCTCTATAAATTATGTATGCAGGTTGAGGATGTCAGGATTGGCAGTCCCACAATATGATAGGTTGAGATTGGCTGATCTGTAGGTTAAGCTCAATAATTCAATAGGACAGTTCCAGTGTTACTATAAATTTAAACAGGGGTGAAATCCAGCAGGTTCTCACAGATTCTGGAGAACCGGTAGCGGAAATTTTGAGTAGTTCAGAGAACCAGCAAATACCATTCTGGCTGGTCCCAGAGTGGGGTGAGAATGGAGATATTGCAATATCCTTCCTCTGGAGTGGAGTGGGAATGGAGATTTTGCAGTATCCTTCCCCTGCCACACCCACTAAGCCATGCACACCAAGCCACACCACACCACCAGAGGTGGGTTCCTGCCGGAGCTGCCCGGTATGCAGCTCCAGTAGGGAGTGGCAGATTTTGCAACCGCTCCGGAGCCCTCTCTGCCGGTCCACCTGGCGCGTCACCAATTTTTTCCGCTTATTTTCAGTGATTGTTGGGCAATTTTGCTTCTGCGCATGCGCGGAAGCAAAATCGCACCAAAATCTTGTGAGGGGATGTGCGCGAGAGAGAGATTTTGGAGAGATTTTACCTCCGCGCATGCGTGGAAAAAAAATCGCACCAGAATCTCATGTGCGCGCGCGTCCCCTCGTGAGATTTTGGCGTGATTTTGCTTCCGCACATGCGCAGAAGCAAAATTGCGCGAGGGGGAAAGTGCGCGTAGCGAGCACCCCCCCAAAGCGTGGAGATGCGTGCTCATGACTCCGGCAGCGAGGTAAGTGAGCAACCGCCCCTGCACACCGCACCCACCAAGCCACGTCCACAGAACCGGTAGTAAAAAAATGTGGATTTCACTACTGCTATGAAGATATAGGGGTTGCCATGCTGCAGAAAAGACACAAGGAGGCAGTCAAATGAAATTATAACAGAAGACATTGAAACTTTATTTGCATGGACACATGTGGAGTTTAAAGACACTACCAAGGCTATCGCGGCAGATCTTTTAAAGACTGATGAAATCACCAAGCTGTACTTGGTGGTATAAAGGAGAATCAGATCAGGAAGGCTACAGATTGACTTGGAGAAAAGTGATATTGCTAAGCAATGAAGCCAGCTCAGTCTGAGCATGTGCAGACATGTGGGAGAGCAGAACACATGAGGGAAGGTTGCCAAGGCACTGTAGAAAATAATCTTCGGTTCCACCACATCTCTTCCCTTCTTTCAAGTGTGGGTAATGTAGTGGATTGGAAGGCCCCTAGAGCAAGTGACTCGGATTCTCCTGATCTCACTTCTGCCTTGGTACTTGCAAAAAATTGTCCTGCGGTGGTTACTCTTGATGCAGATGGTGATCGGGAACAGGGTTTTGCTGGTCTGGTTACCATCCAGTTTCTTTCCTCCAGAGTTGCAGATGGCGGTCAGTCGTTCACTGCTGGCGTGGATGAAGGTATTGCTCCGTTGACATTTCAAGCCCTTGCGACGCATCATTCGGTTGCAGTAGTTGTGGTCATTCTGAAGGTCTGTTTTGGGGTTGTCCACATGCCTTCTGAGAAAATCTCTATAGGATGAAGCTTCGTTGCAGAGGAAGAAGGAAGTAGCTGGGAGACAGAGCAGGAAAAAGAGAGCCAAAAAGCAGTAGGCCTTAAAAACCATGGCTCAGTCCTGAGATGGTAGCTGCAAAATATGAAATAAGAAAATAAGATAAGAAATAATAAAGAGTCGTGGTGACACAGTGGGTTAGAATGCAGTACTGCAGGCATACTCTGCCCACAGCCTGCAGTTTGATCCTGATTGGCTCAAGGTTGACTCAGACTTTCCAAGGTCGGTAAAATAAAAACCCAAATTTTGGGGGGCAACATGCTGTAAACTGCCCAGAGAGTGTTATAAAGCACTACGGAGTGGTATATAAGTCTAAATGCTATTGTTATTGCTAATCCCCAGATAAAATATACCTCTTACTCAGAAAGTAAAGAAGTGTGTAGTTGTGTTGGGAAGGTATCACTTAACTAATAGATCAGATTCTCCTGTTCTTGACGTATAGCATCATGTCACAAGCATAACATCTTTTCACCCTCTCCGCTTTTTATTTATTTGGTAGAAGTATATCCTGCCTCCCTTGATTTTTTAAGGCGTTTTTAGCTTTATTTTACACTTTTCATTCAAGAGGTCAAGTAGGCATAAACAATACCCTTCTCTCCCAATTACCCCTGTAACAACTCTTGAGATGTTAAGGTTTGAGCCGTGTCCAAAAATGCTAGATATTCCTGGAAGCCCGGCACTCAAATCAGCCATCAATAGACACATAGATATAAACAACATCTACATCCTGTGCTGAGACACAGGGGCCATAAATCATCCATTGAGCTTCTGTGGCTGAGGTGGGACTAGAATTGGGTCCTCCAAGTGCCAGTCTAGTATCCTAACCATAGTAGATCATACTGGTTTTTATAACGTTACTCCATTAAAAGAATTTCTTCAAAAGCTATAGCAGTCTGCTTAAGAAGGCACTCTCCAGATGTGTTGGAATATATTTCCTTATAACACTGCCTGCATCAAAATCATCTCAGAAATCACCAAAAGACTATTATGACCACATGGAATCAGCATAGCACACAAACCAACCAAAACCCTCCAAAACATCCTAAGTCAACCAAAAGTCCCAACAGCTCCAGAAGAAGAAGAAAAACAGGAGTCATTCACACCATAGGTTATAAGACTGCAACAGACAGGTAGATAGATAGATAGATAGATAGATAGATAGATAGATAGATAGATAGATAGATAGATAGATAGATAGATAGATAGATAGATAGATAGATAGATAGATGGATAGATAGATGGATGGATGGATGGATGGATGGATGGATGGATGGATGGATGGATGGATGGATGGATGGATGGATGGATGGATGGATGGATGGATGGATGGATGATAGAGATAGATAGATAGATAGATAGATAGATAGATAGATAGATAGATAGATAGATAGATAGATAGATAGATAGATAGATAGATAGATAGATAGATAGATAGATAGATAGATAGATAGATAGATAGATAGATAGATAGATGGATGGATGGATGGATGGATGGATGGATGGATGGATGGATGGATGGATGGATGGATGGATGGATGGATGGATGGATGGATGGATGGATGGATGGATGGATGGATGATAGATAGAGATAGATAGATAGATAGATAGATAGATAGATAGATAGATGGATGGATGGATGGATGGATGGATGGATGGATGGATGGATGGATGGATGGATGGATGGATGGATGGATGGATGGATGGATGGATGGATGGATGGATGGATGATAGATAGATAGATAGATAGATAGATAGATAGATAGATAGATAGATAGATAGATAGATAGATAGATAGATAGATAGATAGAGACAGGAAGAAGACTAGCAGCACACATCCATGAATATCAGTTAGCAGTCAGAAGACATGATTAAAACTTTAATTTCAAAACATGTGAACAGACTTAACCATAGTTTCAACATGGAAACTGTGAACATCCTAGACCAAGCAAAATCCAAAAATACTAGAAAATTCTAGGAAGCCTGGCACTCAGACAAATTGGCCATCAATAGACACAGTCATAAACAACATCTACATACTGTGCAAAAGAGACGATCAACAAGCCAAAAGGAACAAAAAGACCAAAACACCTTCCCACTAGCAATCAACACCCAGATGAACAAAACACCAAGATTAACATCAGACTAATAATCAAGAAGTAAACAATACCCCAGTCAAAGAACTGTCAAACAAGCTAACAGTAAACAATCCAGTCGAAGAACCTGCAACACTGACAGGGCAAGCTACTAGCAGGGGTGGGTTCTAACTTATCTCACTGCCGGTTCGCTTCCTCCCACGCCGCATGGGTGCACACATGCAAAGCGCGCATGCGCATGTGGAGTGCCAAAAATTAAAATAAAATAATTTTTAAAGCCAAAAACAAGATGGTGACGCATGCGCAGTGCCAGAAACTTGGCTTCTGCACATGCACAGAAGAAAAAAACCCGGAAAAAAATACCCCCCAAAAAAAATTCCGAAAAAAATATATTTAAAAAATTTTTTTAAAAAAAAGATGGTGGCGCCCACAGACCGGCACCGACCGAACTGGTTCCATGATGTCATTGTGACATCACCAGCGGTTTGCTACCGGTTCAGGCGAACCGGTCCTAACTGGGTGGAACCCACCTCTGGCTACTAGTACATAAATTGAGAGCAAATTCCATTCCTTACTAGCACTGATGATGTTACCTAGTTTGGGCAATGAAACATCTGTAAGAAAACAACCAAATCCAGCAATCACCAAAGACCCCTCATTTCAAATTTGAGCTCAAATATTCTCCCTTATCACTATAATTCCCATTATCCTAATTGTTTCAGGATAATAGATGTTGCAGTCCAACACATGTACAGGACTGTAGGTTGAAAAAAGCTGGCTTAGATGTGGAACTCAGCTGTCCTGTTTTCTGCACCATTTAATTCAACCCTGAATACATACGTAGATTTTGTTTTCCTATCAATTTCACAGTAGCAAAGGTAAGTATACATATCTTGCCTTGTCCTGCCAATATCTGTGGAGATTCTCAGTCATTCAGGTCATGGTTGTCCCAAAGGTGCTTTTTTTCAAGAGGCAACTGGATTTTCTTTGTTTTCCCTTGAAGAAGTTTGACTTCTCATCCAAGGAGCTTCTTCAGCCATGAGCTGGATGACTGAGAATCTCCATAGACATTTAGCTACGCAGAACTAAGGAAGCTTCTTGGATGAGAAGTGAAATGTCTTCAAGGAAAAACAAGACAAGTCCAGCAGTCTTTTCAAAAAACACCTTTGGGTGTCCTGCCAATATATCTTGGTGGTTGGTATTTCACTTTATTTATTTATTTATTTATTTATTTATTTATTTATTTATTTATTTATTTATTTATTTATTTATTTATTTATTTATTTATTATTCATTCATTCATTCATTCATTCATTCATTCATTCATTCATTCATTCATTTATTTATTTATTTATTTATTTATTTATTTAATTTATTTATTTATTTATTTATTTATATACCGCCTCATAGTGCAAGCACTCTCTAAGCAGTTTACACCATTAAGCAGTGTATATTTATATCGCCCCCAACAATCTGGGTCCTCATTTTACCTACCTCGGAAGGATGGAAGGCTGAGTCAACCCTGAGCCGGTGAGATTTGAACTGCTGACCTGCAGATGACAGTCAGCTAAAGTGGCCTGCAGTACTGCACTCTAACTGCTGCGCCACCTTGGCTCTTCATTGGTCTGATGACAAACAGTAACAGGCTTTATTCCTGACAAAGCTTCTGTGTCTTTAATAAAAGAAATATTGCAGGCATGACTTTGCTGGAGAGAGGAGTATAGGGCTGGAACAAAATTCTGAGGTGAATTTCAATTATTAGATTTTTGCCACACAGGCAGCTGACACTTTGCCAGAATTAGGACTGGCCAACCAAAATGAAAACTAGAAGGGTCACGACTCACGAGATGTTGCCATAACATCTCAAATTGTGATGTTTGTAATTACGAAATAGAATAGAATAGAAAATAGAATACTTTATTTAGCCAAGTGTGATTAGACTCACAAGGACTTTTTCCCCCCTCTGGTGCAGAAGCTCTCAGTGTACATGCAAAACAACAGAGTAATAATAATCAATAATAATGATACCAATAAGAGAAGGTAGTAGAGAAGATGAGAGGGATACTACTAATACAGCCGCACCACATGGGCAAATATCCTTAGATATATAAGACAGTATTGTGGGAATTGGGTGTTCAGCAGAGTGATGGCACCAGAGAAAAAACTGTCCCTGTGTCTAGTTGTTTTGGCATGCAGTGCCCCCTAGTGGCATCCCGAGGGGAGGAGTTGAAACAGTTTATGTCCAAGATAGGAGGTGTCTGTGATATTTTCTCAACTCTCCTTTTAACCCATGCTAAAGTTTACTTCTTTTAGAACAAAAAAACCCCCCTAGAAATAGCTTTATCTTAATACAAGCCAACCTAAACCAGTTCAGGAACTCATATGGACCAAAGCATATTTTATCTATGGCCCTCGAAGTTCCCTTCTTTAGCTCTACAACTTTTTGTTTCCCCGTTTATACCATTCACAAGTGTCCTTCCAAACTTGTCCATCCTTCTCTTCCATCAGCTGTAAATACCTAGCTAATTTTGCTACATAACCTTAATGTGCTATAGAAACTGCTAAGCACAGGTGAATCTAAGACACAAAGCTTCCAGGAACTGCAGCAAACATTGATTTTGGAGTGACTACATTCTGAAGTCTGTTTGGCACACTCTAAATCAGGGTCATCAAACTCAAGGCCTGATCTGGCCCACGGAGTGCTTAGATCTGGCCCGTGGAGCCTCCCTGGAAACAGCGAAGAACTCTACCAATGAAAACGGAGCTCAGGAGGAAAGCTACGTTTTCACTGGCAGAGGGTTGCAGGAGGCTGTTGCAGCCAAAAACAGAGCTTGGGAGCCCATTTTCTCTGGCAGAACGCTCAGGCCACCACAGGCACCCCTCACATGAGTGATGGCAAGCTGGCTATACCCACCCTGGCCATGCCCACTCCAGCCCCCCCCCCGAGGTTAAACACAACCCTGATGCAGCCCTCAATGAAATCAAGTTTGACACCCCTGCTCTAAATTAATATATGGGAGTTCTCCTTCCCAGCTTATGGTTTTTGAAGCAATAGCAATAGCAATAGCACTTAGACTTATATACTGCTTCATAGTGCTTTACAGCCCTCTCTGAGTGGTTTACAGAGTCAATAGTAAACTAAAAGCTCTAGTCCTGCCTTAGCCATGAAAGCCATACCTGATACTCCTTTCTCCTCCGATTGTCCCCAGAACAACAACTGAGGCTGAGAGAGAGTATTTGGCCCATTGGTCAGCCAACTGGCTTTCATGGCTAAGGCAGGACTTGAACTCACAGTCTTCTGTTTTCTAGCCTGGTACCTTAACCACTAGATCAAACTGGAAATGACTGGAGATAAGATATCTCTCAGATATTCAGACCGTTCAGGGCTTTATAGGTAATAGCCAGCACCTTGAATTTAAAATTCCTTAAGTTGAATAGGATCTAACAAGCTCCTGTAGCTGAACTGTGCATCATAAGTTCCTAAATATCATATTTCCATACCTTTATATACCATGGTTTCAGTTTACCATATACAAATTTAATCACCTCCCAGTGTTATTTTATTAACAGATGCTAGCTATTTGGTTAAATAGCTCTCTCATGAAGTTACAGCCAGACTCAGAATAGAGAGCTGGGAGGGACCTTGGAGGTCTTCTAGTCCACCCACCTACTCAAACAGTATACCATTCCAGACAAGTGGCTGTCCAGTCTTTTCTTTAAGAACCTCCAGTGATGATACACCCACAATTTCTGAATATTCTGAAACCTCTTCTTTGTGGCAGCTCCTCAAATACTGGAATACTGCTATCATGTCACCCCTAGTCTTTCTTTTATCTAGACTAGCCAAATCCAAATCCTGCAACCGTTCTTCATATGTTTTAGTCTCCAGGCCTTTAATCATCTTAGTTTCTCTTCTCTGCACTTTTTCCATTCATTCATTCATTCATTACATTCATTACATTCATTGATTTCATAAGCTGTTTATTTCTGTAATAGTGTAATCTCTCTAGAACTGTTCCAGGTTTAAACTCACCTAATTTTTCAATTTTCCTGCCTTCAGGCTCCCTTCAAGAAGAATCCAAGGTTCAAAGAATTGAAGATATCACTCAGAGCCCTTTTCTTTTGTCAAACTGACTGTTAACATACTGTAATTCTGTGGTTGTTTTAAGAGGTTTTTACATCCTTTTTTGATGTTCCCTGGTTTTGTAATTGTGTGTGTAGCAATCTTCTGAGGAAAATATCTGCTGAACTATACCATGGGGATAGATGAGCCCAGTGAAAATATTTCATCTCACTCAGACACAAACACAGACAGATATACACCAGTAGTGGGATATGAATTAATTTGCTACTGGTTTGTGTGTGCGCGTGCGATGCTTCTGCACATGTCCCGCCGCCACCGCTACTGGTTCTAAAAACCAGTCCAAACTGGAAGCAACCCACCGCTGATATACATATTCTAAATCATCCTTAGAATTTAACCCCTAAACCTTGTATTGTTAGAGCTACCAACTTGAAGCAAAATGTGTTTAGAACTAACTGATTTCCTTTGTCAAATAAGGTAATGGTCTCACTTGCTCACTTGCAGCTAATCATAGCTTCATATCTTTTATGATGTTCTAAAATTTTGCTTCATCTAATTCTCAGATCATGAGTAAAAAAAGGCTTAACTTATCCATATTCCCCCCCCCCCTGTATTTCAATTCAGTCCGAAAGTATGTTCAAAGTGGTCAGATTCTGTCACTCAAAATCTTAGAGAAAATTCACCAATGACAGTGATTTCAAACAGAATCGATACGGGTGGGTCAGGGAGCCTCCATGGGAATAGTAACGTTTATGCTAGTTTTTTTCTGCTGATTTGGGGATGAGTATAGAATTAGGTAGCATAACATAATGCAGAGGCTAAAAGATATAAAGAACAGTTGCAGGAACTGGTCTAGTGGAAAAAGGGTGACATGATATCAGTGTTCCAATATCTAACAGGTTGCCATAAAGAAGAATGGGTCAACCTATTCTCCAAAGCACCTGAAGGCAGGACAAGAAGAAATGGATTGAAACTAATCAAGGAGAAAAGCAACCTACAACTAAGGAGAAATTTCCTGGCAGTTAGAATAATTAATCAGTGGAACTACTTGCCTCCAGAAGTTGTGGATGCACCAACACTGAAAGTTATTAAGAAAAGATTGGAGAACCATTTGTATGAAATGGTATAGGCCAGTGATGGCGAACCTATGGCACGCGTGCCACAGGTGGCACGCGGAGCCATATCTGCCGGCACGCGAGCCGTTGCCCTAGCACATGTGCGCCCCAGCCAGCTGATTTTTGGTTTGCACAGAGGCTCTGGGGGGGCATTTTAGGCTTCCAGAGGGCTTCTGGGAAGACAAGGGAGGGCATTTTTTCCCTCCCCAGGCTCCAGGGAAGCCTCTGGAGCCTGAGGAGGGCGAAAAACGGGCCTACCAGGCCCACCAGAAGTTGGGAAACAGGCCGTTTTTGCCCTCCCCAGGCATTGAATTATGGGTGTGGGCACTCGCGCATGCGTAATAGCGTGTGTGCACACATTTTTGGCACCCGAGGAAAAAAAGGTTCGCCATCACTGGTATAGGCTTTCCTGCCGCAGCAGGGGATTGGATTAAAAGACCTCCAAAGTCCCTTCCAACTCTGTTATTCAATTCAATTCAATTCAATTCAATTCAATTCAATTCAATTCTATTCTATTCTATTCTATTCTATTCTATTCTATTCTATTCTATTCTATTCTATTCTGTATGTACATAGAATATGTACAATTCATATTGCATTTTTTAAAAGTACTAATAATAGCATTTGAAAGTAAAATATTAATTTCATTTCCAAAAGTAGAAAGGAATACAATGGTACAATATTTATTTACTTTTTTTTACAATATTAGGAACTGAAATGTCAAGACTATGCAAATTTCTATAATTCAGTTTATAAACAATCAATTAAAACTGCACTCCTATATGAAATCATATTGTCTGATCTTCTCCAGTGATAAGGAGTTATTTTCAAAGCGGAGAGCTGATCAATTTCAATTAGCCAATGCTAAAATTTTGCATTCAAATGTTCTTTTAAATGTTGTTAAAAGAAGGCTTGCCCATTAATCTTCTACGCCCAACACCCTACTTGTTCCAATATCTTGGGCAAATGCCAGATATGTGGGTATGAATGAGATCAGGCTACTGCTACCCATCCCCATAAAGCAGAAGCCAACACCTTATGTGCCAGAGACCCTTTTTGAGTTGCTGCCAAAGTAAAAATTTAACCAACCAGAACAAGAATATTATTAATCTTTATAGCTGTGCAGGATTTGGATTCCAAAGAGAAATTATGGTTGAATGGTGTAGTGACCCATGTAGCTTCCATCAGCACCTCCTTAACTCCAATTTAATAAATTGTTGGCAAGTGTTGCGTGGCTGCCCCTATACATTACAAACCCTCTTTTCTTTTCAAATCTGGAAAACTGCACAGTCTGTTTGAGTACTCAGGGGAGTAAATGTATATGTTATCAGCAATGTGTGAAAAGCTGGTGTATAGAATGCCTAGGAAATCTATAGAATGTGACATTTTTAGACAAAATATGGAATGTCTATGTTTTTTAATATGCTATATACAGTATATATTCCTTAGGCATTGTATATAATACCTAGACATTATGCAGAATGACAAAAACTACTTAGGCAAAATACGGCAAGAGAGTCATGAAAAGGAAGACATATATGAAAATGAAGACAAAATGCGAAAAAAATTACAGGACTTTCTTATTGAAAAAAACAAGAGAAAAAAGACTTGCATTGATCTACTTGTTGCAACAAGGAAGGTTAGACTGGCATTTTAGTGGCAGCTTTTTACCCTTTGCTGGTTTGACTTTTGGCATTGCATAAAATGCCTGGGATGTTAAGCATTTCATATTTTGATGTCTCATTTTTGGCTTTCTATAGATTTCCTAGGCATTCTGTGAAATGCATAATTTCCACACACTGACAGAAACATGCAGATTATATAGAATGATTCATTTCATTTCAATTCATTTTTGTCCTGACCCAACTTGGTGTGTCAATCAGAGGCCAACTGTAATCTGCATTCTTTTCACAAAGTTTGACTAACTTATTTTCTTTAATACCTGGATTTTTAGACTGCAATGAAGTCATATAAGAAATTGAAGTCTGCTGTTTGGAGAAATAACAGGTCTTTGGCAATGAAACTATCAAGAAAAATAGCTTGTGGAAACACATGTCATCTAATATGTGTCAACTGCCGAATAGAAGCCAAGGCTATCACAGGAATGAACCACCAAAGGAAATGTCCTAATTGCCATTATTTCTCTTCTAGCTCCTTCTGAATAAAGTAACAGAAGTCTACTTCACCTCAGCTAGTGTTGCAATTTTCTTCTGTTTGAACACGGAAACCACAATAGCTTTCATTAAGACACACAGGTGTGTGTCTTAATGAAAGGGGAAGTTCTCCCTAGATGTGATAAAAGTAGGGCCTCTGAGTTGCAAAAGTCTAGCCAACCAATGGATAAGAGGAAATAGAAACATAGATTTTGAGTTCTCATCAATTACAATTCTGTAGCTCTTATTACCACAGAAATAGACTGAATAGTAATCAAGGCCTCCTCCTTTTCCCAGGACAGACAGACAATTAAATAGTGGTCTTTTCTTCTTTTATCTTTACCAGAGGCTCTTTTGCTGCATTCCTGTGATAAAATCAAAACTAAGATAGACTCCAGGTTAAAATGGAAGCCATCAATTGAAAAACCAATCGAGCTAACATCTCATAAAACCAGATAAAGCCTATTCAGCTGACTACAAATAGCCAACGAAAATGATGCTTTCTGTTGATGGAAACCTAGAAGGACTACTGATCTGAATATTATTTCTATAATAAAAAATAAAGCCCAGACATTTACACTGATGTTTAACATCAATACCCTTTTATTTGGTTTCTCTAAATTACTGTTCTATTCCTCTCAGGATGTACCTGATTCTCTTTTGTCCTTATTCCCTTTGTATTGTTTCCTTCTTCCATGTTCAATGCCAGCTCCAATCTATGAGGTAAAAATGGTTAGAGCTATTCATGGCTTCAGTCATGGCTATTTGAAAATACCATTTCAGAATTCTTATGAGAAATGACAATGAAGATTAGATTCCAACTTCCACCATGGTTGTATTTTGTTTTGTTCTGTTTTTGTTTTACAAAAAAAAGAGCAACCATTTTGGTTCTGTTTTTTCTGCAGGTGGAAAAAGGGGCCAACATTTACTTGCTGGCTTCCATTCATTCCTCTCACCCCTTACCCCCACAAAGTTTCAGGCAATGAGAAGGGAATTTGAGGAAATTGGTGGAAGAAGGTATTGTGCTGACTGGAAGCCTGAGTAGAAGTTGTTGGGCCCCATAGCTAGTCCTATATTTGAAGCCTATGAAACAAGATGATAATGTGGCCCCACTGAGCCTCCAACAAGATTTGATTGATACAATGGATACGTAGATACTGTAGATCAGGGGTGTCAAACTCAAGGCCTGTGAGCAAGATCTGGCCCACGGAGTGCTTTGATCTGGCCCACAGGGCTGCCTTGGAAACAGCGAAGGACTATGATGCCTCTGCCAGTGAAAACGGAGCTTGGGAGGGCCGCACACTCCCCTCCCAAGCTCTGTCTTCGGCTGCAATGGCCTCCTGCAAGTCTCTGCCAGCAAAAACAGAGCTCGGGAGGGCGTAAATGGCCCTCCCAAACTCCATTTTCATTGCCAAAGCACTCAGGCCACCACAGGTACCCCAACACAAGTGTCATTGAGCTGGCCACAACCACCCTGGCCATGCCCACCAGGCCCCCCGAAATCAAACACAATCCTGATGAATGAAATCGAGTTTGACACCCCTGCTGTAAATAGATACGAGAGAGAGACAGACAGAGAGAGACATAGAGAGGCTGAAGATAGATGATTAGATAGATAGATAGATAGATAGATAGATAGATAGATAGATAGATAGATAGATAGATAGATAGATAGACAGACCGACAGACAGACAGACAGACAGACAGACAGACTCCTGCCTGTGAGTTCATTAATATTCCCCTCAAGCCTGACCAATTCAAAAGCTTTAAAATGATATCAGTCAAAGAGGTTCATCACGCACATATAAGTTTTTTGAATCATTGCTTGGTGATAGAAAATGTGGAAGGATTTTAGAGATGATAGAAAGCCACTTTCTCTGTCTTCCATTAAATGGACTAGTGGTGGGTTGCTACCGGTTTAACACAGTATAGCGAACTGTTAGTGGCGGTGGCGGGACATTCCGCCCACCCGCCTGGATGTCATGAAAAAATGCTCTGCGCATGCACCAGGGGTGGGTTCTAACTTACCTCGCTGCTGGTTCGCTTCCTCCTGCACTGCGTGGCCGCACCTTTTCAGCATGCATGCACAGTGCTGAAAAATCTGAAAAAATTCCAAAAAAAGAAAGGCCGAAAACAAGATGGTGACGCACGCGCAGTGCCGGAAACTCGGCTTCTGCGCATGTGCAGAAGAAAAAAAACCTGGGAAAAAATTCAAAAAAAATTCAAAAACTGGGTTAAGATTTTCAGTGGGTATTCAGTTCTTCAGAACGGAAGAAGCTTCTTGGATGAGAAGCAAAACGTCTTCAAGGAAAAGCAATGCCCAGTTGCCTTTTGAAAAAAGCACCTTTGGGATAACCACAACCTGGATGACTGAGAATCTCCATAGACATTTAGCTATGTGTGTTGGAAGGAATATTTGTATGGAAATAACTAAAATCTGTTAAAAGCAGATGTGAAATATGTGTTATAAATGTAATGTCCAAAACAAAAATAGATGAGAAAGATGTCTTGCCTACTGTGAGAACTTTGGGAAAAGGCAAGGCCAAGATGTAGATGAGATACGTGGAGAAAGATTAAAATATGTACATATATAGTGTATGTATGATTACAGGTAGTCCTTGATTTACAACAGTTCATTTAGTTACAACAGCACTAAAAACGTGACTTATGACTGTCGCAGGATCCGCATGGCCATGTGATTCACATTCAGATGCTTGACAACTGACTCATATTTATAACCTTCTGACCAGCAAAGTCAATGGGGAAGCCAGATTCACTTAACAACCGTGTTACTAATTTAGCAGCTGCAGTGATTCGCTTAGCAAGTATGGCAAGGAAGGTCATAAAATGGGAAAAAACTCACTCAAGAAATTTCTCACTTAGCAACATAAATTTTTGGCTCAGATGTGGTCATAAGTCGAGGACTACCTGTATATTATATGTATCTGTGTGGCCGCATGTGGATGACTTTGCTTCTGTTCTTTGGGTGGCTGAGTCGAAAGAATAGAAATCCAGCTTTTCATACAAAATGGTTAACTTCTGAGAAAACTGAATGTATGACTAATCCTCGAATACAGCTCATCTGTCTGGAACCCACACCGCATATCAGACATAAATACATTAGAAAGTGTCCAGAGATACTTTACAAGAAGAGTCCTCCACTCCTCTACTCGCAACAGAATACCATACGCAACCAGACTTGAAATCCTGGGCTTAGAAAGCTTAGAACTACGTCGCCTTTGGCATGACTTAAGCATAACTCATAAAATTATCTGCTACAACGTCCTTTCTGTCAACGACTACTTCAGCTTCAACCACAACAATACACGAGCACATAACAGATACAAACTCAAAGTGAACCGCTCCAAACTTGACTGTAGAAAATATGACTTTAGCAACAGAGTGGTAAATGCCTGGAACTCACTATCTGACTCTGTGGTTTAGTCACCAAACCCCCAAAACTTTACCCTTAGACGGTCCACTGTTGACCTCACCCGATTCCTAAGAGGTCAGTAAGGGGGTGGGGGCGTGCGTAAGTGCACCTGCGTGCCTACCATCCCTGTCCTAATGTTCCCGCTTATCAGTACCCATCTTATGTATATAAACAATGTTATATCTATGTATATTACCAACATTTACTTGACAAAAATAAATAAAATAAAATAAACTATATCTCTTATGTTTTATCCATCATTCCTGAGAAATTATTCCATTTGCTGTAGTTGATGCAAAAAAAATCCCAACAGTGTAGGACACCCCAATGCATTAACTTTGAACAATGAAATAAAACTAGTTCTTCGATGAAGTGAGGAATAGTCCTCAATCTTCTGCTAATTTTAAGGATCTCCTCAGAAATGGTGATGTCCCAATTCTTCAACCACTGAAGCTTTGACTGTTGATTTCTGTCCGTATATTTCTGGGAGATGATGAAGAAACAGCTTTGAAATCGACTCTTACAGGAGATAAAGCAACTGTATTCTTACACAAGTATTTAACTATTCAGATAGGCTTTTGCAATAATACCAGGTAAGAACAACTGAAAAAAAATAATCTTACACCAGATAGTTCTTCAGTCATATGGAGCCTATTTTTAAATTTTATTTTGCATTTTAAAGTTAAATTTTATTTTATTTTTCTTTCAAGGATTTAAGATGGCATAGGCAGGTTCCTACATTCCTAACGTAATGATCAAATTAATGAAATGTGAATTGTCATGCCATGACATTTGTTTCTTAATTAGCCCCTGTTGGATACTGTTGGGCCAAGAATTGTCCAGTGTTTTAGAAAAAACAAATGAATTTGTTTCTAACTGGGGATGTGAAGCTCCTGGGAAATATAATGGTAAAAACAACCGCACAAAAGAAAAAAAAAATGAGAAAAAGGATCCTACCCCTCTTTTCCCATTTTTTTCTCCTCTAGGGATCTTTAGGTTTCTAGATCTACCCAATCTTAATTGATTGCTTGATCCACTACATCACATTGGCTCTCCCTACTCAATAAAGCTGGGTTAAAGTAGTGCCAAAGTAGGCAATTTAAATATGGAACATACTGCATGAGCTGTGAAAAATTTCCTTGAGAGGGTTTGTTCATTCACAAAATAGCTTTTGTGCTATGTGTGTTTAGTCCTTAAACATCCATTTCAGTAGTGGGTTCTACTTACCTTTGCTACCGGTTCGGGAATGGGAGCGTGCGGGTGCGTGTCAGAGGTGGGTTCCTCCTGGTTTACACCGGTTCTCCCGAACTGGTAGCAAACTGCTGGTAACATCATGATGATGATGTCACGGAACCGTTATGGTCGGTGCCGGTCCATGGGCACCACCATCTTTTTTTTTTTTTGATTAAATTTTTTTTAAAAAAAATTCTGGGTTTTTTTTCTTCTGCACATGCGCAGAAGCCGAGTTTCCGGCAGTGATGGATGAGAAGTGAAACGTCTTCAATGGAAAGTAAAGTCCAGTTGCCTTTTCCAATTTCCACGGGGATGCTGCAACGGTCATAGGTGTGAAAATGTCACTTTTTTCAGTGCTGTTGGAACTTTGAACGGTCACTAAATGAACTGTTGTAAGTCAAGGACTACTTGTAATCATACATACACTATATATTTACATATTTTAATCTTTCTCCACATTGCATCTACATCTTGGCCTTACCTTTTCCCAAAATTCTCACAGTAGGCAAGATGTCTTTCTCATCTGTTTTTGTTTTGGACATTACATTTATAACACATATTTCACATCCGCTTTCAACAGATTTTAGTTATTTCCATACAAATATTCCTGCCAACATGCATAGCTAAATGTCTATGGAGATTCTCAGTCATCCAGGTTGTGGTTATCCCAAAGGTGCTTTTTTCAAAAGGCAACTGGGCATTGCTTTTCTTTGAAGACATTTCACTTCTCATCCAAGAAGCTTCTTCTATTCTGAAGAACTGAAAACCCACTAAAAATCTTAACCCAGAAAAAGAACTTAAGAAGCTTCTTAAGTGAAGTGAAACGTCTTCAAGGAAAAGCAAAGTCCAGTTGCCTTTTGAAAAAAGCACCTTTGGGTATTCCTTCCAAAGTTCCTTCTCTTTAGTTTCATACCAAATCATTTCTTCACTTGAATTTTTAATCCCATTCGCTCTACCGGAGGCTACTTGTACCAAAGGTGGGTTCCTACTGGTTTGGACTGGTTCGCCCGAACTGGTAGCAACCCACTGGTGATGTCACGGAATCAGTTCTGTCGGTGCCGGTCCATGGGCACTGCCATCTCTTTTTTTGGATTTTTTTTCTTTTTGGGAATATTTTTTTTAGGAAGGGAAATTTTTCCGGTTTTTTTCTTCTTCTGTGCATGCGCAGAAGCCGGGTTTTTTTGCCATCTTGTTTTCAGCTTTTTTTCATTTTTTGGGATTTTTTGCCATTGCGTGCCCATGCAGTGCGGGAGGAAGCGAACCATCAGCGAGGTAAATTAAAACCCACCCCTGAAAACAAGCATTGTCTAAATTTAAAAGAAAAGGTAAATAGAATAGAATAACAGAGTTGGAAGGGACCTTGGAGGTCTTCTAGTCCAACCCCTGCTTAGGCAGGAAACCTTACACCACTTCAGACAAATCGTTATCCAATCTCTTCTTAAAAACTTTCAGTGTTGGAGCATCCACAACTTCTGGAGGCAAGTAGTTCCATTGATTAAATTGTTCTAACTGTCAGGAAATTTCTCCTTAGTTCTAAGTTGCTTCTCTCCTTGGTTAGTTTCCACCTGTTGCTTCTTGTCCTACCCTCAGGTGCTTTGGAGAATAGTTTTACTCCCTCTCTTTTGTGGCAGCCCCTAAGACAACCTCTTGAACACTTCTTGAACTAGACTTTGAGTGATTTACACATGTATAAGAATGTGATACTCCTAAAGCTAATGATTTCTAAACTGAAATTTTTGAAATCTATTCCCTAAATACTATGTAGTGCAGGGGTCTCAAACTCGCGGCCCGCGGGCCAACTGCGGCCCGCGGGACAATATTTTGCGGCCCCCCACCTGGAAAAGCACTTAACCACCTTCCCTCCGGTACTTGAAGAAGATGAAGTCGCCGCTCTGAACGCACTTGGTGCAGGTCAGCCTCCGGCGGTGTTACACAGCGGGCAGCGCTCCACCGCCAAGTACAGTACCTCGGCGTCTCACCAGGGGGAGTAAGTGGTGGTGGAGCGCTGCCCGCTGTGTAACACCGCCGGACGCTGACCTGCACCAAGTGCGTTCAGAGCGGCGACTTCATCTTCTTCGATGGGAGGGACACGGAGAGGCAAGTACCAGCCTGTCAGTCACGCTCTCCACGCCTCACTTTTTTTCTTCTCTTTCCCGTTCAGGCGACAGGACGTTCTGCCATTGGAGGCCCTGCATGGGAGGAGGAGACGCAGGGGTTTCTCAATGGGCGTCTCCTTCTCCCTGGCTGTGTTGTGATCCAATCACATCAAAGAGTGTCACAGACAAGGAGTTTTTTCTTCCTGGCTGTGACTCTCACTGTGATTGGATTGAGGCACATGGAGAAGGAGACGCCCATTGAGAAACCCCGGCGTCTCTTCCTCCTTGATGCTCAGTATTAGCATACAGGGCAAGAAATATACAGGGGGGCACAGCAGAGTGGAGGAGTGCTATTTTTATAAACCAGACAGGTGCGTGCCCACCCTAAAGGCATTTGGCTACTCCTGTGAGTAAAAATCAGGTCCTCTTTAATGTTGCCGAAGGTCATGCTAGGCAGCTAGGGGGACTAGGAAACTCTATTTCCGCTCATCCAGAGCACCTTGTGCTGAAGTGGGTATCTCAAGGCACCATAGGCCTAAGTTTTTGGTACGCAGCCCCAAATATGTCTTGCTCAAAGCCTGCAGTGAAGAGAAAGGTTGATGATGAGCACAGACAATTTCAGGAAAAGTGGGAAAAGCAATATTTCTTTATTGAGCACAAGGGCATCCCAACTTGTCTTATTTGCACAGAGAAAGTTGCAGTGCCCAAAGAATACAATTTGAAGCGTCATTACACAACTAGACATGCTGAGGAGTATGCAAAGTACCAGGAAGATGAGAGAGCCAACCAGGTTGCTAAACTTAAGACATGTCTGCTGAGGCAACAAGATTTCTTTAAGAAAGCAACCAAAGAGAATGATGCAGCAGTCGAAGCCAGCTACGTAGTTAGTATGATGATTGCTAAAGCAGGAAAGTCATTTAAAGAAGGGGAATTTATAAAAAAGTGCATGTTACAGGCTGCAAGTATTATCTCTCCAGAAAAGAAAGGTCAGTTTAGCAACATCAGCCTTTCTTCCAACACCGTGGCAGAGCGCATTTCTGACCTTTCAAGTGACATTTATGATCAACTGTGTGAGAAAATAAAATGTTTCAGTGTATACTCAGTCGCTCTTGATGAGACCACAGACATCACCGACACTGCCCAGCTTGCAATCTATGTCCAGGGTGTTGATGACAATTTTGAAGTCACAGAGGAGTTGCTCTCACTAGTTCCAATGCATGGCCAGACCACCGCCCAAGAGATATTTCACCAGCTGTGTGATGCTTTTCAGAATGCTGGTTTGCCTTGGAGGAAGTTTGTCGGAATAACAACTGATGGAGCGCCATCAATGATCGGGAGGAAAAAAGGACTGGTGGCACTTGTTAATAAAAAAAAGAAAGAGGAAGGTTTAGAGGAGGTCATTGCTCTGCACTGCATTATTCATCAGCAGGCCCTTTGCAGCAAATGCCTGAAGTTTGACAACGTGATGTCTTTCGTTGTGAAATGCATCAACCAAATCAGATCCAGGGGCTTAAAACACAGAATGTTTCGTGCTTTTTTAGAGGAAATAGAGTCAGAATATGGGGATGTGCTCTACTTTACCGAGGTGCGTTGGCTCAGCAGGGGAAACGTATTGAAGAGATTTTTTGAGTTGAGAGTGGAAGTGAAAGCTTTTATGGAGAAAGATGGGGCTTCTTTGCTTCTTTGCTTCTTTGCTTCTTAGCCTTTGCTAAGTGATCCAAAATGGCTCATGGACTTAGCTTTTTTGGTTGATATCACACATGAGCTTAATGTACTGAATAAGAGGTTACAAGGCCAGGGGCAACTTGTCAGTGCTGCCTATGACAGCGTGAGAGCGTTCTCTACAAAACTTATATTGTGGAAAGACCAGCTTTCTCAAACAAACCTTTGCCATTTCCCAGCATGCAAGTCACTCATTGATTCAGGCACACTATTCAGTCATGAGGAGTATGTGGATGTCATTTTGAGGCTACAGGAGGAATTTGATCATAGATTTGCAGACTTCAAGAGACACAGAGCCACATTTCAAATTTTTGCAGACCCCTTCTCCTTTGATGTGCAAGATGCCCCTCCAGTGTTTCAAATAGAGCTCATTGACCTGCAGTGTAACTCTGAACTCAAAGCCAAGTTTAGGGATGTGAGTGGAAAAGCAGCCAAACTTGGGCAATTTTTAAGAGAATTGCCCCCCAGCTTCCCTGAGCTTTCCCGAATGTTCAAGCAGACCATGTGTCTTTTTGGGAGCACATACTTGTGCGAAAAGCTCTTCTCTACCTTGAACTTCAATAAGTCAAAGTACAGATCTAGAATTACTGATGCTCATCTTCAAGCTGTGCTGAGGGTCTCAACTGCTTCCTCACTTACGCCAAATGTGGCTCGGCTATGCAAGAGTAAGCGCTGTCAGATCTCTAGCAGCAAGAAGTAGGCAGATAAAGCCATGTTCAAACAGTTTATGTCCATTCATGTTCTAAAAGTTAAATGTTAAAGAACTGTTAATAAAGACATTTGAATCTGAATAATGATATTTTGTAAGCGCATTTTTTGTGGAAAACTTGATGCGGCCCAGCCTTACTCAAAATCTACCTCCAGCGGCCCCCAGGTAAATTGAGTTTGAGACCCCTGATGTAGTGGCTTTCTCTGCACCGTGTAAAAAGAGATGCCATCTTCTCTATTTTTTAATCTTAATTCTCCTCATGATTCTGGAATAGCATTGTGACCATTAGCATATTAGGTGAACAGCAGAGTTCTCGCACAAGGCCTAAAAATAAATGAATAGGCACAAATTACCATAATTTGGATACATTTCGCAAAATCCTATCTCTCTTGGCCAGTTATGGAACTGGGAATGGTGGAAGGAAAGAGAAGATGAGAAGGATCAGGAACAAGATAGGCAGCAGCCTAAATTAATAGTGGTGATAGTACATCCAGCCCTGAAGGGCCTGGCTGGGGACAGATCATCCTGGGGAAAGTCCATCTGTGTGATTGCTAAAAGTCAGCACTGACTTGATGACACATAATCAACCAACCAACCAACCAACCAACCAACCAACCAACCAACCAACCAACCCACCAACCAACCAGTCAAGATTTGCTCCGGCTATCCATAGTGTGTTTGCAGTTAAATTAATTTAAATTAAACCCATCGATAGTGGGATTTCAATTAAATTTCAAACAAATCTTCAGCTGCATTATTTTCCTCGTCCTAACAGAATAACAGAGTTGGAAGGGACCTTGGAGGTCTTCTAGTCCAACCTCCTGCTCAAGCAGGAAACCCTGTACTGTTTCAGGCAAATGGTTGTCCAATCTCTTTTTTTCTTTAACTTCCAGTATTGGAGCATTCACAACTTCTAGAAAAAAGTTGTTCCACTGATTAATTGTTCTAAATGTCAGGAAATTTCTCCTTAGTTCTAGGTTGGTTTTCTCCTTGATCCTTTCTCATTCACAACTTACTTTGCTTCATAGTTCCATCAAGCAACATGTTTCTTAGCTCCCATTGATGTAATTCCATAACCTTTGAGAACATAAATTTTTCCACTTTCTTCCAAATGGCCCTTTTCCTTATACTCACTTTCCATTCCTTCTATTGGACAAAGAAGAGATTTCCTAACAGTTAGAACAATTAATCAGTGGAACAACTTGCCTCCAGAAGTTGTGAATGCTCCAGCACTGGAAGGTTTTAAGAAGAGATTGGATAACCATTTGTCTGAAGTAGTATATGGTTTCCTGCCTAGGCAGGGGGTTGGACTAGAAGACCTCCAAGGTCCCTTCCAACTCTGCTATTCTGTTATTAATCTAGCTTTGAATATTTTTATACAAGATTTATACTTTCCCCCTGGCAGTCATACTATTTTCATTCTATTTTTTTTATTCCTTTCCCTATCTCCTATGTCAATATCCCCTTTTAATATTACTGTCATCACCCTTGGGAGGCTTTGTAACACCTGCAGGTATCCGTTCACGTTAGTTCTACCTATTTCTGCAATCAACGTTATTTCTTCATTGCGGTTACTGTTGAAACCACCCCAGTTTCACAAGATACCTGTATACCATATTTGGTGTAGGAGTATTTCTCTTTTTCCCTCTTTAATCCCACCCCCAATTCAACTGAGCTCTATATAAGCATTTCAATGGCACCTCAAAAGTCAGAAGCTATTTCTGAAGGAAGTGGTAACTATCACTCAAGACAGGATTATAACTGGGTAAGTTAAATATTACTTTTAAATTCAAGAGTCCCCAGCCTGTAACTACTTATTTATTCCCTCAGGAAACTGAAATTAATTTCACTACAGATAAATTACAGGTAGTCCTCGACTTATGGCCCCAACTGAGCCCAAGCTTTATGTCGTTCAGTGAAACATTTGTTATGTGAATTTTGCCTCATTTAACAACCTTTCTTGCCACAGTGGTTAAGTGAATCACTGCAGTTGTTAACGTAGTAAGACGGTTGTTAAGTGAATCTGGTTTCCCTATTGACTTAGCTTGTCAAAAGGGAACCCCAGGACACTGCAACCGTCATAATATGAATCAGTTGCCAAGCATCTGAATTTTGATCACATGACCACAGAGTGGTTGTAATGGTTGTAAGTGTGAAAAATGGTCATAAGTCCCTTTTTTTCAGTGCCTTTGTAACTTTGAATGGTCACTAAACGAACTGTTGTAAATCAAGGACTACCTGCACACCATCTTAATTCCAGATTACCTGTGGATGACCACTAGATGTCAGCAGAGAGGTATAGAATCTCTCTTTGAAGTTATCTAGTAGTCATCTGGATTTTTACATCCAGATGTGGTAACTTTAAACATGGAAAATCCAAACACAAACAAAACTGAAAAGACATCAAAATGCATTTTTTTAAAAACATGGGTGAAAGTATATTCTAGTTGTACACAGCACTTTCTCTATGCAAGATGGCATCACTGAAATGGTTCAGAAAGTCATTTTTTTTCCTCACTTTCATATGCTTCATTTTTCCACCCAATGATATGTACATATTATTTAATTCATTTGTTAATGCTTCCTGAAACCCTTGCTCCAAATCTATGACATATTGGAGCAAGTGGATATTTGGGAGGGAGATGACAAAAAATTCTCTAACATATTATCTAGGCTGAAAATAGTGAGTTTTGCTTCCTTGGTATGTCTGCATAGTTTTGTGACAGCCTTAACTGAGTCTCCTACTTACTTACTTGATAAATTTACAGCGAGAAATTAAAAGATATTGATTATTCAATATGAAATCTGTAGTTATACTCTTTCTGATATTTTGATGTTGATCTTTTATGTATTCCAAATTGTTGTAAGTTGCCTAGAATTGCAAATTGCATGGAGATGTCCTGCAACTTCGTAAGTAAAATGGAGCTGCTCCCCACAAAAGGCAATAGCAATTTATTTACATTCTGTTGCCCCCCATCCCAAAAAAGTTATAAATTCTCCGGGAATTGTATTTCATTTGATTGAGACTTTACTCTTACCTGGGGTGTTCTTGGTGCTGTCTGAGTTTGGCTGTTTGGTTGCAAGTCAGTTTGGGGTTTCCTGCCTGTTTATATATATATACTAGCTTTCCTTGCAAGTTTTAGTGGAGTTTCTCCATACTTGGAAACCACACCCCTACCAGCCAAGGAGGGAAACACCCAATCCCACCCACCCCCAAACAAGACACTTACAGGGCAAGCTACTGCATTTAAGCAGGGAACAAGCCCCACACTCCTTGGCACAGATGATGTAATCTAGTTGGGTAATGAAACATTTGCATGCTCACAGCCAAGCTTAAGAAGAACCTAGAATTCCACGGTTCAGCTGCAGATAGTTTTTTCTACTTTTCTTTAACTTTATATAAAAGTATAGCAAAATAAGACTAGGATTATCCAGTATAAGCTTAACAGAGCGGTTCCTTTACATAAGGAATATTTTACACTGAAAAAATATATAACAATGTGTGTAATGCCTCCTTGAATCGTATAGTGCCTTGAAATGGGTAGACCTACTCTCATTTTTATGCTTGTAAGTTTCTTATTTCTCGTTTTCTTCCTCTTTCTTCCTTCCCATTCCCTTTCTTGTCTTCTCTCTGGTCCTCTTCTACAGATCCGGATTTCCCATCATGACCATCTTCAGATTGCTCCTCCAGCTGGTTGTTCTTCTTGGGGTTCTGCTGGTGCACTCCGGAGAAGCGCAAAATTACCGAAGTTTTGCTAACAGCCACATTGATTATCCCAAAACCAGAGCCAATAACCCGAATGCCTACTGTAACTTGATGATGCAGCGAAGGGGGCTGAATCGAGGGAGGTGCAAACCCAGCAACACTTTTATCAATCAACGTCCCAACCTTATCACAGCAATTTGCCGAGGCTCCGGAACTCGCTATCAACGGAATTTGTTCGACAGCAGGAGAAGTTTCCCACTGACCCACTGTAGAAGCACAGGAAGGTTCCCAAATTGCAATTACCGGGGACGTAACATGAACCGGAGGATCCGCCTGGCCTGTGTCCGCAGGTTGCCTGTTCACTTTGAGCGAATTTTGTAACAGGTAGTGTACAACATGCCACCTGCAGAAGTCCAAGGAGGCGATGGTCACGGCCTCTGAGCGCTGCCTTGCTACTGCTCCTTCTCAAATGAACCTCTTAGTGTGCCTCCACCTCCTTAGCAATAGTTCCTTTTTTTTCTCCCCCAGCATAGGATCAAGTTGAGGAACTAGAGATGCTAATCTCAAATATTTTTCCCCTTCTTCTCTCCTGGGCTTTCCAGGTGAATTTGTTCACATGATAGTTTAAAAGTCTTCTTCATTTGGGCAGGTATTTCAGTCTACTCTTAGCATTTCCCTTGCAAAAAATCATGGTCTGGAAGTGTCTTGGAGATCTGTCAATAGTGATCCTCATTGCATCAGGAACATGAATTTGTAAATCAGCCCTACTTTTGCCTGTAAACCAATGCATAAAAGTGTTGGGGGGGGGAATCAGACGTGCATTCAGACTTTCCATTAGGGCTGAGTGATCACTCAGGTTTAAAGGGGGAAACGGTTTTCCCCTTTAAACCTGAGTAAGACCTTCAAAAAAAAGGCATGATTTCCTAGGATCTCTTTGTAGATGCTCTTGGGAGGTCTGAAAACATCTCCTCCTGCTACCACCACCATCATCACATAGTTTTGCATTTCCTATCTCTTGCTAGCTCTGAGAGTTGATAGGATTTAAAATGCTTAATTCTTGAGGAACTGCAATCCTTATAAATATTCCACAGTGTGTGGAGTCCAAATGGTCTAATCCAATCTGCTGAAGTCCTAGAGATGACAGTGAACACAAAAAGAACATTGCAACTATCTTTGGATAAAGATTTCCAGCTTTTATGAAGTTTATCTCATTCTGGTATTCTTGCAAAAAGATTATTTGGGAGGAGGGTTGTCTACTGTACTCTGTACTTCAATGTAATGTCTTCTTCCAATAATTCTTGTGTCTCATGCAATTAACCAAGGATTGCTGTGGTGTACAATGCAAACACAGAGGTTGTTATTATTTTCTACATGTCACTTGTTCCTACCCTAAAGAGGCATGCTACAGCTTAAACTATGCCTGCTGATTTCTCTGAATAAACTAGATGACTGCAAATTGCAAACAATATGAGTATTTGGTTGTCTCTCTATAACGTATACTTTCTAATGCAACTGGTTCTGAACCAAGTGATTATTTTCTGTTACACCCTTTTAGAAAAATTCTGTTTTGGGTATGATTCCTAGGGACCTTCAAAATTAACAGTCAACTACTATGATGGGGAGGGGGGGTCATTAAATTCACTGCTGAAGAAGAATCACCTTAATTTGTTTTAATTTAAAATGGTAAGGAAATTAAATTTCGCATCTGCTTTATCTCGACCCAATATTCTTTGAGGCACAAGTATCCTGTGGGCCACCAAAAAGCCAAATTGCTTGGAAAAACCAGTGTATGCCATCCTAATTTAAGAGGGTCTATTGCAGAAATTCAGTTGCATTTGCTAATGCATTCTGTACATTGCATATCCATTTCATAATATAGGATTCTAGTAAACCAACATGTTAACTTTGCCTTCTTCTCCATTCGCATACTGCAATATTTTCAGTTAAACACACAAGGTTTTAATTGGAAGGTTGGTTTGTTGCATTTGTTTTATTTTTGGCATTTTTATTCCAATTTCCTTTGAAGAAATCATGCCCAAGAAACATATAAAAAGTTGAAGCAATTAAAACACAGCTAAAAAGACCATAATACCATGCACTAAAATGTCTTTTCAAGCTTAGGTTACCTAACCTAATTATATCTGATCAGAGGTGGGTTGCTCCCGGTTCGGACCAGTTTTATAGAACTGGTAGCGGGAATTTCCCCCGCTCACTGAACCGGCATTGATCGCTGGCTGGCCACGCCCCTGTAACAGCTCTCTTGGTGGCGCCATAGGCACCACCATCTTGTTTTTGTCTTCAGCACATGTGCAGAAGCCGGGTTTTAAATCTAAACCTTATGGACTTACTTATTCTCCAAGGAACCTGAGGGCAGGGCAGGAAGCAATGGGTGGAAGCTTCTCAAAGAGAGATCCAACCTGGAACCAAGAAGAATTTTCCTGACAGTGAGAACACTTAATCAATGAAACATCTTACTGCCTAGAGTTGTGGGTGCTCCATTGATGCCCATTTGTCTGGGATGGTATACAGCTGTGATGGTGAACCTATGGCACACATGCCACAACTGACAAGCAGAGCCCTCTCTGCTGGCACCTGAGCCGTTGCCCACCTCAGCTCCACAGCACATGCGCGCACGCACCTCCTGCCGGCCAGCTGATTTATGGGATGTGCGGGGGCGGGGCGCATGCAGGAGATGCACGCGGGAGGGGGTCTTCTTTCTCCGCTTTAGTGGTTTTTGGCACTGACCTTTTGGAGTGTGCTTCCAAGAGGCAGGATGCAAGCTTGGTACTGATTTTTTTACTGCCTTTCTGGGGGGCATGGGATCTTTCCTTAAATCTGGATGATTTCCTTAGGATCTCTTATGAAGTGAGTGAGACCTGCTGGTATCTTTAAGTGGTGCAAACGGATCTAAGGATTGCTTCTCCTGGGTGTGCTTTTTCTGGAGAGCTTAAATGACCTCTCTGCTAAAGGGTTTCACTTCATGAGCAAGAGTTGGCTGCTGATGGTTATAACTGCATTTTAACTATTTTAATTCCTCAAGGTGCTCTGGCACCCTGCCTGATTTGTAACTCAAAGTTGCAGGTTTTTCTAATCTAATGATTGGTGTTTAGGACAGCTTTTTGCAAGCAAAGAAGCTTTTTGTATTTTTGTACAGGTAATCCTTGACTTACAACAGTTCATTTAGTGACCATTGAAAGTTACAATGGCACTGAAAAAAGTGACTTATGACCATTTTTCACACTTATGACCGTTGCAGCATCCCCACGGTCATGAGAGGGCAAGTGAGGAGAAGCCCCCTTCGATGTGAGTGACATCAAGTTGTCCACACCCTCCCAGTCACATGACCACCTAGGGATTACTCAGAGGACTAAAAAAGTGATTTTGACCAGTCCTCGCATTTATGACTGTCCTCACATTTTATGTTTTGCGCCTATCTTGTCACCATGGTGAAGAGAAGCACCGCAGTTGTGAAATGAGTGACATGGTTATTAAGAATGCTGCAACTGGTATAAATGTGAGAATGGTCGTAAGAATGAGAACCGGTTGTAAGTGTGAGGACCATTCATAATTCACTTTTTTCATCCCTCTGAGTAGTCCCTATGCACGTAGCCATGCCCACCCAGTCACATGACCACCAAGCCATGCCCATCCAGTCACATGACCACCAAGCCATGCCCCTCCAGTCACATGACCACCAAGCCACACCCCCAAATAAGCCACCCCCACAGAACCAATTGTTAAAAAATTGAATCCCATCACTGGTGGGGGGAGCGTGGGGGGGTCATGTGCACTTGCACGGGGATGTGGGGGATGTAGGATTTTATGTCTACATATGGCTGTTTTTTCATACTTTGCCCAAAGTCAATTCTGATCATCTTAATTCTGTAACAATCTAAAGAGTCTTGTAGAAGCAGGAATGGTCTACAGAACCAGTCTGCACATTGCATTGACTGGGAATGACCAGGGGAGAATGATTAATGATTTTAAGCCAATTTTACCAAATTTACCTGTCAGGGTTCCAAGTAATCCATTGCAAGCAAGGGTTGAAATTACCAAGATTTTATCAAGAGCTGTGGCGGTGCATTGGTTAGAATGCAGTATTGCAGGACAGTTCTGTCGACTGCTAGCAGTTCGATTCTCACAGGCATCATCTACATAACAGATCCATATTTTGGGTTCAATGTATGGGAGTGATATCGATTCCAGGTGTTGCATTACGATCTCTGCTTTGAGTACTGGAAACAGTGATCCTATAGGTGTTCCTTTGATTTGTTGATATCTTTGTCCATCGAATTGAAGGTATGTGGTTAGGCAAAGGTTGATAAAAGACTGCAACTGACAATCCAGGTGTTGGTGTGCTTTCTACCATGTTTCTCTGAAAATAAGACCCACCCTGAAAATAAGCCCTAGCCTGATTTTTTGTGGGTGGGCCTAATATAAGCCCTACCCCAAAAAGAAGCCCGGGGGGGATGGGCCTGGCCAGCACAAGAGGCGGCCAACACTGGGGGCTGACAATGCCCGATATATGTCGATGACTAACAAATGGACATAATTATTTGTTACCAACGGACATATAGAACTTTCATAACCAACTTAGGTTGAAAACCTTCCATTCAAAGTTTGGGAAGCCCTAAAATATCAGTTAGAAATAATAGCAACAATTTTCATATAAAACTAATTGCATTCAGCCAAAAAGGCCTTTATACAGTATGATTGTGAATAATAAGAAAAATAAATATATCTAGCTTCTCTTTATTAAAGGGAAATATTCTGAATATTGTAGAGGGGGGAGAGATAGAACCTTCATCAGATACTTTACAATGAAATAGAAATACATTGCTTTAGTTTTATTTATTTATTTATTTATTTATTTATTATTGGTTCTTCTAGGCCGCCCTACTCCCGAAGGACTCAGGGCAGCATACAACAATTTTATGAGAACACTAATAATAAACCACGATTAAAACATCAGTTAAAACATATTCAAAACGTTAGAAAATTGGTTTTCAGAAACTAATGGAACTAAAGGAAAGAAGGATTGCACAGAAATGAAATTCTTCCCTAAGATATTCTACAGAGTGGTCCATTTTCATCCATGCAGAGTACCATTATTAATAACTTATAGGGTTGTTATAATATATATAACTTGATAAAGGAAAATCTCTCTTCTCAAGCCCCATTGTTGTTTTCCCATCTTGTCACCATTACTGAGGTTGATAAATTCCAGCTTGTTCTCCTTCCCTTCTTATGCTTTTGCCTGGTCTCTCCACTTATTATGTCCATTCCTTCCCAACACGCCACAAACTTTATGAGCAATCTGCTCTGTGATGTGCCTCACCATGTCTCTTAGTACCAGCTTCACCGTGTCGTTTTGCAGGGTGAAGAAGAAAGGGTTCAGAAAAGGACAAACAATTGTGGTGAGAAGAGCAGGAACCTTATGGACTTCGAGAGTCTCCTTTTGGGATGGAGTGACATAGATGAAGATGCTGATGCCAGAGGAGATGGAGATGATGGTCAGATGTGAAGCACAAGTATTGAAGGCTTTTGTCCGGCCTGAAGTGGTAGAGATGCGGATTATTGCTGAGATGATACACATATAAGAAACTAAGGTTAAGACTAAAGAGCAGAGGATAACAGCAGACGACAGCACAAAGTCCATCAACTCTATCACTCGGGTGTCACTGCAGGACAGATCCAGCAGAGGGCCACTGTCACAAAAGAAATGGTTGATGATGTTAGACTTGCAATAGGATAGCCTGGCGATCATAATGATGGGAACAAACACTGAGAGGAACCCACCCAGCCAACAAACCAAACAATCTGGATGCACACCTGGATATTCATGATTGCATGATATTGCAGTGGCTTGCATATGGCGGCGTAACGGTCATAGGACATGGAGGTAAACAAAAGGAATTGTACCGTCCCTAAGAAGAAATAGAAATAAGTCTGT
The DNA here is from genome assembly GCA_023053685.1 of Diadophis punctatus similis. NCBI lineage: Eukaryota > Metazoa > Chordata > Lepidosauria > Squamata > Dipsadidae > Diadophis > Diadophis punctatus. The sequence goes on along the minus strand of JALIGW010000023.1, from coordinate 2,294,347 downwards.
GTCATGCAGCCAGCAAAAGAAATCGACTTGTCACCAGAGAGGAGGTTCCAGAGCAATTGTGGGCTGGTCACAGAGGTGAAGAAGATGTCCAGTATGGAAACATTACCAAGAAAGAAGTACATTGGGTTATGGAGGCGGTTATCTACCAATACAATGCATAGGATGACCATATTGGCCCCCAAGCTTGCAATATACATGATTAAAAAGAGGAAGGCTAGCAGGAGCTCAGTTTGATGGCCAATAGAAAAACCCATGAGGATGAATTCAGACATGCTTTGGTTCTCCATCTGACTTTTTCTGATGGTCCTTAAGAACAGCACCTGAAAGGACAAAGGTTGCAATTGAGAAACAGCACTGCACCAAATTCTTCTTGTATATTACAATATGTTGTCCAAAAAAATGTACCATATTTTTTGGAGTATAAGATGCACCGTTTTCCTCCCTAAAAGAGGCTGAAAATTTGGGTGCATCTTATACTCTGAATGTAGCTTTTTCGAAGCATTTTTTCCAGCCCTAATGAGGTGCTAACGATGTTCCCAGCTCTTACCTTGCAGGCTCTTTCATTGTTACTCTCTCCGAATAAGGTTTTTTTAAAATAATGTGCTGAAGCTGACCAGACTAAGGACGCTAGCCAGATGAATACCTGGTAGGCAGATTCCCCTCCTATTTTCCTCCCCAAAAACTAAGGTTTGTCTTATACTCCAGTGCATCTTATACTCCGAAAAATACGGTAATTCAATTCGTTGCGCTTATCTCAATAAAAGTGCCTTACTTAACAATAGTTTCTTCCTGTATCCTTAATGTCTTTTCTTGGTAGAATTTGCTTTGCTGTTTTACCCAGTGAATGAAAAACCACACCGAATTGCCACTTTTGTAGCACCGGCTCAGATACCAGATGGGAAGACTACTTCCACACCAGGACAGAAGATCAGGAGACCTTCTAGTTGTTGGGCTGCATTGTTTGGCATCAATATTCTGCTTTAGCTACAGGAGGGATTTTTCCTAGGTTGAGTTTGAGGTTAACCTGAAGAAATAAGCCACATTGTGACTTAATTGAAGGCCACACAAACAAGGACTGCACTTCTGCAACATGTTGAGCAACAAATGGTTCTTGTCTATGATCTCAGACTTTAGCAACGGGTTTGATTTGGCTAACCTAGAGTTATAATCTTACTTTTATGTGTCAAATGGATAATCTCTTCTCTCTACTGAAGACTAGATCTGGACATATCTCTCTCTACTTGTCCACTCACACCAATTGGATTTGCCCTTTGGACTCAGGGTCACCTGCTTTTCCAACCCACTCTTGTCTACCCAACATGGACACGCTCCAATGCTGCAGACTTCAAACTTGAGAATTTTCAACAACTGCCGGGTGGGGTTGAAAACTGAAATGAACACATTGAGAAGGGGGCAGTTTAGGAAAAGGTGACATATTCTACAGGAAACAAATATTCAATCCCAATATTTTTTTCTCCAACCTTATTTCCCAATATATTTTCCCTAGGGATGTTTGAAGCTGATGGTTTCGTCTGTTTCATAACCAAGCTTGGATGCTTCAAATGAGTTTTAAAAGGATTGATTGATTGATTGATTGATTGATTGATTGATTGATTGATTGATTGATGGCTCTATGGATCTTAAAGACTCAAACATTATATCTGGATTGCAAACAGGGGTATCTGGTTGGCCAAAATGCTGGATTTAGATTATGAGCCGAGGTGGCGCAGCTTTTAGAGGCAGTACTGCAGCCCACTTTAGCTGACTGTGATCCGCAGGTCAGTGGTTCAAATTTCACCGGATAATTTTGTTTGCAATGCCTAGGTCTAACCGCAAGCAATGCGGATCTAAGTTATGCAAACTGAGAATTTCTTGCCTGGTAGCATAAGGAATTCTATTGTGCACAGAAGAGTGCAAGACTTTTCACGTGAAATACTTCTGAACCCGCTCAATTGTACTGATGTCAGATGTATGGTGGGGATTCCAAACAGTTGAACAATACTCTCAGATTCGTCTAGCATAAGTCTTATAAACTCTAATTAGCAATATAATGTTTCCAGAAAAAAAAACTGCACAAAATTAAATTTACAACTCTTAATGCTTTTTTAGCAACGCTATACAGTGTATTTTGGATTATGTACATATTGATAACTAAGGGAGAACTGGTTTGGTGTAGCAATGAAGGCATCTGGCTGGGAACCAAGAGAAAGGCAATGGTAAACCGCTTCTGAAATCTTGCCAAGAAAATTTCAGGGGCTCATCCAGAAGTCAAAAATTTGGCTCCAAAACTGGCTCTTTTGCCAAAAAAAAAAAAAAACCCGGAAGTTGAGCAGCCTTCCTGCTGCTAATCAGTATCTGTCTGAAACAATAAGTTCAGTTGCTATCTACTATCTTGCTTCTATATGCTGTTTTCTTGTGCCAATGCATCTCCAGAAAGAGATAAACCGTTATTAGTTTCACAATTGCTCTCACCTTTTCCAGCCATTAGATACAGTAGATGGGAGAAATCTGCTAAACAAATAATTCCCTCACCACTGTCAAACTATTCACTAAGGCTGCATTACTATTACTATTAATCTTCTCATCATTCCTATCACCCATCTCCACCCACTTATGACTGTATGACAGTAACTTGTTGCTTGTATCCTTACGATTTATATTAATATTGATTGTTTCCTGATTGCTTATTTGTACCCTATAACAATCATTAAGTGTTGTACCTCAAGATTCTTGACAAATGTATCTTTTCTTTTATGTACACTGAGAGCATATGCACCAAAGACAAATTCCTTGTGTGTCCAATCACACTTGGCCAATAAAGAATTCTATTCTATTCCATTCCATTCCATTCCATTCTATTCTATTCAATTCTATTCTATTTTGCCTTTTTTGAGCCAAAATGTGCGCATGGATTGATTAAAATTATGCATGGAGATTGTTTCCTGATTGCTTATTTGTACCCTATGACAATCATTAAGTGTTGTACCTCATGGTTCTTGACAAATGTATCTTTTCTTTTATGTACACTGAGAGCATATGCACCAAATTCCTTGTGAGTCCAATCACACTTGGCCAATAAAGAATTCTATTCTATTCTATTCTATTCTATTCTATTCTATTCTATTCTATTCTATTCTATTCCATTCCATTCCATTCCATTCCATTCCATTCTATTCTATTCTATTTTGCCTTTTTTGAGCCAAAATATGCGCATGGATTAATTAAAATTATGCATGGAGATGTTTTATATCAGAGAAAATTGCTTGTCACACTATTATTCAGGGGAGGGAGGAAATGTAATCAGAAAGGTGTTAAGTTTGGATAGATTTTCATAAAATAGATGTACAGTACATGTGAATTGAACTCTTAACAAAAATTCCTGGTAAAATTATATTTTAAAGATATGTTCAAATTGTTGCAACAGAATAAAATAAATGGAAATAAATGGAAAGGAAAATAAACGAAAAGGAATTGAAAAATGTCTCTTAGTCCTCTCTTTCCAATGATTGTGTCCTATGAAATAATTTGCTATACTTGCCTGATGTAGCCTTCAAAATCAGATTTCCGTCTCTCTTCATTTTCTCTATTGTTTGCCAGTCTGCAAAACTCAGGCACTGAAAGACTGGGTTTGCTGCAAACATTCAACAGATTTTGAAACATGGCAAAGCCAGATTTCACATTCGATAATTCAGAATGTTTTCCCTGTCACTTGATGCAATTAAATAACTCATGGGCTTAGAACAATGCTGGAATGAAGAAAAACTCAGCCACGTCCACCTGGAATAAACTTTTTTTTAAAATAACCCTCAAGGGTTAGGAAACATCTGCTTATTCCAATTCTACTTCATAGGAACAGGCTTTCAGAGAAGAGTGTGGGAGGAAGGTAAAAAAAAGTCAAGATGGCAACCATGTCTACCAGCGATGGGTTGCTCCCGGTTCAGCCCAGTTCTGAGGACCAATAGCGACGGCAGCAGGAGGCTCCGCCCACCTGCCCGGGATGCTTCTGCACATGCTCAGAAGTGTCGCGCGTGCACACAAGCAAACCGGTAGCAATGGGTTTTAGAACTCACTACTTATGTCTACACAACTGAAGTCTTGCCCCTGTTTAATTGCATAATGATACATATAAAAAGTGCGGGGCTTTGATATCCCAGCCTCTACTAGTGATATTAAAGCATTTGAGGTGAAGAAGGGCACACATTATTTTGTTAAATCTATTCATATTTTCTGAAGTAAAAGTAAATTATGCTTTAGTCCCCATTCTGATGCTAATGTGGTGTAGTGGTGAAGTTTGTGATCTAGGAGTGGGGAGACTGAGGTTCAAATTCACCCCCGCCCCAGGAAGGAAGATTACTGGATGTCTTTGGGCCAGTCTCTCTCTCACGCACCCTTGCCACCTCAGAGGAATGTTCTAGAGAAAGAGAAGAAGAGCCTACATGTATGCCATGTTGATCTCCTGAATGAAAGTCAGGCTATCAAGCAAATACATAAAATATACTTTTGCATAAAAATACAGGGTTTTTTAAATTCTTTTGGCACGGCCCATTGAGTCTCCTTCACACTTCAGAACTCATGAACTTCCAAAATAAAAAGACTTGGATTAATGCAAATAAAAACTGCCAGGATCTGTTAACTCTTTTTTGACTTCTTTCTTTTTTCTCTGTGCCCAATGAAGCTTATCTGAATTCAGGAAGGAAGGAAGGAAGGAAGGAAGGAAGGAAGGAAGGAAGGAAGGAAGGAGGGAGGGAGGGAGGGAGGGAGGGAGGGAGGGAGGGAGGGAGGGAGAGAGGGGGAGGGAAGGAAGGAAGGAAGGAAGGAAGGAAGGAAGGAACATCAGGAAGGAAGGAAGGAGGGAGGGAGGGAGGGAGGGAGGGAAGGAAGGAAGGAAGGAAGGAGGGAGGGAGGGAAGGTAGGAAGGAAGGAAGGAGGGAGGGAGGGAGGGAGGGAAGGAAGGAAGGAAGGAAGGAAGGAGGGAGGGAGGGAAGGTAGGAAGGAAGGAAGGAGGGAGGGAGGGAGAGAAGGAAGGAAGGAAGGAAGGAAGGAAGGAGGGAGGGAGGGAGGGAGGGAGGGAGGGAAGGAAGGAAGGAAGGAAGGAAGGAAGGGAGGGAGGGAGGGAGGGAGGGAGGGAGGGAGGGAGGGAGGAAGGAAGGACTTATTAGTACATTACAATCCTCTTTATGGCCATCTTTCTTATTCTTTTGGTGCAACAACCCACCTTCAGAGCTTTCCAACCTGAGACTAATAAACTTCTGATTACAGATCAGCAAGCTAAATAGATTTTCTCCCTCATCCTCTTCTAGGAGAATTGATTCCATTAGAAACAATAAGAGAACATTTACATATGTGGATCATCTCTCTGATTTGAAAGTATAATGACTCTTGCCCTGCTATTCTTATTATTTAATATTTATTAAATGAATAAACATTTCTAGTAAGTACAGGTAATCCTTGGCTTACACCATTCACAACTATTCAGTTATCATCTACTTGAATTACAACAGTACTGAAAAAGTGACTTATGACCAGTCCTCACATTTATGACCATTGCGGCATCCCCGGGTTATGTGATCAAAATTCAAGAGATTGGTAACCAGGATGTCTTTACAATGATTGCAATGCCCCAGGATCACGAGATCATCCCTTGCGATCTTCCCAGGGGACTTCCAACAAAGTCAGTCGGGAAAGCTGGATTTGCATGATAAGAATGGTGATTCGCTTAACAACCATGGCAAAAAGGTCATAAAATCAAGCATAACTTGTCACTTGACAACCTCCATGCCTAGCGACAAGAAGTTTCAACACCAATTGTGATCATAAGTAACAATTCTTCCATCGTAACTATTTTTCAATTTTAATTCTTCACAATTCTCCATCGAAATAAGTGCAAAGAATAAAACCGTAAAAATGAGATAGTAATGTGAAAATAAGATAACTTAACTGAAATCCAGGTCTATTTTCAATAGACACACTGAAATTAATGAGATTTTCATGAATGGTGGTTATTCATTCTTATTGAATTTTCTTTAACGTGATTTAAATTGAGACTTAAATTGGTGGACTTATGCAAGACCTTCACTTCATAGGAAAGATGACATAGAAGGATTGTAAGAAATACATAATGATGTATGATATAAATCTTATTAAGCCATTCTAAGGTTCCCCAACTACTACTTAGAATAGAATAGAATAGAATAGAATTCTTTATTGGCCAAGTGTGATTGGACACACAAGGAATTTGTCTTTGGTGCATATGCTCTCAGTGTACATCAAAGAAAAGATACATTTGTCAAGAATGGTTGTCATAGGGTTCAAGTAAGCAATCAGGAAACAATCAATATGAATATAAATCGTTAGGATATAAGCAACAAGTTACAGTCATACAGTCATAAGTGGGAGGAGATGGGTGATAGGAACGATGAGAAAAATTAATAGTAGTAGTAATGCAGCCTAGTGAATAGTTTGACAGTGGTGAGGGAATTATTTGTTTAGCAGAGTGATGGCGTTCGGGAAAAAACTGTTCTTGTGTCTAGTTGTCTTGGTGTGCAGTGCTCTATAGCGATTAATTTCTCCCAAAGGTACTTTTTCAAGAGGCAATTGGACTTCCTTCTTTTTCTTTGAAGAAGCTTCATGGATGAGAAGCGAAACATCTTCAAAGAAAAACCAGAAAGTCCAATTGCCTCTTGAAAAAACACCTTTGGGACAACCATGACCTGGATGACTTGGAATATCCATAGACATACTTCTTAATTTCTTTAAAGCCTTTAATAAAACAATGTAAACTGAAAGGTCTCTATGGATCAACAGTTCCCTGTTATAAATTCTTAACTTGATAATTAATTTTCTAGGGAATCAAGAAAAGAAGCAAACTTATTAATCTTCCTTATTGCTTTTGACCTTCAGTAACCTTAACTGATTATAGGAGTTTAGAATCCAAATCTAATTCTCATTAAGTAATATGGAACCAACTCATTTCTAAAAAGGCTAGGAAATTTCCACTCTTATAAAATAAATCCAGAGAATTGTAGCTTCTCCAGGACTAGTTACCATTCCTTGAATGTACAGGTTTTGGGGAGCAGCAAAATTTTATTGGTTTTGTTATTACATGACATATGTAGTGTTGACAAAGTTTCTTTGTTCCATCACAATTACTTTGAGGTTAACAATAGAATATCGTGGACGCTGGAATTTTGTGCTACTGCCTTGTTGCTATCTTGAGCTCTGATTATCCAATTTCTATTCCTTTATTTCACTTATTCAGAATTTGGCTGGTTTCCCCTATGAAGAATTCATATACCAAGAAAGACAATGGAATTATAATACATTAGAAAAATGCTTGATAGTCCATTAGAGTAATTGAATAACAGAGTTGGAAGGGACTTTCGAGGTCTTCTAGTTTAATCTCCTGCTCAAGTTGTCCAATCTTTTCTTTAAAACCTCCAGTGTTTGAGCACTCACAACTTCTAGAGGCAATTATTCCATTGATTAACTATTCTGTCAGAAAATGTCTCCTTAGTTCTGTGATGCTTCTCTCCTTGATTAGTTTCCATCCATTCCTTCTTGTCCTGCCTTCAGGTGCTTCGGACAATAGGTTGACTCCCTCTTCTTTGTGGCAGCCCCTCAAATATTGGAACATTGCTATCATGTCACCCTTAGTCCTTCTTTTCTTTAAGCAAGACATACCCAATTCCTGCAACCGTTCTTCATATGTTTTAACCTCTAGTTCCCTAATAATCTATGTTGCTCTCCTCTGCACTCTTCCCAGAATATCAACATCTTTTTTATATTGTGGCAACTAAAACTGGATGCAATATTCCAAGTATAAAGGTAAAGGTAAAGGTTCCCCTCACACATTTGTTCTAGTCGTTCCTGACTCTAGGGGGCAGTGCTCATCTCCGTTTCAAAGCCGAAGAGCCAGCGCTATCCGAAGACATGCCCGTGGTCATGTGGCCAGCATGACTAAACACCAAAGGCGCATGGAATTACCTTCCCACCAAAGGTGGTCCCTATTTTTCTACTTGCATTTTTACATGCTTTCGAACTGCTAGGTTGGCAGAAATATATATATATATATATACATTCCAAGTATATTAGCATCCAATCTTTTTCTCCTGTCCACTCTACCAGTCTGATATCATGAACTGTTGTTTACAAAAGATAATCATCCAGTGAAGCTGATTAGTCTGGGAAATGACTCCACATCTATTATATTGTCACAGACTATACAACTTTTTCCCCATTTACTAACTGAAATGGAATTCATGCATCTCTATATGTTTTATAACCTAACCCAAGAATATAACCAAAAGTAATTCTGCTACTTCTATCACCGTCTCTTCTAGTGATTGGGTTATATTCCCCATACATTTTTTGACTAGATGGCAATCAAGAGCACCCAAGGAGGGCTCACTCCTATGAAGATATGAATTCTATCATATCAGAGAGGTGAAAGGTTTCTTTCAAAACCTTCATGACAATTAATTATTCTCATGAACAAATTTACAGATTATAAGCTTATAAACTGCACAAATTATGCAGTCGAGTTTCCCGCATTTGGGGAAATCGCAGGGGTCAGCACACCCGAAGTGCAATGGATGACACTTAGGAGCCAAGGTGGTGCAGTGGTTAAAAGCAGCACTGCAACCTACTTCAGTGACTGCTAGTTCAGCAGTTCAGCTGTTCAAATCTCACCAGGCTCAAGGTTGACTCAGCCTTCCATCCTTCCGAGGTCGGTAAAATGAGGACCCAGATTGTTGGGGGCAATATGCTGAACTCTGTAAACTGCTTAGCGAGGGCTGTAAAGCACTATGAAGCGGTATATACAGTAAGTCTAAGTGCTATTGCTATTGCTATTTTGGAAAGAAAAGAGCAGAATTTTTGTTTGCAAAGTATATTTATTCAACATTAAAGTTTATTATGATTGTAGATCAGAATAAGGACACAATAGAATTTAAACTTTATTCATTTAAACAATTAATATGGTTGCCTATTTCAAAGCAATGATCTTGGATGCTATACAAAATGAAGGCAAACAATAATTAGAATAGAATAGAATTCTTTATTATTGGCCAAGTGTGATTGGACACACAAGGAATTTGTCATTGGTGCATGTACCTCAGTGTACATAAAAGAAGAGATACATTTGTCAAGAATCATGAGGTAAAAAACACTTAACGATTGTCATAGGGTACAAATAAGCAATCAGGAAACAATCACTATTAATATAAATCGTAGGGATACAAGCAACAAGTTACAGTCATACAGTCATAAGTGGGAGGAGATGGGTGATAGGAACAATGAAAAGACTAACAGTAATAGTAATGCAGCCTTAGTGAATATTTTGAGAGTGGTGAGGGAATTATTTGTTTAGCAGAGTGATGGCGTTCAGGGAAAAAATGTTCTTGTGTCTAGTTGTCTTGGTGTGCAGCGCTCTATAGTGACGTTTTGAGGGTAGGAGTTGAAACAATTTATGTTCAGGATGCGATTACTCCAACCGTCTGAATAATACAGTCCAACTCGAAGATATTCTCAGCTTACAGTTGAAAATAACAACCATAAAAACAATCCGAGGTGGCGCAGTGGTTAGAATGCAGCACTGCAGGCTACTTCAGCTGACTGCTAGCTGCAGTTCGGCAGTTCAAATCTCACCGGCTCAAGGTTGACTCAGCCTTCCAGCCTTCTGAGGTTGGTAAAATGAGGACCCAGATTGTTGGGGGCAATATGCTGAACTCTGTAAACCACTTAGAGAGGGCTGTAAAGCACTATGAAGCAGTATATAAGTCTAAGTGCTATTGCTAATCAACAAGCAGAACTTGCAAAATGCCATGGCCCAAGTACCTTGGGTAAAGCCAGGTCTTCAATGCTTTATGAAAGGTTAATAAGCTTGGGACACCTGGGTCTCTGAAAAGATGCTATTCTAGAGCAAGGACCAGGTTGACATTGGTTGATAGGAGAGACCTGGAGCTTCCTCGCCTTGCTAGTTCTGGTAGGGTGGGCAGAAATAACTAGAGACAGGCAATCCCACAAATAGCCTGACCCTATGTCATGTAGGGCTTTACAGGTGACAACGAGCACCTTGAATCACACCTGCATAGCTCACAAAGCATTGGTATCATATGAGTATTGTGTAGAATGTCAAAAATCGCCTGTGTAGTTTCATGGTGGGCCATCAATGGCTTCCAAGTGTTCTTTGAAACAATCCAATCTACAAAGTGTTATAGTAATCCAAATAGGAGCTAAATAAGACATGAGTCATAATGAATAAGGTTTCCTGGTCTGGGAATCACTCCGGTTGATGAATCAGATTAACCAGTGCAAAGACCATGTTTACTATAGCAATGTACAATAAAAGTAAGATAATGTAAGATCAAATAATCTGTAGAGTACTGCTAAATATCTACCTTAACTCAACATTCATGGTTATAATTCTATTTGGAGTCCTTGACTCTAGGAGTCAACATTCAGTAACTAAAGATGTGACTCTGGGATTTTTATCTGTTAAAACAAAACTGGTATAAATTTCTCAGACTGCCCTGGGAAGGTTGTGAAAATAGGCCATATCAACCTAGATTGATAATCTGTGTCAAACTAGCCACCCAGTAGCACATGTTCAATATGGGAAACCAGAATAAATCTGGAATAATGCCAACTGTGAGTAGTTTATTTGTATTTGTATGGTACATATTTAAATATGTTGGATGTGTTTTTTTAATTTGGGACCATTCTATTTCCTACATGGAGATAAATCACTTCACAAAAACCTTTGCAATCAATAGCCTATTCATTACCAGTTTGCCACTCAAATAATCTTGCATACCTCAAATAGTGTCAATCCTGCAGGAGATGGAAAAGCTCTTCAGATGCCTCCAGCATCTTCATAAATGAATTTTCTTTCTCTTTAAAAAATCCTTTTTTTTAATTGAAAAGTTTTACAAGTACAAAGTGCACGTAATTTTATCTTTTCTACCCTCCCTATCCCCCCTCCACCCTTCCTCCCACACTCACCCTCCCCCCCACCCCCCTCCCGGACTTCCCAGAGAAAAACACAAGGTATAGATTCAAGACAAAAGATATAAATCTACATAATACTAAAACAAATTGTTAGTTCAAAAATATCTTTTCCTTTCTTAACTCTTTGTTATCCATAAGCTTGAAAGTATATTCTATTATTTCCTCAAACAACAAACAATAATATACTATTTAGATTATATTAATCTGAAACTTTTTCTGAATATATTCCGTCCACCTACTCCATTCCAACAAATATCTTTAATTTGAATGATCCTTAAGATAAGATGAAACCTTAGCCATTTCGGCCAGATGTGTCTTCAATTGTAGGTATATCTTCCTTCTTCCAATATTGTGCCACCAGCAATCTGGCAGCCGTTATAAGATTCAAAATCAACTTAGTCTCTATAAGTGTACAGTCCGTTGTTATTCCCAACAGAAAAAACTGTGGTGTGAATTTAATTTTTTTCTTTAAGATATTTTGTATAATCCACCAAATTTTTATCCAAAAAGCCTTAATTTTTTTACAAGTCCACCATATATGGAAATATGTAGCATCATCACATTCACATCTCCAACATTTAGGCTGTAAATTGGGATACATACATGCTAATTTTTTAGGGTCTAAATGCCATCTATAAAACATTTTATAAAAGTTTTCCCTCAAGTTTTGAGCCTGTGTAAATTTAACATTTGTGACCCATATCTTTTCCCATGTATCCATCATTATAGGTTCTCCAAAGTTTTGAGCCCATTTTATCATACAGTCTTTAACCAATTCTGATTCTGAATCCAATTCCAATAAAATATTATACAATCTTTTTATATGTATTGGACCATTATCTTTAATTTGTACAATCAAATTGTCTTCATTTTGCAAAATACCAATTTTTCTATCATCTCTCCATCTGGCCTGTATTTGTCTGTATTGAAACCATGTCCTAACTATTCCTTCCTCTTTTAATTTCTCAAACGATTTTATTTTATTTATTTTATTTAAAAAAAATATTATTATTTTTCTTCATTAAACATCTGAATATTTTGATACAGATCTACACCCGTTTTTACAACATTGTTATATCTCAATTATGCACATTAAATCATAAATTTACAGTCTCTTCTGTCTTTGTTTTCTTCTCACGTTGTCACACAGTCTTTCCTCTTTTTTTTAGTCCAGTTGTACCATCTAGTCCATGTTTTGTAGTATTCTGAGTTGCATTGTCCTTTGAGTTGAATAGTCAGCATGTCCATTTCAGCACATCTATGTATTTTGTCCATTAGTATATTTTCTGGTGGGATTTGATTGTCTTTCCAATATTGTGCATATGTTATTCTTGCCGCAGTTGTAATATGTAGTATTAAATATTGTATATTTTTTGGATGTTGTTTTTCCATTATCCCCAGAAGGAAAAATTCTGGGGTGAATTCCATTGTTCTCTCTGTAATTTCTTGTAACCAAGCATGCACCTTTTTCCAGTAGCCCTTTGCTACGGGACACAACCACCACGCATGAAAGAAGGTACCTACGTCTTTTTTACATTTCCAGCAAGCCGAATTCATTTTTGGGTATATTTTGGCCAATCTTGATAGAGCTAAATGCCATCTATAAAACATTTTATAATAATTCTCTTTGTATGCTGTTGACTTAGTTATTTTGCAGTTTATATTCCATGTTCTCTCCCAGTCAGCCAAGTGTATGTTGTGACCTACATTTTTTGCCCATGCTATCATGGGTTCCTTGACAATTTCCTCCATTTTATCAAATTCCAGCAGATATTTATATAGTTTTGATATTATTTTTTCGTCCGGGCCAATCAAAATTTTATCCAGTTTTTGCACTTCCATGTCTATACCCATACCCTCAATGTCTTTTTTGTGTCGAGTTTTTAATTGTAAGTAAGTCAACCAATCAATATTTATATTTTGTTCCGCCAATTGTTCTCTACTTTTTAATTTCCCTGTCGGATCTAATATGTCGCTATATTTTGCTGCTTTGGTTATATCAATTAGGTTCGGGTAGGTCATGGCTTCTATAATTGAAAGCCATTTGGGGATTTTCATGTAGTTCTTCTTTTTGGTTTCGTACCATGTTTTTAGCAAAGATTTTCTAATTAGGTGTTGGTTGAAGTTAAGTTGTGGCTTAGTTCCATCTCTCCATATGTAAGCATGCCATCCCATTTGTAGGTTGTGGTCCTCTAGCGTTAGTATTCTTTTGTTAGTTAAGTTTATCCATTCTTTTATCCACGCCAAGGATGCTGCTTTGTAGTAAAGTTTCCAGTCAGGGAGTCCTAGACCACCTCTGCTCTTATCATCCTGTAAATTCGTTAATTTGATTCTTGGCTTTTTGTTTTGCCATATAAATTTAGATATAATTTTATTCAAATTAGTAAAAAATTTAGTCTCTAATTTGATCGGAACTGTTTGAAATAAGTATAAAAATTTTGGCAGTATACTCATTTTAATCGCAGCTATACGCCCTAATAATGATAACTGTAATTTTTTCCATTTTTCTAATTCCAATCTTGTTTGGTTTACTAATTTGTCATAATTGTCTTTTTTAATGGATGAACATCTATTTGTTAGTATTATCCCTAGATGTTTAATTGTTTTGGTTGTTTGTAAGCCTAATTTCCCTTCCAATTCATCTTTTTGTTTTATTGTCATATTTTTTGTTAATAGTTTAGTTTTTTGTTTATTGATTTTCAATCCTGCCGATTCTCCGTATTCCTCTATCTCTTTAATCAGTTTTTGTCCTGTTTCAATTGGTTCTTCTATAAAAAATACGAGATCATCGGCAAATGCCTGTAATTTATACTCCTGGTTTCTAATCTTTGTTCCCTTAATATCCTTATTATTTCGAATTTTGTTTAGTAATGTTTCCAATGTTAAGATAAAGAGCAGAGGTGACATCGGACATCCCTGACGTACTCCTTTAAAGATATGGAATGATTGTGTCATGTCCCCATTTATCATAATCTTGGCTGACTGGGAGGTGTAGATTGTTTCTATAATTTTTTCAAATTTGTCGCCAAATTTCATCTCTTTGATCAAACCTATCATATACTGCCAATTTACGTTGTCGAACGCTTTTTGCGCATCCAGGAAAGCTAGGGCGACCTGCTTTTCTGGATGCGCTTCGTAATATTCCAATATATTTAAAACAATTCTTGTATTGTTTTTTATCTGCCGCATTGGTAAAAATCCATTTTGATCCGAATAAATAATTTTATTTAGTATTTTTTTGGTTCTTTCTGCCATAATTGTCATAAAAATTTTATAATCTGTGTTCAACAACGAAATTGGTCTGTAGTTTTGTATATGATTTTTCTCGGTACCTTCTTTCATGATCGTGGTGATATATGTTTCCCTCCACATATTTGGTATCCTAGCTCCTGTTAATGCTTCATTATATAGCTCTAATAAAGTATCCTCTAGTATTGTACTCATTTTTTTGTAATATTCCCCTGGAAATCCATCCGGTCCTGGTGTTTTATTGTTGTTTTGTTTTTGAATTGCGTTTTGGATTTCTTGTATTGTAATATCCCTGTTTAACATTTCCTTATCAATTTCCTCTATTTGCGGCATACTAATTTCCTTTAAATATTCTGTTATTTTATTTAGTTCCACTGGGTCCTGTCTGTATAAGTCTCTATAATATTCTGTTGCAATTTCTTTTATTTTTTCGTCTGACTGTTGTATTTCCCCATTTGTATCTATCAAACGATTTTAGTTGAGATAATGTTCCATCTTCAAGAAGAAGTTCTTTATATGTATTCTTATCTAAGTTTTGTTCCAAATTTATACTTTCTATCACGTGTCTGGGTACTGTCCACCAAGGTATTTTATCATTTAACTTGCATTGATACTTTTTCCAGACAGTCAATAAAGCATTTCTTAAAAGCTTTATTTACCTTTTTATCATATACTAAATAGGCATGCCACCCATAAAGCAAACCATATCCCTCAATATTTAATACACTCTCTTCCATTAAATTAATCCAATCTGTAATTGCTGAGAGAACTGCTGCTTCATAATACAGTTTTAAGTTTGGCATTTTTAAGCCCCCTCTTTCACGTGTATCCTGCATTATCTTCTGATTTACCCGCAGCTTCTTCCCCGCCCAAATAAATTTATTTATACCCTTTTGCCACTCCTTTAAAATTCCATCTTTTTTAAGTATTGGTATCATTTGAAAGAAGAATGGAAACCTTGGTAGAACATTCATTTTGACAGCAGCTATCCTTCCCAACAATGACAATTGCAATTTTTCCCAATTTTCCATATCTTTCTGTATTTTTAACCATAATGGTTCATAATTATGTTGGTATAGTTTTGTATTTGTGGACATAATATAAACCCCTAAGTATTTAATCTTTTGAACTACTTCAAAACCTGTTGCCTTTTCTATTTCTTCTTTTTGGCTTCTTGTCACATTTTTAGCTATTATTTTTGTTTTGGCTATATTTATCTTAAAACCAGATACTTGTCCATATAGATTGATTGTATCCATCAAGATTCTAATAGATTGTAACGGTTGGGTCAGAGTAACAACCAGGTCATCCGCAAAGGCTCGTAACTTGTATTCTTCCTGTCTAATCTTAATCCCCTTTATTGTGTCAAGTTCTCTTATTTTGCTAAGTAATATTTCCAAACTCAAGATAAACAACAAAGGAGATAAAGGACATCCTTGTCTTGTTCCTTTTTCTATATTGAAATTATCTGTTAACCCACCATTAATTATTTTTTGTGCTGTTTGTTTTTGATATATTGCCTGAATAGATTGTACAAAATAATCTCCAAATTGTAATTTTTCTATTAGCTTTAATAAAAATCGCCAGTTCAATCTATCGAAGGCTTTCTCAGCATCCAAAAATATCAGTGTTGCAGGGACCTGGTTGTTCTTTCCCAAATACTCTAATAAGTTAACAACTTGTCTAACATTAGTTTTCATTTGTCTACCTGTTAAAAACCCAGTTTGGTCATGATGTATTATCTGTTGTAAGACTATCATTAATCTATTTGCTAAGATTTTTGCAAAAATTTTATAATCTAAGTTTAAAAGTGAAATCGGCCTGTAGTTTTTTGGATCTGTAAGATCTTGATCCTCTTTTGGGATCAGAGAGATAAAAGCAGTTTTCCAAGATGGAGGTACAATACCTCCCTTTTGAATATTGTTAAACAGTTCTTTAAGTGGTTCCACCATTTCCTCCTGCAATTTTTTATAATAAACAGCAGTTAATCCATCTGTCCCCGGGGCCTTGCCCACTTTTAATTGTTTAATTGCAAATACAATCTCTTCTGAGGTTATCAATTGATTTAAAGTATCCCTCTGAATCTCAGTAGTTATATGAATATTTTGTTGCTGTAAATACCTATCTATCTCTTCTTCCCTAACTTTATCCCCACTATATAATCCTGAATAAAAATCTAAAAATGATTTTTTAATAAGTTCTTGTTCATAAGCTTCTTTACCCTTATATCTGATTTTTTCAATAGTTCTTGATTTTTGCTTCTTTCTTAGCATGTATGCCAGCCACCTCCCCGGTTTATTTACATTACTAAAAATATTAAATTTTGCATACTGTAAATTGGTTGCCATTTGGTCTGCCATTAACATATTGAACTGACCCCTTAATAAATTAATTACCTCTTTAATTTTCTTATCCATTGGATTAGAGATTAAGGCCCTTTCCTGTCTTTTAATCTCATCTTCCAGTTCTTTCCTCTTTTCCTCTTTTTTTCTTCTAAATTTATTGTTCAAATATATCAAAATACCTCTCATATAAGCTTTACTAGCATCCCAAACCATTTCCAAAGGTGTGCCCTTCTGCATATTATTAACAAAAAATTCTTTCATTAATTTTTTACATTCCCTCACATTATCCTCATATCTGAATAAATTGTCATTTAACCTCCATGACCTTCTGGGTCCATTGCTATCTTGCAGTTCCAACCAGACCAGACTATGATCCGTTAATACTCTTGAACATATCTTTGTCTTCTTTACCCTAGAAAAAAGATTGTTAGTAATCAAAATAAAATCAATCCTTGAAAAAGATTGGTATCTATCGGAAAAGAAAGTAAAATCCTTTTCTTCTATATTTCTTTCACGCCAAATATCCCTCAGCTCCCAATCTTCCATCATCTCAAAAAAGGACTTTGGCTCTTGAAAAAGTATTTTGCCTTGGACCCTTCTTGTCCTTTTTAACGTCTGGTACACCATTCCAATCTCCCAGAAGGATACAGGTATTATAATCCCATTGTATTAACTTTGTATGTAAAAATTCATAAAATTTCTCTTATTGTTGGTTCGGGGCATATACGCCAATCACCCGTATTCTTTCTCCTTTAATTAAAAGTTCTATAGCTAAAAATCTTCCTTGATCATCTGCTTCAATCAATTTGGCAATCAGATTTTTTTGACATATATTACAATACCATTTTTCTTTTCTGATGCCGATGGGGCAAAATGTAATCCTAATTTTGAATTTATCAAATATTTTTGGTCTTGTTTGCTAATATGTGTTTCTTGAAGGCAGACCACATCATTGTTAAATTGTTTAAGGTAGTGAAATATTTTTCTTCTTTTCTGTGGCGAATTTAATCCATTAACATTCCAGGTTAAAAATCTACTTCCCATCTGCGGGCTTCTGAAGCTTCTGGAACATTGACTGATGATCTAGGAACTGCCGTTCCTTTCGTCTTGCTCCTCCCACTGCTTCAGATTTAGTAGTTTCTTTGACTTCAAGCTGGGATTGCTGTTGTGCCATTTCCTGCATACGTTTAGTTGCCGCTCTTGTCTGTCTCTGCTCTTTTATCTGTTGTTCTCCAAATAAATCCAAGCTTTGGTCCGGATGAGTTATAACAATATCGCCTTGTTCAGATGAGGCCTCTATTTGCTGAACTTCTTGTTGTCTTGCTCTATCATTCTCTTTTCTCCCTCCTTCTGGTGATCTTGGTGTCCCAGCCTTTAAAATATATGTATAGAAATCTCTTGCTTTTTGAACCGTGTTGAGTCGATGTCTTTTTCCAGCATAAATCAAGGAGATACCAGTTGGTACCTCCCATCTAAATGGTAATTGTTGTCTTTTAAGCTCCTCCACAAGAAAGAAAAAAAATCTCTTCTAGCCCTCAGCATTCTTGGGGGGATCTCTTTCAGTGTAATCAATTCTTGTCCTCCCACCTTTAGCTTGTTTTGGTACGTTGCTTGGAGAATGTCATTACGCATTGCTCTATTATTGAAATATATTACAATATCTCTTGGAAGGTTTCTCAATCTAGCCACTCAAGAGTTAACCCTGTATACCTTGTCAATTTGCCACATTAGCCCTTCCTTGGTAATATCCATCACTTGGGCAAAAGCTTCTCCCAGCAAATCTTTCAGATCCTCACTTTTCTCCTCCTTTAGTCCACGAATTCTAATCACAAACTCCATTTTCCTGTAATGAATGAGTGTAATCTCATCTGTGGTTTTCTCTTCAATTTCATCTATTCTCTCTCTTAAGGTTGCTGTAATATCTCTGATCTGTTGAACTTGCTCATCCAAATATTCTACATTATTTGCCAGTCCTTTAAGTGCCTCCAAAATGTCAGCTCTAATTTCATTGTTACAGATTTCAATTTTATCAGAAACAACTTGTATCTTGTCATTTATCATCTCCTTAATTGTCTCATTAGATTCATCAATTTTTTTGTTAAAATTAGTAGACATTTGGACCTGCATAGCTTTAAGGCTTTCTTGCAACATCGCCAGAGTTAATGGCTGAGGCTGAGGTGCTGTAAGGGTTTGCAATTTGGTAGAAGGAGTGGGGGAGCTCTCTGCACTTTTGGAGGAAATCGTCTTCCCAGGTTTAGAAGCCATCAGAATTAAAGTAAATCTTTAGTCAAATATTCCAAATTATTTAATCTAGTACCAAAAAGAAGAGAAGTCTCGAATATACATGCAAATTCAGATCAAATCCAGCAACTCTCTTGCGGAAGCCTGTCAGCAAAACAAAAACTTTTCTCTTTGTTCTCACTTTCGCTTTCTTTCCCTTTCAAGCTTTCAATGCCATTTTAGAGCCAACTTGCTACTTCGTAGCTTAACAAAAGAAAGTCATTAAGAGTTAAGTAGAGGCTACTTGCCCAATGTTGCCTCCTGGTTTTTCCTGCTGCTGCAGATAACCTTCAATTAGAATCAATTGATTAGAGCAGTGCTGGTCGCGATCTTCTTGCTCCGCAAAACAGCGGAGATATCCTAGGTCCGGAGCAGCAGCTGGTTCCCAGGGAGCTCTCCCCTTTTGCCCCCCAGGACTTTCCCTAGGGGACTTGGGGGACTCTACCTGTGCCTGCGCGCTCTTCATCCTTCCCTTTGCCCGGGAAGGGGCTTTTCAGCCGCCAGTCAGCTTTTTTTAAGCTTTCTGGCAGCTTTCACGGTGCCGAGGATCGGCGCTTCAAAGAGAAGCGTCCACGTCGAACGCAGAGCCAACAGGAAGTCCTCTTTAAAAAATCCTTGGTCTCCTTGACCTTCTCATTCCTTAAGGTATAAATAAAAGGGTTCAGCAGTGGAGTGACCACTGCGGTGAGAACTGCCACTGCTTTCTGGATATCCTGAGAGTGTTCCTTGTTAGATAATGAGTACATAAAAATGGCACTACCATAGAAGATGGAAGCCACCATGATGTGAGACGCACAAGTGGAATAGGCCTTCTGCTGTCCTTTGGTAGCTTTCATACGAAAGATGGTGACAATGATGTAGAGGTAAGAGATAGCAGTGATTGACAAAGAGCTAAGGAGTATCACAGAGGATAGGATGGAGGCTAGACTCAAGAGGACATGGACATCATTACAAGAAAGGGTTATCATTGGACCATAGTCACAGAAAAAGTGGTCTATGATGTTTGAGTCACAGAATGATAATCGAAAGATCAAACAGAAGGAGACAATGGTAGAAAGGAACCCTCCAATCCAACAGAATAGGACCAAACAAATGCAAAAACAACCATTCATGATGGTGGCATAGTGAAGTGGAAGGCAGATGGCAACGTATCTGTCAAAGGACATCACAGCAATGAGGATGAATTCAGTGCTTCCAAGGAAGAAATAAAAATAGCATTGGGAAGCACAGGCTAGGAAAGAGATGGCTTTGTTCCTGGACATCAGATTCACCAACATTTTAGGGGTGATGGACAAGACAAAAAGGACCTCCAAAAAAGAAAGGTTGCAAAGGAAGAAATACATCGGGGTATGGAAGCATTGATTGAAGCCTACCAGCAGGATGATGGTGAAATTGCCTGCAAGTTTTAACAGAAAAACCACTAAGAGCAGAGCAAAAACAAAGATTTCCAAAGATCTCAACAACTGGAAGCCAATTAAAATGAATTCTGTTACCTGCTCCATGTCTGTAGCATTGTGATTTCTTGATCTCATGTCTAAGTTGAGCTTTGAAAAAGAAACAAACACAAAGTGTTCATGTTGGAGCCTCCTTGGTTTTTCTCAGATAAGCCCACTGCTCTTCCTTCCTGAAACCTTTGCTCATTAAAGAGATGGAACCATTGCTCTCTTTCCTAATATTTAATAAATATTTCCTAATATTTTGGAAAGCCAAGCTAATTCCCCTTTGAAATCTAATGCAAAGGAGTGATCTAAAGCAACTCATCGAGATTGAAACAAAGTATACTGTCAGTGTTCCCAGTAATGCACCCATTGAAAGCAGAACTCCGAGGCAGGTAGATTCCTCAAAGAACATGTTTATTGGATGCATCATATCAGCACAGCTAGTGAAAACCAACTCTAACAGTTCCACAGTTTTCACCTAATTAAAAGAGTAACAGTCGCCTCTCTTCATTGTCCAATGAAGATGGCTGGCAGGATCCTCTCTTCCTTCACCAGACATCTTTTTCAATGACCTTGGTTCCCACAGGAAAATGATTAGTTTTGACTGTAGCCAGGCTATCTATTTCCCTGCTTCCTTCCCCTTCTCAGGCTTCATGGCAACTATGAGGCAGCACAAGATGGCTTAACCCAGGTTTACTTCAGAGTTGACATATACCACATAATCCTTCGACGTATATTTGGTTAACTCAGAAGAGTTGATCAACTGCAAAGATCAGCAATCATTCTACATTCCTGACAGTGAGAACAATTAATCGGTGGAATGGCTTGACTTCAGAAGTTGGGTGCCCTATCACTGGACATTTTTAAGAAGAGATTGAACAGCCATTTGTATGAAATGGTATAGGGTCTCCTGCTTGAGCAGGGGGTTGGACTAGAAGACCTCTAAGGTCCTTTCCAACATGGTTATTCTGTTCTGTTAGATGGAGAAAGCAGTTAACTTCATGAGCACATAGAAGAAATGAGTACACATGAAATACAGTCTAGGCATATCCCTCATTACTGATTTAAAATGCCACCTAACTTTGGAATGGCAATTATAAATGTTCCATTTTTGTGATATAAAATCATAGTGGTGACATAAGTGAAGAAATAATGAAAATATCGCAAAGCACTAAAGAAAAGAAGTTAAAGAATTGATTGATTTTACTGCAGTTTAGAATCTGGGGCGGACGTAGTCTGATGGATGTGTTGGAGATGTATTGTATCAATCCAGGAAATGGTTTGATTCAATAATAAACCCAAGCCTTTTGATTGAACTCAGCAAGAAAGTGATAATCAGAGGTTGCAAAGAGGGCCAGTGAAATGTAGTGGGAAAAGTGTTGAACTGGTACCAAGAGGAACAGGTTGTGATCCAGCCACAAATACCTACTACTAGGTGGATTTTGAAAGTCACTTTCTCTCAGCCCATACAGCTAACATGGAATCACATTTTTAACTGAATAGAATAGAATAGAATAGAATAGAATAGAATAGAATAGAATAGAATAGAATAGAATAGAATAGAATAGAATAGAATAGAATAGAATAACAGAGTTGGAAGGGACCTTGGAGGTCTTCTAGTCCAACCTACTGTTTAGGCAGGAAACCTTGCACCACTTCAGAGTTATATTGGAACTTCAGGTTATCCAACATCTTCTTAAAAACTTCCAGTGTTGGAGCATTCACAATTTCTGGAGGCAAGTTGTTCCATGGATTATTTGTTCTAACTGTCATGTAATTTCTCCTTAGTTCTAAGTTGCTTCTCTCCTTGTTTAGTTTCCACCCATTCCACCCAGGTGCTTTGGAGAGTAGTTTGATTCCCTCTTCTTTGTGGCAACCCCTGAGATATTGGAACACTGCTATCATGTCTCCCCTAGTCCTTATTTTCATTAAACTAGACATACCTAGTTCCAGCAACCGTTCTTCATATGTTTTAGCCTCCAGTCCCCTAATCATCTTTGTTGCTCTTCTCTGTACTCTTTCTAGAATCTCAACATCCTTTTTGCATCGTGGCGACTAAAAATGAATGCAGTATTCTAATGTGGCCTTACCAAGCCATTATAAAGTTGTTAACTTACTTGTGGATTATCTCTTCAATCATCAAGTTCAGTAAAGACTGAACTATTAAGGAGATAATTATAAGAAGGCCTCTGAGGAGGTTCATTGTTACCGATTATAAATTTTCAACTAGATATATAATGACAGGGGAATTTGATTCTCAAGCTGATATTGAAGAATTCATTTACCTTGTCTTGCCTAGAGACTTTCAGTACCTTCATACAAACATTAAAAGAAAGAAGAAAATACTTAATTGATGATTACGTAATAGAAGAGATGGCAGAACCTGGAAGTGGAGTGAAAAGGGGTATCAGCCTAGAATTTCTATGCAGCCACAAGAGAATTAAGTCCAATCTCCCTTGAGTGCATTGACCTTGATCTAACTCTAAGCAGGTGCCAACTGTTAGTTGAGAAGATTCCTGTGCATAGGCTTTTAGCAATAAATCAATTTAATTGAACTTTCACACCTGATAGGTTTATGGATGGGGAGGGGGTTAAAATCTTAAAAAGGGAAGGGAAAAAGTAAGATGGCAACTAGCAATAGCAATAGCACTTAGACTTATATACCACTTCATAGTGCTTTACAGCCATCTCTAAGCAGTTTACAGAGTCAGCATATTTCCCCCAACAATTTGGATCCTCATTTTACCCAACTTGGAAGGATGGAAGTCAACCTTGAGCCTGGTAAGATTTGAACTGCCAAATTACAGGCAGCCGGCAGGCAGCAGAAGTAGCCTGTAGTACTGCACTTTAACCACTGCGCCTCAACAATTTGGTAGAAAGAAGAGCTGAAGTCTGGGTTTTTTTTTCTTTTTCTTTCACTTATTTATATTTTATAGCCTCTCTTTTTTATTTACCTTTTTATTTTTTTATACTTTTATTGTATTTAAACATAAAATAAACTAAAGGAAATACGAAAGGAAAGAAAGCCAAATGACCCTTATTTTGGTCCACGATAGCTGGTCAAACAGAACAAATAAAGTCACATATATTAACCATAGACCTTAGTTTGTTTGTGCAATACAGCTTCACATAGATCATCTATGCACAAGAGGAAGTTTTAACTGTAAGCCTGGACAAACCAAGGAAAAAAAGAAATAGCACTTATAGCACTTAGACTTATATACCGCTTCATTGTGCTTTACAGCCCCTCTCTAAGCAGTTTACAGAGTCAGCATATTGCCCCCAACAATCTGGGTCCTCATTTTACCGACCGGAATGACCGGAGATCATTCAGCCATTATGGAAGGATGCTGGTTCACATTTTTGTTTGCAAAGAAAAAGTTTTTTTGAGAGAACCAAGTGTTAATCAGGAGAACAATCAGAGAACTTCTCTGATGTGATAACATCTCCTAAATTCAGCATTCAGTGCATTGAATATAGGACTCCTTATTCCACAGAGCCAAAACAATTTTTTCAGCAAAGGTATAAATTTTTCTTCCATATCTTGCTTTCTCCTTTATCAATACATAACCAATTTGCACCAGTTAGTGTCAAGGTTCCGACTAATGAACCCAAGCAAATCAGAACTCTGAGACTAGGATCCTCCTCAAAGGTCTTCTTTATTGAGTACATCATATCAGCACAGCTCCAAAGGAAAACCAACTCTAAATCTTTCCTGCAGTTTCAGTATAAGGCAGTATAAGGCAGAAAGGCAGGCAGCTTGTGAAGATTTGTTTGTTAAACAATGTTTCTGCTTGGACTTCTTCTCCATGATTCCTGGTGTCCTGGTGGGGTGGGGTGGGAGATAGCATAGCATAGCATAGCATAGCATAGCATAGCATGGCATGGCATGGCATGGCATGGCATGGCATGGCATGGCATGGCATGGCATACTTTATTAGCCAAGTGTGATAGATACACAAGGAGTTTATCTCTGGTGCATAAACTCTCAGTCTACATGCAAAATAACAAAGTAATAATAATCATAATATTAAAGTAATAATAATCATAATAATGATACCAATAAGAGGAAGTAGTGGAATAAATGAGAAGGATAAAAGTAACTAAATGGGTAAATATATTTAGACAGAAGACAGTACTATGGGAATTAGGTATACAGCAGAGTGATGGCACATGGAAAAATGTAACTGGGTCTAGTTGTTTTGACATGCAACGCCCTGTAGCAGACAGACCATCCAGCCATTTCCCTTTTTATTTTAATTGCTATTTTATTAGTGGAGCTTTCCTTTAGATGTACTAAGGGAACAGATATTTCCTTTGTATCTTGGAAGAAATTCCTTCTTCCTGCAACCCTTTCAGTTTTGAAACATCTCTCTGTTCTTCAACTATGTACATTAAGTTCATCAGCTCCTTTCAAAAAGACCAACCAATATTTTTCTATCCAGCACAGACTCTGGATTGCAGAGGTCAATTGGTACTCTCTTTTCATTACTGAATATTTCAGGTTTGGTTTCTGAATATTATCTCTGTGTTTTATTCTTCTGAAAATGTATTGTAAATAAATAGAAAGACACATTCACTTGCAGTGTATGAGCTGATCTAATCCTGCTTAGGTTAAATTATACATTGAGTGATCAGTGAACAACTGGTTGGGGTAATTCCAAAAGTCCTTGGAAAGGGCTCTGATTTTTAAAAACATTAATGCTTTTGGGGAGTTGAAC
Source organism: Diadophis punctatus similis (assembly GCA_023053685.1). Lineage (NCBI taxonomy): Eukaryota > Metazoa > Chordata > Lepidosauria > Squamata > Dipsadidae > Diadophis > Diadophis punctatus. Next base: position 2,269,306 of record JALIGW010000023.1, on the reverse strand, counting down.
AAAAACAACCAATCAATTTACTGCCAATCTTACAGGAAGGCTGGTTAACATGAGCAGGTCAATAGCGGGAATATTGGCAATGAATTGGTTGACTTAGAGAAAAACAAACAAAGCCTTTTGAAACCTATCCTTGCTCAACAGTAGTAACTGTGAGAGGGATCTTGGAGTCCTAGTGGACAACCATTTCAATATAAGCCAGCAGTGTGCAGCAGCTGCCAAAAAAGCCAACACAGTTCTAGGCTGCATAAACAGAGGGATGGAATCAAGATCACGTGAAGTGTTAATACCACTTTATAATGCCTTGGTAAGGCCACACTTGGAATACTGCATTCAATTTTGGTCACCATGATGTAAAAATGATGTTGAGACTCTGGAAAGAGTGCAGAGAAGAGCAACAAAGATGATTAGGGGACTGGAGGCTAAAACATATGAAGAACGGTTGCAGGAACTGGGTATTTTGAGTTTAATGAAAAGAAGGACTAGGGGAGACATGATAGCAGTGTTCCAATGTCTCAGGGGTTACCACAAAGAAGAGGGAGTCAAGCTATTCTCCAAAGCACCTGAGGGTAGAACAAGAAGCAATGGGTGGAAACTAATCAAGGAGAGAAGCAACTTAGAACTAAGAAGAAATTTCCTGACAGTTAGAACAATTAATCGGTGGAATAACTTGCCTCCAGATGTTGTAAATGCTCCAACACTGGAAGTTTTTAAGAAAAAATTGGATAACGATTTGTCTGAAGTGGTGTAAGGTTTCCTGCCTAAGCAGGGGGTTGGACTAGAAGACCTTCAAGGTCCCTTCCAAGTCTTCTATTCTATTCTATTCTATTCTATTCTATTCTATTCTATTCTATTCTATTCTATTCTATTCTATTCCAATGTTAAGTTTGTTATTAGAAACTCACCATTTCTGTTGATCTATGAGGCCAGAGTCCTTTTTATTATCTGGGCTTAAAAGAGTATGAGATCTGCTATTTCGAGATGGTGAAATGTCCAACATAGGAGCACGCTAAGAACACTACAAGTTTCTGTATTTCTGAGAAGGATGTAGATGGATGCCATGAAGTCATAGGCCAAAGTGACTCATATTACCTGCATGAAGATTAGCAGTACAATAATTGGGAGAGGAAGGTTGATGTTTGTAATGGACATGCAGTTCTTAGATAGTAACTAACTTATGTCTGTAATCAAGCCTGCCCATTACCGTTGCAATTCATAACAGTTGTAATGCAGGTCAGCAACATGACCAACTGATATTACAACCTCTTTTGCAGAAGTAATTAAGCAAATGCCACAGCTATAAAGTGAATCCATTATAGATCTACTGACCCTGATGGAGCGACTTTCCAGATATTTCTGCATCAAACATCTCTGCATTAAATATCTGTAGATCTTCTTTTGGGAAAACCATGAATAGCAATGTCAGGGAATATATAAATTTGACTGTTTGCACTCTTCATCCTCTGGGATTCAATTTGAACTATGAATGAGTTGGAAGATGTATTTAACTCTGTGTTAATGTAATTCAGCTTTCTGAAAGTGGTCATTATTGACCACCAAGAGTTGATGAAACTTTCCAAGTAGTTATTATTACTATTCCTAGTTCTATTAGTTAAAGTATATTTACTAATTTTTAGTCATTTAATAAATGTTTGGGTGTTGATGAACAATCTAAAACTTCATCAAGTTGTTGATAAACTCAAGAGTTTTGGGAGCTTAAGGAAATTCAATTCATTTTAAACTTCAGCACCCATAGTTGGCCAGAAAGACATTTAGGGGGAGTTTAAAAGTGACCATTCTCATGGATACCACTAAGAACCCAGAGTGACCTTAAAAGCCCAGGATTCTTTTAAAAGTGATCTCTAAATTGTAATTTCAAAGACTATCTATGCAGAAATGATTATATCCATGAGACAGAATCATATTGCATATGTTTTGATTAAATTTTAATTAATTTAGCATTTAAATTAAGTCAGAGTTTGTTTCCCTTCTGGTCTCAACTACTTTTGGGACAGTGGTCTATATAGCACACACCATTCTCAGCCACAAAGAAGATATGAATTTTTGGAATACAGTCTCCATTCATTTCCACTCAGATCCACCTTCTCCTTAGAAGACTAGTTTATCCTTCTAGAGAAAAGTAACTGTAAAGAAAAGAAAGGAGACATTCCACGTAGAAGCCAAAGTCCATGGAGAAAGGGGAGGATCAGATATTGAGGTATAAGCACCTGGACACGCCTTCATAAAAGTCTCTTGGCCCATATGCAGTGATAAAAGCTCAAGTGGCTCCATTCCAAGGCTTGTATTCTGAAATGAAACATAGACATTAGGGTATAAATAGGAACTCTACAAACGAAAGTGATCAGAAGAAATCCAGAGCTTTCATTTCTCTTCCAAGGAAGGGTTCTACACATTGACAGTTTTTTTTCACCAGGAGGGTAAGTTTGAAACCACTTTGATCTGCACTGTTCTGAGGCTGCTTTCCACACAGAACTGATCCCGTGTTACCCAGGAGGGACAGCCTGCCAACGGCTAATGTCTTCTGTCTATGTGCATCTGTTTTCTAACCTTCCCATCTCTTACATGTCTGTATTTATATCCATGGAAGGGCTTCTTCTGCTATGGATCACTGATCGAAAGGGGAAGGGCAGGGAGACTTTGATTAACAGAATCACAGAGTTGGGAGGAACCTTAGAGGTCTTCTAGTCCAACCCCTTGCTCAAGCAGGAAACCCTATACCATTTCAGACAAATGGTTGTCCAATTTCTCATTCACATCCCAAGTCATCATCTGGCTGACTTTCCTACAGAGAAGCTTTCCAGAAAAAAAAACACTAGAATCTGTAAGAATCTGTAAGAATCTAGAATCCAAAGAAAGGAAACTGCACTATTAGCATGAAAATCTAATAGTTGAAAATCTTGTAGTTGTTCCAATTCCAAAATGGATGAAGCCCAATGCCCAGATACTCATCCACAGCTGCTACATTTTTCACATCCTCAATTGCCTTAAAACTTTGCAGGATACTCTCAAAACTAGAAAACTGAAAACAGGATGAGATTCCTGTAAAAATCTGTTCAAACCTTGGACATAAAATTGAATCTATTTGTAATGCATGGGGTTTTGTGCTTCAGTGGAAAATACTATCGAAATCTGGATAGGATAAGATCATATTAATTATTTACTTTCAGTTTACGGGTAGCCTGTAGTATCTCATTATGTCTTTCTATGGACCTGGGTCTGAGTGGGAAGACTTACTGAGAGCAATGCCTTCTGCGTTCTATGCATTTACTCTCGACTCTTAAGAACTGAAGTTATAGTTGGATTGGCACCATAACTTCCTGTGACAGCACATCTCATGATCTTGCTGGAAATAAACTGCTGGATATATGAAGGACTAATTCAGAGGTTTTAGCCTTCCAGCAATAGGTGAAAACACTAAGGATTCATCAGTGGATATACTGATATACTGTATGCAAGACAAAAGGGTTTCTTGCCATTTTCTGAGAAGTGTCAGTAAAGGAGAAGGTACCGTATTTTTCGGTGTATAAGATGCACCTTTTTACCCCCCAAAAGAGGGTGAAAATTTGGGTGCATCTTATGAACCAAATGTAGTCACCTCCCACCCACCAGCCCCCACCCTTCGGAGGTTGCTTGGCACTGCTGCCCCAGCTGTTGCTGCCCGGAGCCACTGTCCCCGCCGCAACTGTCCCCGCCGATGCCAACGCTGTCCCCACTGCCATGCCGCTCTCCCCGCCGCTGTCCCTGCCTCTGCCGCCGCTGCCGTGACTGTCCCCACCGGCGTCCCCACTCTCCCTGCTGCCGCTGACGCTCTCCCCACTGGTGTCCCTGCCTTTACCGCCGCTGCCCCAGCCACGACTGTCCCAGCCACCGCTGCTGCTGTCCCCGCCGCCGCCATCGTCGCTTCCCGAAGCGAGCCACCACCACCAGTACTGCCCAGCCCCCCACCGCCTGAAGCCTCCTCCCCCCATCGCCTGAAGCCACCACCGCTGGTACTGCCCCCCCACCACCTGAAGCCTGCTCCCCTCACTGCCTGAAGCCACCACCGCCGGTATTGCCCCCCCACCACCTGAAGCCTGCTCCCCCTCACCGCCTGAAGCCACCACTGCCGGTACTGCCCACCGCCTGAAGCCTCCTCCCCCCATCGCCTGAAGCCACCACCGCTGGTACTGCCCCCCCACCACCTGAAGCCTGCTCCCCTCACTGCCTGAAGCCACCACCGCCAGTATTGCCCCCCCCCACCGCCTGAAGCCTGCTCCCCCTCACCGCCTGAAGCCACCACTGCCGGTACTGCCCACCGCCTGAAGCCTGAGGAGCCACTGCTGCTCTTTTTGCAATCAGAGAAGGGGATCTAGTGCCTGAAACGCAAGGAGGATTGTGGAGGAAAAAGTTTCCAGGGGGCAGATTCCCCCTCCCCCAAAACGGAGGGGAATCTGCCACTTGGAAACTTTCTCCTCCACGATCCTCCTCCTCATGTTTCAGGCACCAGATCCCCTTCTCCGATTGCAAGAAGAGTGGCAGATTCCCCCTCCCCCAAAACGGAGGGGAATCTGCCACCAGAAACTGCTTTTCTTTAAAAGGCTTTCAATGCAGTTCCCTGGGCTGCTTCAGCTGCTTTGCTGACAGAGGCAGCAAAGGCACAGGGGCTTGCTGGGAAGCCTGGTAGCATGTTTACGAAATGGCAGGTCCAGGAGGACTGGTGTGCTGCCTCTCTATCAGGCCTTTCTGAGAGAAAGCCCAGCTTTCAATGCCTACGGCTATAGGTAAGAAGACCGGGGCATTTTGGGAGTAGAGCCAAGTCTGTCTTCTACCCCCATGAAAATCATACCCCACCCCACCCACTCCAGCTAAATTCCACCCCAATTTCTGCAGAAAAAAATGTCAAAAGATGCATGATAAAACAGAAAGTCTGATTAAAGATTTGAAGAATATGTGCTTTAAAGAAATCTCATTATTCTTCTAAGTTTTCCTAGTATTACCTGAGGCGGCTTTT